>CM073765.1:20761048-21373761 GCA_037127475.1 Arma custos | reverse complement strand
AAAATCGGTGTTTATCATTAAGAAAACAACTATTAGGTCGGAATATCCACTTTTCCTTTAAATTGAAACACTTCCTGTCAATGAGCACGTTCTCAGTAAAAGAAATTTATTTTTTTCTAAAATTCGCATTTAAAAGAATTTTTTTAAAAAAAACGACATATTTGTTAAAATAATGGGAAAATATAAATAAAAGAAATGAAATAATAAAGATTCACGCTTTAGCACGACAATATTTGTAGTTCACGAAAGTACCAACAGATAGCAGCACCAGTCAACCCGCTACCGAATAAGTGAGCTCCTGTGAACTCCTACTCTCCTGGTACAAAATGCTGTTTTTCACGCTCGGAAACGAGTAAAATCGACGGTGCTGCCATCTCTTGACGGATATTGATACTATTATTGCAAACATGATTTCTTTAAACATTTATACATAAGTAAATGTAAATATACATTTTCAACATGAAATCAACAATTAAGAAGAAATCTTATGAATTTTTAATGAATTCATTTAAAATAAGACTTAATAATTAAAACTACTGTTATTTCCATGTTTTATATCAATCTAAACAGTATTTTAATGGGAATATAATTATTAATCACAAAACCAAATATTAAGTAGTAAATTGTAAAAATCGGTGTTTATCATTAAGAAAACAACTATTAGGTCGGAATATCCACTTTTCCTTTAAATTGAAACACTTCCTGTCAATGAGCACGTTCTCAGTAAAAGAAATTTATTTTTTTCTAAAATTCGCATTTAAAAGAATTTTAAAAAAAAAAAACGACATATTTGTTAAAATAATGGGAAAATATAAATAAAAGAAATGAAATAATAAAGATTCACGCTTTAGCACGACAATATTTGTAGTTCACGAAAGTACCAACAGATAGCAGCACCAGTCAACCCGCTACCGAATAAGTGAGCTCCTGTGAACTCCTACTCTCCTGGTACAAAATGCTGTTTTTCACGCTCGGAAACGAGTAAAATCGACGGTGCTGCCATCTCTTGACGGATATTGATACTATTATTGCAAACATGATTTCTTTAAACATTTATACATAAGTAAATGTAAATATACATTTTCAACATGAAATCAACAATTAAGAAGAAATCTTATGAATTTTTAATGAATTCATTTAAAATAAGACTTAATAATTAAAACTACTGTTTATTTCCATGTTTTATATCAATCTAAACAGTATTTTAATGGGAATATAATTATTAATCACAAAACCAAATATTAAGTAGTAAATTGTAAAAATCGGTGTTTATCATTAAGAAAACAACTATTAGGTCGGAATATCCACTTTTCCTTTAAATTGAAACACTTCCTGTCAATGAGCACGTTCTCAGTAAAAGAAATTTATTTTTTTCTAAAATTCGCATTTAAAAGAATTTAAAAAAAAAAAAACGACATATTTGTTAAAATAATGGGAAAATATAAATAAAAGAAATGAAATAATAAAGATTCACGCTTTAGCACGACAATATTAGTAGTTCACGAAAGTACCAACAGATAGCAGCACCAGTCAACCCGGTACCGAATAAGTGAGCTCCTGTGAACTCCTACTCTCCTGGTACAAAATGCTGTATTTCACGCTCGGAAACGAGTAAAATCGACGGTGCTGCCATCTCTTGACGGATATTGATACTATTATTGCAAACATGATTTCTTTAAACATTTATACATAAGTAAATGTAAATATACATTTTCAACATGAAATCAACAATTAAGAAGAAATCTTATGGAATTTTAATGAATTCATTAAAAACAAGACTTAATAGTTAAAACTACTGTTATTTCTTTATTTTATATCAATATAAGCAGTATTTTAATGGAAATATAATTATTATTCACAAAACCAACTATTAAGTAGTAAATTGTAAAAATCGGTGTTTATCATTAAGAAAACAACTATTAGGTCGGAATATCCACTTTTCCTTTAAATTGAAACACTTCCTGTCAATGAGCACGTTCTCAGTAAAAGAAATTTATTTTTTTCTAAAATTCGCATTTAAAAGAATTTTTTTAAAAAAAACGACATATTTGTTAAAATAATGGGAATATATAAATAAAAGAAATGAAATAATAAAGATTCACGCTTTAGCACGACAATATTCGTAGTTCACGAAAGTACCAACAGATAGCAGCACCAGTCAACCCGGTACTGAATAAGTGAGCTCCTGTGAACTCCTACTCTCCTGGTACAAAATGCTGTTTTTCACGCTCGGAAACGAGTAAAATCGACGGTGCTGCCATCTCTTGACGGATACTGATACTATTATTGCAAACATGATTTCTTTAAACATTTATACATAAGTAAATGTAAATATACATTTTCAACATGAAATCAACAATCAAGAAGAAATCTTATGAATTTTTAATGAATTAATTTAAAAAAAGACTTAATAATTAAAACTACTGTTATTTCCATGTTTTATATCAATCTAAACAGTATTTTAATGGAAATATAATTATTAATCACAAAACCAAATATTAAGTAGTAAATTGTAAAAATCGGTGTTTATCATTAAGAAAACAACTATTACGTCGGAATATCCATTTTTCATTTAAATTGAAACACTTCCTGTCATTGAGCACGTTCTCAGTAAAAGAAATTATTTTTTTTCCAAAATTCGCATTTAAAAGATTTTTTTTTAAAAACGACATATTTGATAAAATAATGGGAAAATATAAATAAAAGTAATTAAATAATAAAGATTCACGCTTTAGACCATTTGAGATTGTAGTTTCAGTATTTGGCGTGAGATAGCAGCACCTCTCAAGCACGACAATATTCGTAGTTCACGAAAGTACCAACAGATGACAGCACCAGTCAACCCGGTACCAAATAAGTGAGCTCCTGTGAACTCCTACTCTCCTGGTACAAAATGCTGTTTTTCACGCTCGGAAACGAGTAAAATCGACGGTGCTGCCATCTCTTGACGGATATTGATACTATTATTGCAAACATGATTTCTTTAAACATTTATACATAAGTAAATGTAAATATACATTTTCAACATGAAATCAACAATTAAGAAGAAATCTTATGGAATTGTAATGAATTTATTTAAAATAAGACTTAATAATTAAAACTACTGTTATTTCCATGTTTTATATCGATCTAAACAGTATTTAAATGGAAATATAATTATTAATCACAAAACCAAATATTATGTAGTAAATTGTAAAAATCGGTGTTTATCATTAAGAAAACAACTATTACGTCGGAATATCCATTTTTCATTTAAATTGAAACACTTCCTGTCATTGAGCACGTTCTCAGTAAACGAAATTATTTTTTTTCCAAAATTCGCATTTAAAAGATTTTTTTTTTAAAAACGACATATTTGATAAAATAATGGGAAAATATAAATAAAAGTAATTAAATAATAAAGATTCACGCTTTAGACCATTTGAGATTGTAGTTTCAGTATTTGGCGTGAGATAGCAGCACCTCTCAAGCACGACAATATTCGTAGTTCACGAAAGTACCAACAGATAGCAGCAACAGTCAACCCGGTACCGAATAAGTGAGCTCCTGTGAACTCCTACTCTCCTGGTACAAAATGCTGTTTTTCACGCTCGGAAACGAGTAAAATCGACGGTGCTGCCATCTCTTGACGGATATTGATACTATTATTGCAAACATGATTTCTTTAAACATTTATACATAAGTAAATGTAAATATACATTTTCAACATGAAATCAACAATTAAGAAGAAATCTTATGGAATTTTAATGAATTCATTTAAAATAAGACTTAATAATTAAAACTACTGTTATTTCCATGTTTTATATCAATCTAAACAGTATTTTAATGGAAATATAATTATTAATCACAAAACCAAATATTAAGTAGTAAATTGTAAAAATCGGTGTTTATCATTAAGAAAACAACTATTAGGTCGGAATATCCACTTTTCCTTTAAATTGAAACACTTCCTGTCAATGAGCACGTTCTCAGTAAAAGAAATTTATTTTTTTCTAAAATTCGCATTTAAAAGAATTTTTAAAAAAAAAACGACATATTTGTTTAAATAATGGGAAAATATAAATAAAAGAAATGAAATAATAAAGATTCACGCTTTAGCACGACAATATTCGTAGTTCACGAAAGTACCAACAGATAGCAGCACCAGTCAACCCGGTACCGAATAAGTGAGCTCCTGTGAACTCCTACTCTCCTGGTACAAAATGCTGTTTTTCACGCTCGGAAACGAGTAAAATCGACGGTGCTGCCATCTCTTGACGGATATTGATACTATTATTGCAAACATGATTTCTTTAAACATTTATACATAAGTAAATGTAAATATACATTTTCAACATGAAATCAACAATTAAGAAGAAATCTTATGAATTTTTAATGAATTCATTTAAAATAAGACTTAATAATTAAAACTACTGTTATTTCCATGTTTTATATCAATCTAAACAGTATTTTAATGGGAATATAATTATTAATCACAAAACCAAATATTAAGTAGTAAATTGTAAAAATCGGTGTTTATCATTAAGAAAACAACTATTAGGTCGGAATATCCACTTTTCCTTTAAATTGAAACACTTCCTGTCAATGAGCACGTTCTCAGTAAAAGAAATTTATTTTTTTCTAAAATTCGCATTTAAAAGAATTTTTTTAAAAAAAACGACATATTTGTTAAAATAATGGGAAAGTATAAATAAAAGAAATGAAATAATAAAGATTCACGCTTTAGCACGACAATATTCGTAGTTCACGAAAGTACCAACAGATAGCAGCACCAGTCAACCCGCTACCGAATAAGTGAGCTCCTGTGAACTCCTACTCTCCTGGTACAAAATGCTGTTTTTCACGCTCGGAAACGAGTAAAATCGACGGTGCTGCCATCTCTTGACGGATATTGATACTATTATTGCAAACATGATTTCTTTAAACATTTATACATAAGTAAATGTAAATATACATTTTCAACATGAAATCAACAATTAAGAAGAAATCTTATGAATTTTTAATGAATTCATTTAAAATAAGACTTAATAATTAAAACTACTGTTATTTCCATGTTTTATATCAATCTAAACAGTATTTTAATGGGAATATAATTATTAATCACAAAACCAAATATTAAGTAGTAAATTGTAAAAATCGGTGTTTATCATTAAGAAAACAACTATTAGGTCGGAATATCCACTTTTCCTTTAAATTGAAACACTTCCTGTCAATGAGCACGTTCTCAGTAAAAGAAATTTATTTTTTTCTAAAATTCGCATTTAAAAGAATTTTTAAAAAAAAAACGACATATTTGTTAAAATAATGGGAAAATATAAATAAAAGAAATGAAATAATAAAGATTCACGCTTTAGCACGACAATATTTGTAGTTCACGAAAGTACCAACAGATAGCAGCACCAGTCAACCCGCTACCGAATAAGTGAGCTCCTGTGAACTCCTACTCTCCTGGTACAAAATGCTGTTTTTCACGCTCGGAAACGAGTAAAATCGACGGTGCTGCCATCTCTTGACGGATATTGATACTATTATTGCAAACATGATTTCTTTAAACATTTATACATAAGTAAATGTAAATATACATTTTCAACATGAAATCAACAATTAAGAAGAAATCTTATGAATTTTTAATGAATTCATTTAAAATAAGACTTAATAATTAAAACTACTGTTATTTCCATGTTTTATATCAATCTAAACAGTATTTTAATGGGAATATAATTATTAATCACAAAACCAAATATTAAGTAGTAAATTGTAAAAATCGGTGTTTATCATTAAGAAAACAACTATTAGGTCGGAATATCCACTTTTCCTTTAAATTGAAACACTTCCTGTCAATGAGCACGTTCTCAGTAAAAGAAATTTATTTTTTTCTAAAATTCGCATTTAAAAGAATTTTTTAAAAAAAAAACGACATATTTGTTAAAATAATGGGAAAATATAAATAAAAGAAATGAAATAATAAAGATTCACGCTTTAGCACGACAATATTCGTAGTTAACGAAAGTACCAACAGATAGCAGCACCAGTCAACCCGCTACCGAATAAGTGAGCTCCTGTGAACTCCTACTCTCCTGGTACAAAATGCTGTTTTTCACGCTCGGAAACGAGTAAAATCGACGGTGCTGCCATCTCTTGACGGATATTGATACTATTATTGCAAACATGATTTCTTTAAACATTTATACATAAGTAAATGTAAATATACATTTTCAACATGAAATCAACAATTAAGAAGAAATCTTATGAATTTTTAATGAATTCATTTAAAATAAGACTTAATAATTAAAACTACTGTTATTTCCATGTTTTATATCAATCTAAACAGTATTTTAATGGGAATATAATTATTAATCACAAAACCAAATATTAAGTAGTAAATTGTAAAAATCGGTGTTTATCATTAAGAAAACAACTATTAGGTCGGAATATCCACTTTTCCTTTAAATTGAAACACTTCCTGTCAATGAGCACGTTCTCAGTAAAAGAAATTTATTTTTTTCTAAAATTCGCATTTAAAAGAATTTTTTTAAAAAAAACGACATATTTGTTAAAATAATGGGAAAATATAAATAAAAGAAATGAAATAATAAAGATTCACGCTTTAGCACGACAATATTTGTAGTTCACGAAAGTACCAACAGATAGCAGCACCAGTCAACCCGCTACCGAATAAGTGAGCTCCTGTGAACTCCTACTCTCCTGGTACAAAATGCTGTTTTTCACGCTCGGAAACGAGTAAAATCGACGGTGCTGCCATCTCTTGACGGATATTGATACTATTATTGCAAACATGATTTCTTTAAACATTTATACATAAGTAAATGTAAATATACATTTTCAACATGAAATCAACAATTAAGAAGAAATCTTATGAATTTTTAATGAATTCATTTAAAATAAGACTTAATAATTAAAACTACTGTTATTTCCATGTTTTATATCAATCTAAACAGTATTTTAATGGGAATATAATTATTAATCACAAAACCAAATATTAAGTAGTAAATTGTAAAAATCGGTGTTTATCATTAAGAAAACAACTATTAGGTCGGAATATCCACTTTTCCTTTAAATTGAAACACTTCCTGTCAATGAGCACGTTCTCAGTAAAAGAAATTTATTTTTTTCTAAAATTCGCATTTAAAAGAATTTAAAAAAAAAAAACGACATATTTGTTAAAATAATGGGAAAATATAAATAAAAGAAATGAAATAATAAAGATTCACGCTTTAGCACGACAATATTAGTAGTTCACGAAAGTACCAACAGATAGCAGCACCAGTCAACCCGGTACCGAATAAGTGAGCTCCTGTGAACTCCTACTCTCCTGGTACAAAATGCTGTATTTCACGCTCGGAAACGAGTAAAATCGACGGTGCTGCCATCTCTTGACGGATATTGATACTATTATTGCAAACATGATTTCTTTAAACATTTATACATAAGTAAATGTAAATATACATTTTCAACATGAAATCAACAATTAAGAAGAAATCTTATGGAATTTTAATGAATTCATTAAAAACAAGACTTAATAGTTAAAACTACTGTTATTTCTTTATTTTATATCAATATAAGCAGTATTTTAATGGAAATATAATTATTATTCACAAAACCAACTATTAAGTAGTAAATTGTAAAAATCGGTGTTTATCATTAAGAAAACAACTATTAGGTCGGAATATCCACTTTTCCTTTAAATTGAAACACTTCCTGTCAATGAGCACGTTCTCAGTAAAAGAAATTTATTTTTTTCTAAAATTCGCATTTAAAAGAATTTTTTTAAAAAAAACGACATATTTGTTAAAATAATGGGAATATATAAATAAAAGAAATGAAATAATAAAGATTCACGCTTTAGCACGACAATATTCGTAGTTCACGAAAGTACCAACAGATAGCAGCACCAGTCAACCCGGTACTGAATAAGTGAGCTCCTGTGAACTCCTACTCTCCTGGTACAAAATGCTGTTTTTCACGCTCGGAAACGAGTAAAATCGACGGTGCTGCCATCTCTTGACGGATACTGATACTATTATTGCAAACATGATTTCTTTAAACATTTATACATAAGTAAATGTAAATATACATTTTCAACATGAAATCAACAATCAAGAAGAAATCTTATGAATTTTTAATGAATTAATTTAAAAAAAGACTTAATAATTAAAACTACTGTTATTTCCATGTTTTATATCAATCTAAACAGTATTTTAATGGAAATATAATTATTAATCACAAAACCAAATATTAAGTAGTAAATTGTAAAAATCGGTGTTTATCATTAAGAAAACAACTATTACGTCGGAATATCCATTTTTCATTTAAATTGAAACACTTCCTGTCATTGAGCACGTTCTCAGTAAAAGAAATTATTTTTTTTCCAAAATTCGCATTTAAAAGATTTTTTTTTAAAAACGACATATTTGATAAAATAATGGGAAAATATAAATAAAAGTAATTAAATAATAAAGATTCACGCTTTAGACCATTTGAGATTGTAGTTTCAGTATTTGGCGTGAGATAGCAGCACCTCTCAAGCACGACAATATTCGTAGTTCACGAAAGTACCAACAGATGACAGCACCAGTCAACCCGGTACCAAATAAGTGAGCTCCTGTGAACTCCTACTCTCCTGGTACAAAATGCTGTTTTTCACGCTCGGAAACGAGTAAAATCGACGGTGCTGCCATCTCTTGACGGATATTGATACTATTATTGCAAACATGATTTCTTTAAACATTTATACATAAGTAAATGTAAATATACATTTTCAACATGAAATCAACAATTAAGAAGAAATCTTATGGAATTTTAATGAATTTATTTAAAATAAGACTTAATAATTAAAACTACTGTTATTTCCATGTTTTATATCGATCTAAACAGTATTTAAATGGAAATATAATTATTAATCACAAAACCAAATATTATGTAGTAAATTGTAAAAATCGGTGTTTATCATTAAGAAAACAACTATTACGTCGGAATATCCATTTTTCATTTAAATTGAAACACTTCCTGTCATTGAGCACGTTCTCAGTAAACGAAATTATTTTTTTTCCAAAATTCGCATTTAAAAGATTTTTTTTTTAAAAACGACATATTTGATAAAATAATGGGAAAATATAAATAAAAGTAATTAAATAATAAAGATTCACGCTTTAGACCATTTGAGATTGTAGTTTCAGTATTTGGCGTGAGATAGCAGCACCTCTCAAGCACGACAATATTCGTAGTTCACGAAAGTACCAACAGATAGCAGCAACAGTCAACCCGGTACCGAATAAGTGAGCTCCTGTGAACTCCTACTCTCCTGGTACAAAATGCTGTTTTTCACGCTCGGAAACGAGTAAAATCGACGGTGCTGCCATCTCTTGACGGATATTGATACTATTATTGCAAACATGATTTCTTTAAACATTTATACATAAGTAAATGTAAATATACATTTTCAACATGAAATCAACAATTAAGAAGAAATCTTATGGAATTTTAATGAATTCATTTAAAATAAGACTTAATAATTAAAACTACTGTTATTTCCATGTTTTATATCAATCTAAACAGTATTTTAATGGAAATATAATTATTAATCACAAAACCAAATATTAAGTAGTAAATTGTAAAAATCGGTGTTTATCATTAAGAAAACAACTATTAGGTCGGAATATCCACTTTTCCTTTAAATTGAAACACTTCCTGTCAATGAGCACGTTCTCAGTAAAAGAAATTTATTTTTTTCTAAAATTCGCATTTAAAAGAATTTTTTAAAAAAAAACGACATATTTGTTTAAATAATGGGAAAATATAAATAAAAGAAATGAAATAATAAAGATTCACGCTTTAGCACGACAATATTCGTAGTTCACGAAAGTACCAACAGATAGCAGCACCAGTCAACCCGGTACCGAATAAGTGAGCTCCTGTGAACTCCTACTCTCCTGGTACAAAATGCTGTTTTTCACGCTCGGAAACGAGTAAAATCGACGGTGCTGCCATCTCTTGACGGATATTGATACTATTATTGCAAACATGATTTCTTTAAACATTTATACATAAGTAAATGTAAATATACATTTTCAACATGAAATCAACAATTAAGAAGAAATCTTATGAATTTTTAATGAATTCATTTAAAATAAGACTTAATAATTAAAACTACTGTTATTTCCATGTTTTATATCAATCTAAACAGTATTTTAATGGGAATATAATTATTAATCACAAAACCAAATATTAAGTAGTAAATTGTAAAAATCGGTGTTTATCATTAAGAAAACAACTATTAGGTCGGAATATCCACTTTTCCTTTAAATTGAAACACTTCCTGTCAATGAGCACGTTCTCAGTAAAAGAAATTTATTTTTTTCTAAAATTCGCATTTAAAGAATTTTAAAAAAAAAAACGACATATTTGTTTAAATAATGGGAAAATATAAATAAAAGAAATGAAATAATAAAGATTCACGCTTTAGCACGACAATATTCGTAGTTCACGAAAGTACCAACAGATAGCAGCACCAGTCAACCCGGTACCGAATAAGTGAGCTCCTGTGAACTCCTACTCTCCTGGTACAAAATGCTGTTTTTCACGCTCGGAAACGAGTAAAATCGACGGTGCTGCCATCTCTTGACGGATATTGATACTATTATTGCAAACATGATTTCTTTAAACATTTATACATAAGTAAATGTAAATATACATTTTCAACATGAAATCAACAATTAAGAAGAAATCTTATGAATTTTTAATGAATTCATTTAAAATAAGACTTAATAATTAAAACTACTGTTATTTCCATGTTTTATATCAATCTAAACAGTATTTTAATGGGAATATAATTATTAATCACAAAACCAAATATTAAGTAGTAAATTGTAAAAATCGGTGTTTATCATTAAGAAAACAACTATTAGGTCGGAATATCCACTTTTCCTTTAAATTGAAACACTTCCTGTCAATGAGCACGTTCTCAGTAAAAGAAATTTATTTTTTTCTAAAATTCGCATTTAAAAGAATTTTTTAAAAAAAAACGACATATTTGTTAAAATAATGGGAAAATATAAATAAAAGAAATGAAATAATAAAGATTCACGCTTTAGCACGACAATATTCGTAGTTCACGAAAGTACCAACAGATAGCAGCACCAGTCAACCCGGTACCGAATAAGTGAGCTCCTGTGAACTCCTACTCTCCTGGTACAAAATGCTGTTTTTCACGCTCGGAAACGAGTAAAATCGACGGTGCTGCCATCTCTTGACGGATACTGATACTATTATTGCAAACATGATTTCTTTAAACATTTATACATAAGTAAATGTAAATATACATTTTCAACATGAAATCAACAATCAAGAAGAAATCTTATGAATTTTTAATGAATTCATTTAAAATAAGACTTAATAATTAAAACTACTGTTATTTCCATGTTTTATATCAATCTAAACAGTATTTTAATGGAAATATAATTATTAATCACAAAACCAAATATTAAGTAGTAAATTGTAAAAATCGGTGTTTATCATTAAGAAAACAACTATTAGGTCGGAATATCCACTTTTCCTTTAAATTGAAACACTTCCTGTCAATGAGCACGTTCTCAGTAAAAGAAATTTATTTTTTTCTAAAATTCGCATTTAAAAGAATTTTTTTAAAAAAAACGACATATTTGTTAAAATAATGGGAAAATATAAATAAAAGAAATGAAATAATAAAGATTCACGCTTTAGCACGACAATATTCGTAGTTCACGAAAGTACCAACAGATAGCAGCACCAGTCAACCCGGTACCGAATAAGTGAGCTCCTGTGAACTCCTACTCTCCTGGTACAAAATGCTGTTTTTCACGCTCGGAAACGAGTAAAATCGACGGTGCTGCCATCTCTTGACGGATATTGATACTATTATTGCAAACATGATTTCTTTAAACATTTATACATAAGTAAATGTAAATATACATTTTCAACATGAAATCAACAATTAAGAAGAAATCTTATGGAATTTTAATGAATTCATTAAAAACAAGACTTAATAGTTAAAACTACTGTTATTTCTTTATTTTATATCAATATAAGCAGTATTTTAAGGGAAATATAATTATTAATCACAAAACCAAAGATTAAGTAGTAAATTGTAAAAATCGGTGTTTATCATTAAGAAAACAACTATTAGGTCGGAATATCCACTTTTCCTTTAAATTGAAACACTTCCTGTCAATGAGCACGTTCTCAGTAAAAGAAATTTATTTTTTTCTAAAATTCGCATTTAAAAGAATTTTTTTAAAAAAAACGACATATTTGTTAAAATAATGGGAAAATATAAATAAAAGAAATGAAATAATAAAGATTCACGCTTTAGCACGACAATATTCGTAGTTCACGAAAGTACCAACAGATAGCAGCACCAGTCAACCCGGTACCGAATAAGTGAGCTCCTGTGAACTCCTACTCTCCTGGTACAAAATGCTGTTTTTCACGCTCGGAAACGAGTAAAATCGACGGTGCTGCCATCTCTTGACGGATACTGATACTATTATTGCAAACATGATTTCTTTAAACATTTATACATAAGTAAATGTAAATATACATTTTCAACATGAAATCAACAATCAAGAAGAAATCTTATGAATTTTTAATGAATTCATTTAAAATAAGACTTAATAATTAAAACTACTGTTATTTCCATGTTTTATATCAATCTAAACAGTATTTTAATGGAAATATAATTATTAATCACAAAACCAAATATTAAGTAGTAAATTGTAAAAATCGGTGTTTATCATTAAGAAAACAACTATTAGGTCGGAATATCCACTTTTCCTTTAAATTGAAACACTTCCTGTCAATGAGCACGTTCTCAGTAAAAGAAATTTATTTTTTTCTAAAATTCGCATTTAAAAGAATTTTTTTAAAAAAAACGACATATTTGTTAAAATAATGGGAAAATATAAATAAAAGAAATGAAATAATAAAGATTCACGCTTTAGCACGACAATATTCGTAGTTCACGAAAGTACCAACAGATAGCAGCACCAGTCAACCCGGTACCGAATAAGTGAGCTCCTGTGAACTCCTACTCTCCTGGTACAAAATGCTGTTTTTCACGCTCGGAAACGAGTAAAATCGACGGTGCTGCCATCTCTTGACGGATATTGATACTATTATTGCAAACATGATTTCTTTAAACATTTATACATAAGTAAATGTAAATATACATTTTCAACATGAAATCAACAATTAAGAAGAAATCTTATGGAATTTTAATGAATTCATTAAAAACAAGACTTAATAGTTAAAACTACTGTTATTTCTTTATTTTATATCAATATAAGCAGTATTTTAAGGGAAATATAATTATTAATCACAAAACCAAAGATTAAGTAGTAAATTGTAAAAATCGGTGTTTATCATTAAGAAAACAACTATTAGGTCGGAATATCCACTTTTCCTTTAAATTGAAACACTTCCTGTCAATGAGCACGTTCTCAGTAAAAGAAATTTATTTTTTTCTAAAATTCGCATTTAAAAGAATTTTAAAAAAAAAAACGACATATTTGTTAAAATAATGGGAAAATATAAATAAAAGAAATGAAATAATAAAGATTCACGCTTTAGCACGACAATATTAGTAGTTCACGAAAGTACCAACAGATAGCAGCACCAGTCAACCCGGTACCGAATAAGTGAGCTCCTGTGAACTCCTACTCTCCTGGTACAAAATGCTGTATTTCACGCTCGGAAACGAGTAAAATCGACGGTGCTGCCATCTCTTGACGGATATTGATACTATTATTGCAAACATGATTTCTTTAAACATTTATACATAAGTAAATGTAAATATACATTTTCAACATGAAATCAACAATTAAGAAGAAATCTTATGGAATTTTAATGAATTCATTAAAAACAAGACTTAATAGTTAAAACTACTGTTATTTCTTTATTTTATATCAATATAAGCAGTATTTTAATGGAAATATAATTATTATTCACAAAACCAACTATTAAGTAGTAAATTGTAAAAATCGGTGTTTATCATTAAGAAAACAACTATTAGGTCGGAATATCCACTTTTCCTTTAAATTGAAACACTTCCTGTCAATGAGCACGTTCTCAGTAAAAGAAATTTATTTTTTTCTAAAATTCGCATTTAAAAGAATTTTTTTAAAAAAAACGACATATTTGTTAAAATAATGGGAATATATAAATAAAAGAAATGAAATAATAAAGATTCACGCTTTAGCACGACAATATTCGTAGTTCACGAAAGTACCAACAGATAGCAGCACCAGTCAACCCGGTACTGAATAAGTGAGCTCCTGTGAACTCCTACTCTCCTGGTACAAAATGCTGTTTTTCACGCTCGGAAACGAGTAAAATCGACGGTGCTGCCATCTCTTGACGGATACTGATACTATTATTGCAAACATGATTTCTTTAAACATTTATACATAAGTAAATGTAAATATACATTTTCAACATGAAATCAACAATCAAGAAGAAATCTTATGAATTTTTAATGAATTAATTTAAAAAAAGACTTAATAATTAAAACTACTGTTATTTCCATGTTTTATATCAATCTAAACAGTATTTTAATGGAAATATAATTATTAATCACAAAACCAAATATTAAGTAGTAAATTGTAAAAATCGGTGTTTATCATTAAGAAAACAACTATTACGTCGGAATATCCATTTTTCATTTAAATTGAAACACTTCCTGTCATTGAGCACGTTCTCAGTAAAAGAAATTATTTTTTTTCCAAAATTCGCATTTAAAAGATTTTTTTTTTAAAAACGACATATTTGATAAAATAATGGGAAAATATAAATAAAAGTAATTAAATAATAAAGATTCACGCTTTAGACCATTTGAGATTGTAGTTTCAGTATTTGGCGTGAGATAGCAGCACCTCTCAAGCACGACAATATTCGTAGTTCACGAAAGTACCAACAGATAGCAGCAACAGTCAACCCGGTACCGAATAAGTGAGCTCCTGTGAACTCCTACTCTCCTGGTACAAAATGCTGTTTTTCACGCTCGGAAACGAGTAAAATCGACGGTGCTGCCATCTCTTGACGGATATTGATACTATTATTGCAAACATGATTTCTTTAAACATTTATACATAAGTAAATGTAAATATACATTTTCAACATGAAATCAACAATTAAGAAGAAATCTTATGGAATTTTAATGAATTCATTTAAAATAAGACTTAATAATTAAAACTACTGTTATTTCCATGTTTTATATCAATCTAAACAGTATTTTAATGGAAATATAATTATTAATCACAAAACCAAATATTAAGTAGTAAATTGTAAAAATCGGTGTTTATCATTAAGAAAACAACTATTAGGTCGGAATATCCACTTTTCCTTTAAATTGAAACACTTCCTGTCAATGAGCACGTTCTCAGTAAAAGAAATTTATTTTTTTCCAAAATTCGCATTTAAAAGAATTTTTTTTTTTTTAAAACGACATATTTGATAAAATAATGGGAAAATATAAATAAAAGTAATGAAATAATAAAGATTCACGCTTTAGACCATTTGAGATTGTAGTTTCAGTATTTGGCGTAAGATAGCAGCACCTCCCAAGCACCACATTATTCGTAGTTCACGAAAGTACTAACAGGTAGCAGCACCAATCAACCCGGTATAGAATAAGTGAGCTCCTGTGAACTCCTACTCTCCTGGTACAAAATGCTGTTTTTCACGCTCGGGAACGAGTAAAATCAACGGGCTGTTGTCATCTCTTGACGGACATTGATACTATTATTGCAAACATGATTTCTTTAAACATTTATACATAAGTAAATGTAAATGTACATTTAGCAAGACAATATTCGTAGTTCACGAAAGTACCAACAGATGACAGCACTAGTCAATCTGGTAGCTCACTTATTGCTCCTGCTAACTCCTACTCTCCTGGTACTCAATACCTTTTTTTCATGCTCAGAAAGGAGTAAAATCGATGGTGCTGCCATCTCTTGATGCCAGGTTAGGTATGGTAGGTAGGTTCATAGGATCCTAGGAACTAAACCTCTAGCTCTTGACAGGTGCTGCCAAATCGTGATGGATATTGAAACTGATATTGTAAATAAGATTTCTTTACACATTTATTCATAATTAAATGTAAATATACATTTTAAATGGAAATCAATAATTAAGAAGAAATCTTAAGGATTTTTAATGAATTCATTAAAAATAAGATTTACTAAGATAATAAATATGATTTAATTCATTAAGAGACATTTCCTGTTGATGAGTATTTTCTCAGTGAAGTAAATTCTTTTTTTTACATCTTCCAATGGTTTTAAACCACATAATTAATAAATTATATTACTATATATCTGTTTTGTTAAAAGGCCTTCACAATAGAGGGTGATATAAAGAAATGCTTCTTATGAATATCACAAATTACGAAGTTGAGATACCTTTCCTAAATGATTTATATTAATTAAAATATACTGAACCTAAGTATAATCATTAAATATACATTTTTTTAATAATTAAATAAATCAATATTTTGATGTTATTATTTAAAAAAAGTAATTTTTTTTATTATGCTATGCTATGTATTTATTGTAATATGTAAGTATAAGAATAGGGGTATATGTCCCAGAATAAATTTGCTTTTCTACAGCAATTTTTTGTTTCTTTTCTTTATTTTCTCTTTATTATTTTATTTCACAACTTTCAGTGGCAACTGACAACCAGCGAATATGTTCTGTAGGAAATAATATTTATAATTATAATTTTTTTTTCATACAATTGGATAAGGTACTAAATAATAAATGCTGCTAGCTTGGAAGGTTTGGTTTTATTTATTTTTTATATAATACATACGTACAAAAAATATAATACATGTAAAGTATATATACATATCACATTATATAAATAATATGACATTAGTGGAAGCCCCAAAGTCATAGATTTTTAGCGAAAATAAAGCTGGCCAGGATATCAGAAGTCTTGATCCCAATTCGACAATTCGTCTGGAGGAAAATCTGTTTCTTTAGGGAACTTGTCAAAATATGAAGTATCTGTTGGTCCATTTAACTAGAAAAAAAAATTAACAATTATTATAAATAAAATAATTAATTACAACACAAAAAGAATTAATCAATGTTTGAGGATGTTCTGGAAGAATTATTGTAGAGAATAAATTGTGCGAAAGGGTGAAAAGCAGAGGAGTAAAAGTGACTTTTCTTAAAAAAAGAATGTTAAGAGTATTTTATTGCTCAATCTCTCAGGGATTTATAGTAGAGCCATAATATGAAATAAATGATGTGTATTCATGATATAAATTTTAATACTTTCTATTTATGCTTAGTGCAGCAATCATTTTAAATTAAAAATAGTATTGAGGCATTTGGTTATGTTAAATGAGGATTATTATTATAACTAAAAATAAATGAAAAGCCAGATAAGTATTGGTTTTGCCAGTTCCATATTTTCTAAAGCCAAATGCCTCTGTTATTGATAGGTTCATAATTTTATATGACTTGGGAGCGGAGTGGCTCAGTGGTAGAGCACTGAGTTGCCGCGTCGGGTGTCCCCAGAATCAAGTCTTGCTGTGGCAGAATTTATTTAATCTGTTAAAAGCCAGGGATGGATCCTTTTGGATCTGGGACCCTCCTGAGGCTCATCCAGCTTCTGTAAAGTGGACATCCAAAATAGGGAGAAAAATCTGGCGTTTGAGAGTGATCTAGGACAAATTATCTCCCTGTAAAACCATTGTCCAAGAAACAGTACAGTCTCCATACTATAAATTTATGACATAAAACATAGTGTAACATAAAGGTTTCCAAGAATATCCTCAAATGTTGTGATCTATCAAATCAATACAAAACAATTAAACCATTATTTTCAAAGTTTGTTACCTTAGACATTTTTTTTTTTTAGATTAATTTATTGATATAAATAAACAAGTAAATCTGCTAATATGAACAATATTCCATGAAAAACAAAACACTTGTGGAGAAACTACCCATCGGTTGAACTCCAATAAAGTTCTATAATAGAAGGTCTCGAGGCCATCTTCTTTTCAGACGCCTCGGAGGGTTATCAGGAATAGTATGGGAAGCAAGTTGAGAGACTAGCGGATTCAAGTGTGTATGGAGCTTTTCATGGAAGGATAGGTATCTAGTTTGGGCCAAATCAGCAACATAAGGGATATTAAGATCATGATGGATGAGTTTGTTTGTGACATAATAAGGGGCATTGAGGATTTTACGAAGGATTTTGGATTGGATACGAGATGAATTGGATGGTTTAGTAGAGCCCCAAAGCTCAACTCCGTATGTCCAAATAGGTCTGTTAACTGTTATGTAAATGAGTCTTTTGTAATTAATTGGGAGCTTAGCGCGTTTATCCAGTAAATGTTGAAGTAGGCGAAAAGGTCAAGCAGTTTCTTGTCTTGTATGAGGATCCTTAGGCATTAATTGTCAATATAGCAAGAATATTATGTTTCTCAAAGAAATCCTTCTAAATTGTTTTATATTTTTTTGAGTCTATTTAAGTATATAAAAGAATACATAAATAAACTATCATAAAAGTGTTCAGAAAATTTAAAAAATAAGTTATAATCATCACTGCAGAAGCAACTGGTATTTTACTTTTTAGGTATCTGTTCTGTTGGTTATCGCCTCGAGTAGAGTCACAAATTTTAACTTTTCATTCAATTCCCTTTTAGAATTTTCCAAAAATACTAGTTACCATGAGCTTTAGTACGGAAAAGAGAATGTAATTATGAGAAATGTGTATACTTTGGTATTCATTTCATCTAGCAAAGAACGTTCAACAAACATATATCCTTTATATGTGGAAGAAAGTGGTCCGGGAAGAGGTCAATGAATTTCTCTTAGAATTGGAGAAAACTTTATTAAGTAGCCAACGTTTCGATCTGCTTTGTAGCTCTTCTTCAGGGCTATTTGCAAAACTTAATAAAGTTATTATCAAGGACAACAATTATCATTCAATATATCATCTATACTTTAAAATGTTAATTGAAACTTTTATTTCTCTGATGAAATTATTACCAAAATCTACTCATTACCCGTAATTACATTCTTTTTTCCAAACTAAAGCTCGTAGTAACTTGAATATTTATAAAATATTAAGAATGAAAGGAATAACCAGTTAAAACTTGTTGTAACACAACTTGAAGCGATGACCTGAGGAAGAAGTACCAAATTGTTTTACATTTTTGAGTCTATTTATGTTGACAATAACAAAAAAGTATAAAGAAAATTAAAAACTAGTAAATAAATGTTTTTTTACAACATAACACATTAAGACTACAACAGAAGCACTTGTATCTAGTAAATTGTAAAAATCGGTGTTTATCATTAAGAAAACAACTATTAGGTCGGAATATCCACTTTTCCTTTAAATTGAAACACTTCCTGTCAATGAGCACGTTCTCAGTAAAAGAAATTTATTTTTTTCTAAAATTCGCATTTAAAAGAATTTTTTTTAAAAAAACGACATATTTGTTAAAATAATGGGAAAATATAAATAAAAGAAATGAAATAATAAAGATTCACGCTTTAGCACGACAATATTCGTAGTTCACGAAAGTACCAACAGATAGCAGCACCAGTCAACCCGGTACCGAATAAGTGAGCTCCTGTGAACTCCTACTCTCCTGGTACAAAATGCTGTTTTTCACGCTCGGAAACGAGTAAAATCGACGGTGCTGCCATCTCTTGACGGATACTGATACTATTATTGCAAACATGATTTTTTTTAACATTTATACATAAGTAAATGTAAATATACATTTTCAACATGAAATCAACAATTAAGAAGAAATCTTATGGAATTTTAATGAATTCATTAAAAACAAGACTTAATAGTTAAAACTACTGTTATTTCTTTATTTTATATCAAAATAAGCAGTATTTTAATGGAAATATAATTATTAATCACAAAACCAAATATTAAGTAGTAAATTGTAAAAATCGGTCTTTATCATTAAGAAAACAACTATTACGTCGGAATATCCACTTTTCCTTTAAATTGAAACACTTCCTATCAATGAGCACGTTCTCAGTAAAAGAAATTATTTTTTTTCCAAAATTCGCATTTAAAAGATTTTTTTTTTAAAAACGACATATTTGATAAAATAATGGGAAAATATAAATAAAAGTAATTAAATAATAAAGATTCACGCTTTAGTCCATTTGAGATTGTAGTTTCAGTATTTGGCGTGAGATAGCAGCACCTCTCAAGCACGACAATATTCGTAGTTCACGAAAGTACCAACAGATGGCAGCACCAGTCAACCCGGTACCGAATAAGTGAGCTCCTGTGAACTCCTACTCTCCTGGTAAAAAATGCTGTTTTTCACGCTCGGAAACGAGTAAAATCGACGGTGCTGCCATCTCTTGACGGATATTGATACTATTATTGCAAACATGATTTCTTTAAACATTTATACATAAGTAAATGTAAATATACATTTTCAACATGAAATCAACAATTAAGAAGAAATCTTATGGAATTTTAATGAATTCATTAAAAACAAGACTTAATAGTTAAAACTACTGTTATTTCTTTATTTTATATCAATATAAGCAGTATTTTAATGGAAATATAATTATTAATCACAAAACCAAATATTAAGTAGTAAATTGTAAAAATCGGTGTTTATCATTAAGAAAACAACTATTACGTCGGAATATCCATTTTTCATTTAAATTGAAACACTTCCTGTCATTGAGCACGTTCTCAGTAAAAGAAATTTATTTTTTTCTAAAATTCGCATTTAAAAGAATTTTTAAAAAAAAAAACGACATATTTGATAAAATAATGGGAAAATATAAATAAAAGTAATTAAATAATAAAGATTCACGCTTTAGACCATTTAAGATTGTAGTTTCAGTATTTGGCGTGAGATAGAAGCACCTCTCAAGCACGACAATATTCGTAGTTCACGAAAGTACCAACAGATGGCAGCACCAGTCAACCCGGTACCGAATAAGTGAGCTCCTGTGAACTCCTACTCTCCTGGTACAAAATGCTGTTTTTCACGCTCGGAAACGAGTAAAATCGACGGTGCTGCCATCTCTTGACGGATATTGATACTATTATTGCAAACATGATTTCTTTAAACATTTATACATAAGTAAATGTAAATATACATTTTCAACATGAAATCAACAATTAAGAAGAAATCTTATGGAATTTTAATGAATTCATTAAAAACAAGACTTAATAGTTAAAACTACTGTTATTTCTTTATTTTATATCAATATAAGCAGTATTTTAATGGAAATATAATTATTAATCACAAAACCAAATATTAAGTAGTAAATTGTAAAAATCGGTGTTTATCATTAAGAAAACAACTATTAGGTCGGAATATCCACTTTTCCTTTAAATTGAAACACTTCCTGTCAATGAGCACGTTCTCAGTAAAAGAAATTTATTTTTTTCTAAAATTCGCATTTAAAAGAATTTTTTAAAAAAAAACGACATATTTGTTAAAATAATGGGAAAATATAAATAAAAGAAATGAAATAATAAAGATTCACGCTTTAGCACGACAATATTCGTAGTTCACGAAAGTACCAACAGATAGCAGCACCAGTCAACCCGGTACCGAATAAGTGAGCTCCTGTGAACTCCTACTCTCCTGGTACAAAATGCTGTTTTTCACGCTCGAAAACGAGTAAAATCGACGGTGCTGCCATCTCTTGACGGATACTGATACTATTATTGCAAACATGATTTCTTTAAACATTTATACATAAGTAAATGTAAATATACATTTTCAACATGAAATCAACAATCAAGAAGAAATCTTATGAATTTTTAATGAATTAATTTAAAAAAAGACTTAATAATTAAAACTACTGTTATTTCCATGTTTTATATCAATCTAAACAGTATTTTAATGGAAATATAATTATTAATCACAAAACCAAATATTAAGTAGTAAATTGTAAAAATCGGTGTTTATCATTAAGAAAACAACTATTAGGTCGGAATATCCACTTTTCCTTTAAATTGAAACACTTCCTGTCAATGAGCACGTTCTCAGTAAAAGAAATTTATTTTTTTCTAAAATTCGCATTTAAAAGAATTTAAAAAAAAAAAACGACATATTTGATAAAATAATGGGAAAATATAAATAAAAGTAATTAAATAATAAAGATTCACGCTTTAGACCATTTAAGATTGTAGTTTCAGTATTTGGCGTGAGATAGAAGCACCTCTCAAGCACGACAATATTCGTAGTTCACGAAAGTACCAACAGATGGCAGCACCAGTCAACCCGGTACCGAATAAGTGAGCTCCTGTGAACTCCTACTCTCCTGGTACAAAATGCTGTTTTTCACGCTCGGAAACGAGTAAAATCGACGGTGCTGCCATCTCTTGACGGATATTGATACTATTATTGCAAACATGATTTCTTTAAACATTTATACATAAGTAAATGTAAATATACATTTTCAACATGAAATCAACAATTAAGAAGAAATCTTATGGAATTTTAATGAATTCATTAAAAACAAGACTTAATAGTTAAAACTACTGTTATTTCTTTATTTTATATCAATATAAGCAGTATTTTAATGGAAATATAATTATTAATCACAAAACCAAATATTAAGTAGTAAATTGTAAAAATCGGTGTTTATCATTAAGAAAATAACTATTAGGTCGGAATATCCACTTTTCCTTTAAATTGAAACACTTCCTGTCAATGAGCACGTTCTCAGTAAAAGAAATTTATTTTTTTCCAAAATTCGCATTTAAAAGAATTTTTTTTTTTTAAAACGACATATTTGATAAAATAATGGGAAAATATAAATAAAAGTAATGAAATAATAAAGATTCACGCTTTAGACCATTTGAGATTGTAGTTTCAGTATTTGGCGTAAGATAGCAGCACCTCCCAAGCACCACATTATTCGTAGTTCACGAAAGTACTAACAGGTAGCAGCACCAGTCAACCCGGTATAGAATAAGTGAGCTCCTGTGAACTCCTACTCTCCTGGTACAAAATGCTGTTTTTCACGCTCGGGAACGAGTAAAATCAACGGGCTGTTGTCATCTCTTGACGGACATTGATACTATTATTGCAAACATGATTTCTTTAAACATTTATACATAAGTAAATGTAAATGTACATTTAGCAAGACAATATTCGTAGTTCACGAAAGTACCAACAGATGACAGCACTAGTCAATCTGGTAGCTCACTTATTGCTCCTGCTAACTCCTACTCTCCTGGTACTCAATACCTTTTTTTCATGCTCAGAAAGGAGTAAAATCGATGGTGCTGCCATCTCTTGATGCCAGGTTAGGTATGGTAGGTAGGTTCATAGGATCCTAGGAACTAAACCTCTAGCTCTTGACAGGTGCTGCCAAATCGTGATGGATATTGAAACTGATATTGTAAATAAGATTTCTTTACACATTTATTCATAATTAAATGTAAATATACATTTTAAATGGAAATCAATAATTAAGAAGAAATCTTAAGGATTTTTAATGAATTCATTAAAAATAAGATTTACTAAGATAATAAATATGATTTAATTCATTAAGAGACATTTCCTGTTGATGAGTATTTTCTCAGTGAAGTAAATTCTTTTTTTTACATCTTCCAATGGTTTCAAACCACATAATTAATAAATTATATTACTATATTTCTGTTTTGTTAAAAGGCCTTCACAATAGAGGGTGATATAAAGAAATGCTTCTTATGAATATCACAAATTACGAAGTTGAGATACCTTTCCTAAATGATTTATATTAATTAAAATATACTGAACCTAAGTATAATCATTAAATATACATTTTTTTAATAATTAAATAAGGCAATATTTTGATGTTATTATTTAAAAAAAGTAATTTTTTTTATTATGCTATGCTATGTATTTATTGTAATATGTAAGTATAAGAATAGGGGTATATGTCCCAGAATAAATTTGCTTTTCTACAGCAATTTTTTGTTTCTTTTCTTTATTTTCTCTTTATTATTTTATTTCACAACTTTCAGTGGCAACTGACAACCAGCGAATATGTTCTGTAGGAAATAATATTTATAATTATAATTTTTTTTTCATACAATTGGATAAGGTACTAAATAATAAATGCTGCTAGCTTGGAAGGTTTGGTTTTATTTATTTTTTATATAATACATACGTACAAAAAATATAATACATGTAAAGTATATATACATATCACATTATATAAATAATATGACATTAGTGGAAGCCCCAAAGTCATAGATTTTTAGCGAAAATAAAGCTGGCCAGGATATCAGAAGTCTTGATCCCAATTCGACAATTCGTCTGGAGGAAAATCTGTTTCTTTAGGGAACTTGTCAAAATATGAAGTATCTGTTGGTCCATTTAACTAGAAAAAAAAATTAACAATTATTATAAATAAAATAATTAATTACAACACAAAAAGAATTAATCAATGTTTGAGGATGTTCTGGAAGAATTATTGTAGAGAATAAATTGTGCGAAAGGGTGAAAAGCAGAGGAGTAAAAGTGACTTTTCTTAAAAAAAGAATGTTAAGAGTATTTTATTGCTCAATCTCTCAGGGATTTATAGTAGAGCCATAATATGAAATAAATGATGTGTATTCATGATATAAATTTTAATACTTTCTATTTATGCTTAGTGCAGCAATCATTTTAAATTAAAAATAGTATTGAGGCATTTGGTTATGTTAAATGAGGATTATTATTATAACTAAAAATAAATGAAAAGCCAGATAAGTATTGGTTTTGCCAGTTCCATATTTTCTAAAGCCAAATGCCTCTGTTATTGATAGGTTCATAATTTTATATGACTTGGGAGCGGAGTGGCTCAGTGGTAGAGCACTGAGTTGCCGCGTCGGGTGTCCCCAGAATCAAGTCTTGCTGTGGCAGAATTTATTTAATCTGTTAAAAGCCAGGGATGGATCCTTTTGGATCTGGGACCCTCCTGAGGCTCATCCAGCTTCTGTAAAGTGGACATCCAAAATAGGGAGAAAAATCTGGCGTTTGAGAGTGATCTAGGACAAATTATCTCCCTGTAAAACCATTGTCCAAGAAACAGTACAGTCTCCATACTATAAATTTATGACATAAAACATAGTGTAACATAAAGGTTTCCAAGAATATCCTCAAATGTTGTGATCTATCAAATCAATACAAAACAATTAAACCATTATTTTCAAAGTTTGTTACCTTAGACATTTTTTTTTTTTAGATTAATTTATTGATATAAATAAACAAGTAAATCTGCTAATATGAACAATATTCCATGAAAAACAAAACACTTGTGGAGAAACTACCCATCGGTTGAACTCCAATAAAGTTCTATAATAGAAGGTCTCGAGGCCATCTTTTCAGACGCCTCGGAGGGTTATCAGGAATAGTATGGGAAGCAAGTTGAGAGACTAGCGGATTCAAGTGTGTATGGAGCTTTTCATGGAAGGATAGGTATCTAGTTTGGGCCAAATCAGCAACATATGGGATATTAAGATCATGATGGATGAGTTTGTTTGTGACATAATAAGGGGCATTGAGGATTTTACGAAGGATTTTGGATTGGATACGAGATGAATTGGATGGTTTAGTAGAGCCCCAAAGCTCAACTCCGTATGTCCAAATAGGTCTGTTAACTGTTATGTAAATGAGTCTTTTGTAATTAATTGGGAGCTTAGCGCGTTTATCCAGTAAATGTTGAAGTAGGCGAAAAGGTCAAGCAGTTTCTTGTCTTGTATGAGGATCCTTAGGCATTAATTGTCAATATAGCAAGAATATTATGTTTCTCAAAGAAATCCTTCTAAATTGTTTTATATTTTTTTGAGTCTATTTAAGTATATAAAAGAATACATAAATAAACTATCATAAAAGTGTTCAGAAAATTTAAAAAATAAGTTATAATCATCACTGCAGAAGCAACTGGTATTTTACTTTTTAGGTATCTGTTCTGTTGGTTATCGCCTCGAGTAGAGTCACAAATTTTAACTTTTCATTCAATTCCCTTTTAGAATTTTCCAAAAATACTAGTTACCATGAGCTTTAGTACGGAAAAGAGAATGTAATTATGAGAAATGTGTATACTTTGGTATTCATTTCATCTAGCAAAGAACGTTCAACAAACATATATCCTTTATATGTGGAAGAAAGTGGTCCGGGAAGAGGTCAATGAATTTCTCTTAGAATTGGAGAAAACTTTATTAAGTAGCCAACGTTTCGATCTGCTTTGTAGCTCTTCTTCAGGGCTATTTGCAAAACTTAATAAAGTTATTATCAAGGACAACAATTATCATTCAATATATCATCTATACTTTAAAATGTTAATTGAAACTTTTATTTCTCTGATGAAATTATTACCAAAATCTACTCATTACCCGTAATTACATTCTTTTTTCCAAACTAAAGCTCGTAGAACAACAAATGAAATCAACAATCAAGAAGAAATCTTATGAATTTTTAATGAATTAATTTAAAAAAAGACTTAATAATTAAAACTACTGTTATTTCCATGTTTTATATCAATCTAAACAGTATTTTAATGGAAATATAATTATTAATCACAAAACCAAATATTAAGTAGTAAATTGTAAAAATCGGTGTTTATCATTAAGAAAACAACTATTACGTCGGAATATCCATTTTTCATTTAAATTGAAACACTTCCTGTCAATGAGCACGTTCTCAGTAAAAGAAATTATTTTTTTTCCAAAATTCGCATTTAAAGATTTTTTTTTTAAAAACGACATATTTGATAAAATAATGGGAAAATATAAATAAAAGTAATTAAATAATAAAGATTCACGCTTTAGTCCATTTGAGATTGTAGTTTCAGTATTTGGCGTGAGATAGCAGCACCTCTCAAGCACGACAATATTCGTAGTTCACGAAAGTACCAACAGATGGCAGCACCAGTCAACCCGGTACCGAATAAGTGAGCTCCTGTGAACTCCTACTCTCCTGGTAAAAAATGCTGTTTTTCACGCTCGGAAACGAGTAAAATCGACGGTGCTGCCATCTCTTGACGGATATTGATACTATTATTGCAAACATGATTTCTTTAAACATTTATACATAAGTAAATGTAAATATACATTTTCAACATGAAATCAACAATTAAGAAGAAATCTTATGGAATTTTAATGAATTCATTAAAAACAAGACTTAATAGTTAAAACTACTGTTATTTCTTTATTTTATATCAATATAAGCAGTATTTTAATGGAAATATAATTATTAATCACAAAACCAAATATTAAGTAGTAAATTGTAAAAATCGGTGTTTATCATTAAGAAAACAACTATTAGGTCGGAATATCCACTTTTCCTTTAAATTGAAACACTTCCTGTCAATGAGCACGTTCTCAGTAAAAGAAATTTATTTTTTTCTAAAATTCGCATTTAAAAGAATTTTTAAAAAAAAAACGACATATTTGTTAAAATAATGGGAAAATATAAATAAAAGAAATGAAATAATAAAGATTCACGCTTTAGCACGACAATATTCGTAGTTCACGAAAGTACCAACAGATAGCAGCACCAGTCAACCCGGTACCGAATAAGTGAGCTCCTGTGAACTCCTACTCTCCTGGTACAAAATGCTGTTTTTCACGCTCGGAAACGAGTAAAATCGACGGTGCTGCCATCTCTTGACGGATACTGATACTATTATTGCAAACATGATTTCTTTAAACATTTATACATAAGTAAATGTAAATATACATTTTCAACATGAAATCAACAATCAAGAAGAAATCTTATGAATTTTTAATGAATTCATTTAAAATAAGACTTAATAATTAAAACTACTGTTATTTCCATGTTTTATATCAATCTAAACAGTATTTTAATGGAAATATAATTATTAATCACAAAACCAAATATTAAGTAGTAAATTGTAAAAATCGGTGTTTATCATTAAGAAAACAACTATTAGGTCGGAATATCCACTTTTCCTTTAAATTGAAACACTTCCTGTCAATGAGCACGTTCTCAGTAAAAGAAATTTATTTTTTTCTAAAATTCGCATTTAAAAGAATTTAAAAAAAAAAAACGACATATTTGATAAAATAATGGGAAAATATAAATAAAAGTAATTAAATAATAAAGATTCACGCTTTAGACCATTTAAGATTGTAGTTTCAGTATTTGGCGTGAGATAGAAGCACCTCTCAAGCACGACAATATTCGTAGTTCACGAAAGTACCAACAGATGGCAGCACCAGTCAACCCGGTACCGAATAAGTGAGCTCCTGTGAACTCCTACTCTCCTGGTACAAAATGCTGTTTTTCACGCTCGGAAACGAGTAAAATCGACGGTGCTGCCATCTCTTGACGGATATTGATACTATTATTGCAAACATGATTTCTTTAAACATTTATACATAAGTAAATGTAAATATACATTTTCAACATGAAATCAACAATTAAGAAGAAATCTTATGGAATTTTAATGAATTCATTAAAAACAAGACTTAATAGTTAAAACTACTGTTATTTCTTTATTTTATATCAATATAAGCAGTATTTTAATGGAAATATAATTATTAATCACAAAACCAAATATTAAGTAGTAAATTGTAAAAATCGGTGTTTATCATTAAGAAAATAACTATTAGGTCGGAATATCCACTTTTCCTTTAAATTGAAACACTTCCTGTCAATGAGCACGTTCTCAGTAAAAGAAATTTATTTTTTTCCAAAATTCGCATTTAAAAGAATTTTTTTTTTTTAAAACGACATATTTGATAAAATAATGGGAAAATATAAATAAAAGTAATGAAATAATAAAGATTCACGCTTTAGACCATTTGAGATTGTAGTTTCAGTATTTGGCGTAAGATAGCAGCACCTCCCAAGCACCACATTATTCGTAGTTCACGAAAGTACTAACAGGTAGCAGCACCAGTCAACCCGGTATAGAATAAGTGAGCTCCTGTGAACTCCTACTCTCCTGGTACAAAATGCTGTTTTTCACGCTCGGGAACGAGTAAAATCAACGGGCTGTTGTCATCTCTTGACGGACATTGATACTATTATTGCAAACATGATTTCTTTAAACATTTATACATAAGTAAATGTAAATATACATTTTCAACATGAAATCAACAATTAAGAAGAAATCTTATGGAATTTTAATGAATTCATTAAAAACAAGACTTAATAGTTAAAACTACTGTTATTTCTTTATTTTATATCAATATAAGCAGTATTTTAATGGAAATATAATTATTAATCACAAAACCAAATATTAAGTAGTAAATTGTAAAAATCGGTGTTTATCATTAAGAAAATAACTATTAGGTCGGAATATCCACTTTTCCTTTAAATTGAAACACTTCCTGTCAATGAGCACGTTCTCAGTAAAAGAAATTTATTTTTTTCCAAAATTCGCATTTAAAAGAATTTTTTTTTTTTAAAACGACATATTTGATAAAATAATGGGAAAATATAAATAAAAGTAATGAAATAATAAAGATTCACGCTTTAGACCATTTGAGATTGTAGTTTCAGTATTTGGCGTAAGATAGCAGCACCTCCCAAGCACCACATTATTCGTAGTTCACGAAAGTACTAACAGGTAGCAGCACCAGTCAACCCGGTATAGAATAAGTGAGCTCCTGTGAACTCCTACTCTCCTGGTACAAAATGCTGTTTTTCACGCTCGGGAACGAGTAAAATCAACGGGCTGTTGTCATCTCTTGACGGACATTGATACTATTATTGCAAACATGATTTCTTTAAACATTTATACATAAGTAAATGTAAATGTACATTTAGCAAGACAATATTCGTAGTTCACGAAAGTACCAACAGATGACAGCACTAGTCAATCTGGTAGCTCACTTATTGCTCCTGCTAACTCCTACTCTCCTGGTACTCAATACCTTTTTTTCATGCTCAGAAAGGAGTAAAATCGATGGTGCTGCCATCTCTTGATGCCAGGTTAGGTATGGTAGGTAGGTTCATAGGATCCTAGGAACTAAACCTCTAGCTCTTGACAGGTGCTGCCAAATCGTGATGGATATTGAAACTGATATTGTAAATAAGATTTCTTTACACATTTATTCATAATTAAATGTAAATATACATTTTAAATGGAAATCAATAATTAAGAAGAAATCTTAAGGATTTTTAATGAATTCATTAAAAATAAGATTTACTAAGATAATAAATATGATTTAATTCATTAAGAGACATTTCCTGTTGATGAGTATTTTCTCAGTGAAGTAAATTCTTTTTTTTACATCTTCCAATGGTTTCAAACCACATAATTAATAAATTATATTACTATATTTCTGTTTTGTTAAAAGGCCTTCACAATAGAGGGTGATATAAAGAAATGCTTCTTATGAATATCACAAATTACGAAGTTGAGATACCTTTCCTAAATGATTTATATTAATTAAAATATACTGAACCTAAGTATAATCATTAAATATACATTTTTTTAATAATTAAATAAGGCAATATTTTGATGTTATTATTTAAAAAAAGTAATTTTTTTTATTATGCTATGCTATGTATTTATTGTAATATGTAAGTATAAGAATAGGGGTATATGTCCCAGAATAAATTTGCTTTTCTACAGCAATTTTTTGTTTCTTTTCTTTATTTTCTCTTTATTATTTTATTTCACAACTTTCAGTGGCAACTGACAACCAGCGAATATGTTCTGTAGGAAATAATATTTATAATTATAATTTTTTTTTCATACAATTGGATAAGGTACTAAATAATAAATGCTGCTAGCTTGGAAGGTTTGGTTTTATTTATTTTTTATATAATACATACGTACAAAAAATATAATACATGTAAAGTATATATACATATCACATTATATAAATAATATGACATTAGTGGAAGCCCCAAAGTCATAGATTTTTAGCGAAAATAAAGCTGGCCAGGATATCAGAAGTCTTGATCCCAATTCGACAATTCGTCTGGAGGAAAATCTGTTTCTTTAGGGAACTTGTCAAAATATGAAGTATCTGTTGGTCCATTTAACTAGAAAAAAAAATTAACAATTATTATAAATAAAATAATTAATTACAACACAAAAAGAATTAATCAATGTTTGAGGATGTTCTGGAAGAATTATTGTAGAGAATAAATTGTGCGAAAGGGTGAAAAGCAGAGGAGTAAAAGTGACTTTTCTTAAAAAAAGAATGTTAAGAGTATTTTATTGCTCAATCTCTCAGGGATTTATAGTAGAGCCATAATATGAAATAAATGATGTGTATTCATGATATAAATTTTAATACTTTCTATTTATGCTTAGTGCAGCAATCATTTTAAATTAAAAATAGTATTGAGGCATTTGGTTATGTTAAATGAGGATTATTATTATAACTAAAAATAAATGAAAAGCCAGATAAGTATTGGTTTTGCCAGTTCCATATTTTCTAAAGCCAAATGCCTCTGTTATTGATAGGTTCATAATTTTATATGACTTGGGAGCGGAGTGGCTCAGTGGTAGAGCACTGAGTTGCCGCGTCGGGTGTCCCCAGAATCAAGTCTTGCTGTGGCAGAATTTATTTAATCTGTTAAAAGCCAGGGATGGATCCTTTTGGATCTGGGACCCTCCTGAGGCTCATCCAGCTTCTGTAAAGTGGACATCCAAAATAGGGAGAAAAATCTGGCGTTTGAGAGTGATCTAGGACAAATTATCTCCCTGTAAAACCATTGTCCAAGAAACAGTACAGTCTCCATACTATAAATTTATGACATAAAACATAGTGTAACATAAAGGTTTCCAAGAATATCCTCAAATGTTGTGATCTATCAAATCAATACAAAACAATTAAACCATTATTTTCAAAGTTTGTTACCTTAGACATTTTTTTTTTTTAGATTAATTTATTGATATAAATAAACAAGTAAATCTGCTAATATGAACAATATTCCATGAAAAACAAAACACTTGTGGAGAAACTACCCATCGGTTGAACTCCAATAAAGTTCTATAATAGAAGGTCTCGAGGCCATCTTCTTTTCAGACGCCTCGGAGGGTTATCAGGAATAGTATGGGAAGCAAGTTGAGAGACTAGCGGATTCAAGTGTGTATGGAGCTTTTCATGGAAGGATAGGTATCTAGTTTGGGCCAAATCAGCAACATATGGGATATTAAGATCATGATGGATGAGTTTGTTTGTGACATAATAAGGGGCATTGAGGATTTTACGAAGGATTTTGGATTGGATACGAGATGAATTGGATGGTTTAGTAGAGCCCCAAAGCTCAACTCCGTATGTCCAAATAGGTCTGTTAACTGTTATGTAAATGAGTCTTTTGTAATTAATTGGGAGCTTAGCGCGTTTATCCAGTAAATGTTGAAGTAGGCGAAAAGGTCAAGCAGTTTCTTGTCTTGTATGAGGATCCTTAGGCATTAATTGTCAATATAGCAAGAATATTATGTTTCTCAAAGAAATCCTTCTAAATTGTTTTATATTTTTTTGAGTCTATTTAAGTATATAAAAGAATACATAAATAAACTATCATAAAAGTGTTCAGAAAATTTAAAAAATAAGTTATAATCATCACTGCAGAAGCAACTGGTATTTTACTTTTTAGGTATCTGTTCTGTTGGTTATCGCCTCGAGTAGAGTCACAAATTTTAACTTTTCATTCAATTCCCTTTTAGAATTTTCCAAAAATACTAGTTACCATGAGCTTTAGTACGGAAAAGAGAATGTAATTATGAGAAATGTGTATACTTTGGTATTCATTTCATCTAGCAAAGAACGTTCAACAAACATATATCCTTTATATGTGGAAGAAAGTGGTCCGGGAAGAGGTCAATGAATTTCTCTTAGAATTGGAGAAAACTTTATTAAGTAGCCAACGTTTCGATCTGCTTTGTAGCTCTTCTTCAGGGCTATTTGCAAAACTTAATAAAGTTATTATCAAGGACAACAATTATCATTCAATATATCATCTATACTTTAAAATGTTAATTGAAACTTTTATTTCTCTGATGAAATTATTACCAAAATCTACTCATTACCCGTAATTACATTCTTTTTTCCAAACTAAAGCTCGTAGTAACTTGAATATTTATAAAATATTAAGAATGAAAGGAATAACCAGTTAAAACTTGTTGTAACTCAACTTGAAGCGATGACCTGAGGAAGAAGTACCAAATTGTTTTACATTTTTGAGTCTATTTATGTTGACAATAACAAAAAAGTATAAAGAAAATTAAAAACTAGTAAATAAATGTTTTTTTACAACATAACACATTAAGACTACAACAGAAGCACTTGTATCTCAATTTTTTACACACTTTTTTATTATTATTTTTTAAAATAAGAAAGCCAGGAAGAATCTTAAAAATTTCAAACAGAATAATATGACTATCTCGATTCATTAAAAACTGAGAAACATTATATTACTTATACCATAATTATGTGAATTAATTACCTTTGGTATGATGGGAGGAGTTATAGCCCTAGAACCAAGACCGTTCCAGTCAAATCCTTGAAACCATCTGTAAGCAAACAAAAAATGCAAAATATTTAATTAATTATCTGAATATTTTAATTAAACTATTCATTGTCTTAAATATGTAATTTATATTCATCGGTTATAAGTATTAGCTAGCATATGAAAAAATATTGTTTAAAGAACATCTAATTTTTCAAAAATAATATTAATTTTATAATAAATTTCATTATTTACAAACAACATATTTCAATTTTCTTAGAACGGCGTGACATAGTATTTAAAACAAATTAGTTAAAACCAACTTAATCATTGTTAAAGAAAATTAAATTAGTATGTGAATATTTAAACTATTATGACTTACTTGTGCTTTTTAATATCCAATATTCCTCCGTGATGGCAGCCTAACCTTTCTCCTGGCAGCTCCTTGCAAAGTTTTTTAATTAGGTTTTGTGCTGTTTTTGTTATATTTCTCGGGAAGTCCACACTGTCGATGCCTTTCAGAATAAGGTTGTAAATCTTCATAGGATCATTAGCGGAAAATGGTGGTCTATAACAAAATATACAAATTCCCAGATTTATATTTTAAAAATATAAATGTTTCTGTTAATCTTAATGAAGCATAATTGGTATAATTAAGCTATTGTATGTTTGATTATTTATAGTCACTTTATACTTTATGATACGAAGGCTAACCTGACGAAGCTACATTGGGAGCTCTAAATTTTGCCTACCCAAGTTTAATTAGGAGAGGGATCTTTAAGAAGTATCTGACATCGTAAAGGCTCGGGACTCCTGTTCAACGTCCCTTCTGAAGGATGGCATAAATATGGATATTTACTCCCTTTAAAAAATTCTAAGGCCACTTGCTGGACTACGAACCCACGATCTTTGGCTTAGTAGGTTGTTACTAACCACTAGACCACAGGTTATCCGTAATTAAGCTATTTATAATATCATTATCAAAGAAAGTTCATTTCGAACAGCGAAATCCCTAAGAAATTTATTATATAACCTTGTTAGTATTACACAAGCAATGCTAAAAAGGTATGATCATTAATGATAGAAAAATATAAATGAATAATTTGAAATAATAATTCAGTACTTCTATATCTTTTCTTTTATGACATCTCTTTTGACATATCTTGTCTATTCAAAATAAAAATATTTAAAATTATAACAATTAATAAAAAATAAAATAAAATAAATTATAGTAATATATAATGACGTAAGTCAACAAGATCCTAATTAAAATAATGTTCAATGAGCATTCTTCCCCTTGTATACATCGCAAATTGCGAGAACACGGGAATATAGGATTAGTGAAGAGAATGGATTTGTCCGACCAAGATATGAACCAGGATAGGTCAGTTGGTAGAGCACCATGACGGAAACATGGGAGACCCGGGTTCGAATCCCGGCCCTGGACATACCTTTCCTCTTCAAAATAAAAATATTTAAAATTATAACAATTAATAAAAAAATGAAATAAAATAAATTGTAATAATTCAGTACATTTGAAAGTATAATATAAATATCAAGTTTTAATTATTATTAAAAAAAGTATCCAATATATGTAAATAGATTAATTATATAGCAAATTTATTTCATTTGACAAAATGATTTTTCGTGTAGAGTATTTTTAAAGTAGCAATATGTAAAACAAATTGCATCATCTATAGTTGGAGATAGCATAGACAACTTTATCAAATTTTGAGGGGTGGTAATAATTTTTTTTCTTCATAGATTGCAAACTTTATAATTAAAAATAATAAAAAAAAAAGTGATTTTTTGGGGGGTGATGGCTACATTACTTTTATTAAAACAGTAAATTGATTCAATGAATACTTATGAATTTTAACTTAATTCATAATTGCGTTAGAATCTTTTAAACACTTAAAAGTTAAATTTATTTTCTAAAAAATCACTAAGATTTTTTTTTAACTTTTAATTTTAGCCATTGTATGATCAAAGAAAAAACAATCTGATGTAACACCAATGATTTGCAATCTATGGAAGCTTCATTAAGACAATATACAATGAAATGTTATTAAATTTTTTTTAAATAATTGATTAGATTAAGAACTACTCCAGATTTAATACGTAACTTAATCATTTTCCCTCTACCACTTAAGCAGTGTGAGGAGCCTGTTTATAGAGCTTGATTGAATTGTGGATTTAACACATAATAAAAATAAATAAGATAAACAATAAATAAATTGCATACATACATGCCAGTTAATAGTTCAAACATTAGAATCCCAAGGGCCCAGTAATCTACAGCTTTATCGTGGCCTCTGTTGAGAATGACTTCTGGAGCGACGTACTCAGGTGTTCCACAAAATGTCCACGTCTTGGCACTGCACGATGGTAATTTTTTGGCAAAACCAAAATCAACCTATAAAAATAAAATAAAATAATCATTTCATGGTTATCACTGAAAAAGTAAATAAAATAATTATATATGATGTGGAATACATAATTTTATGGTTAGTGCATAAAATTAGGTACAGTCTGTGTTATCATAAAATAAATTATAGTCTTATTAAAAAAGAAAACTATTAAAAGAAAAAAAACTAAAAAGTAGAAAATAATTATAAATAAGTTTAAAATGAGAATAGAGCGATAAACAAAACAATTTATGGTAATTATCCCACAGATTGTTGCTTCCAATTGAGTCACAACAAGTTTTTACTTTCAATTTGTCTCCCTTTTAATATTTTCCCAAAATGCAAGTTATCATGAGTTATGGTAAGAAAATAAGAATGTAATTGTGGATAATGAGAAGATTTCTGTAATCATTTCATGAAGAAATAAAAGTTTCAACTAACATTTTGAAGTATAGATGCTATAATGGAGAATGGAGATAGTTGGGGAGTGCAATCAAAAAAACAACACCAAATAAGTACAAGACTTATTTGGTGTTTTTTTTACTGCAACCCCCAAATATCTCCATTCTCCATTGTATCATCCAGTCAACTATTTTTCTCTTATAGATGATATATGTTTGTTGAAAAGTTCATTTCTAGATGAAATGATTACAGAAGTATACACATTTCCCATAACTACATTTTCTTTTCCATATTAAAGCTCATAATAACTTGTATTTTTGGAAAATATTAAAAATGAAATAGATAAACAGTTAAAATTTGTTGTAACTCAACTCTAAGCAACAACCTGCAGAACAGATATCAATATTGGTTATAGTAATTAATATATTTAACATAGCAAATAATAGTTATAGTAGGAGTAAGAGGGACTTTTGGTACAAAAGTTAGGTTGACCTATTTCTTTTTACTGACTGTAGTATTCAAAGAGAACAGGAGCATTGTAATAATATCTTGCATGAAAAATCAAAACTTACAGGGTTGCCAACACGAAGAATACACATTTCCCACAATTATATTCTCTTTTCCATACTAAAACTCACAGTAACTAATATATATGGAAAATATTAAAAATGAAACGAATAAACAGTTAAAACTTGTCTTATCTCGAAGCGACAACCTGTGGAACAGATACTCAATTTATTTTATGGTAAAAAAGCCTGGGATTTTTTTTAAAAGATATTTTCATAATGACTATTTTTACCAATATCAGTCAATAAAATATTTACAACAATTAACATCAAGCACCCCACGCTTTTTTACAATAAAATGAATTTTTCGTTCATCACTCTATTGTTATTTTAAACTTATTGAAAATTATTTTCTACTTTTTAGTTTTGTTTCCTATTAAAGGATATTTTTTTAGTTTTTAAACTATCATTTATTTTCTACTACTTAGTTGAGCAGGCTACAAATGCATGATATTTAGTTTTTTTAAACTATTATTTCTTTTTTTTTGCAAAGTCTGTGTAATTCCCCAGTTGATTCTGCCAGCAGTCATATATATTTTCCCCTAGAGAAGCCATGTATGCCTTATTACTAAGAACTGAGAGAAATTTCAATTTAATTTGATATTTTTAAATTGGCTGAAAATCAAGTTCAATGATTCTGGTTCACGCATACAGACTAAGCTAATAAAAGTGTGTAAGTAAAAGTAAAACTAATTTACTTACCATTTTGACAAATCCTAGGTTGTCCAACATCAAATTTTCAGGTTTTAGATCTCTGTAGACAATGTTCCTCCTGTGGAGATAGTCCAATGCTTCGACAACGCACGCAGTGATGAAGCAGGCCGTTGAGTCATCGAAAAATGCCCGGTCTCTGAGTAAACTCCAAACTTCACCTCCTAAACAGGGTTCCATCAGGAGATAAACGTATTTGTTATCCTTGAATGTTTGGAATAATCTGTAAAAAAAAAATAAATACATAAAATAACATTGATTTAATTTAAATTTAAATTCTAACAGATTTATGTTTATAATTTTATTTTAACTTCTAATTACTTATAGGCATCAATTTAATATCATTAAAACAAAATTTTTTAAAATTTATTTTGGTGCTTCCCTCATATATGGATACCACTGATATCCAAACGGTGGATTTCAATACAAAACTTATCGATAGTTCTGTAATTATGCCATTTAATATTTCATAGGACAGTTTATTAAAACCTATTAACAAAGGGACAGACAATGCTAGGCTGGCTGAATTCACAAATGCTCTAAGTCATTGTTTATAATATGGAGTTCATTTATGGAATTCAAAATTCACTCTAAGTTTAAACTCAACATAGATTTCTATTTAAAAACAATGCAGATGAAGTTGTGGGCAAAAGCTAGTTGATCTAGAAATTTAAAAAACACAATGTTGCCAGGGTTTTAAGTTTTTACTTCTGTCAGCAGACCTCATGACTGCATATTTACATTTTGTATATTTTTTCATTGACAGTATTCCCAACCAAGTAAAACTTAAGAAATTTCCAAAAACATACAGCTACAAAAATATTTTAATCATAATGACCTCTATTTAATCTAATTTTAGCTGTCCGACAGTCGAAGTGCAATGCACCTATTTCAACTTAATAAGTAATTTACAAATACTTTTTTTCTTAGCATTCATTGAATCGACTGTTCATAATTAGAAACAATAATTAAAAGTTGTAGTATTATTTGTTTTAATCACAAAGATTTAAAAAATTTATATTGACAATTTTTACCTGCAGACAAAATGAGATCGAACAGAAAACAAGATGTCTCTTTCACTGAAGACGTGAGTGATCTGATGGGTTTGGATGATGTGGCACTTCTTCATGCACTTCAAAGCGTACACAGCTCCTTGTTTTGATTTGACTAGTTCCACTCGTCCGAACCCTCCGACTCCTAGCGTAGCGACTATATCCAAATCTTCTAGGTCTAGTTCTTCGTAATCTAAAATCAATTAATTTTATACGTCATAAGTGAGGTCACATACATCATTTTACATCAGAATCTTATCTACAGCAGCAGTGTAGCCAACCCTTTACATCAGAATCTTATCTACAGCGGCAGTGTAGCCAACCCTTTCTTCCCAATAAATAAGTAAAAAATCAATAACCTAGGATATTCAACTAAGCCAATATGTACTTATTTTGGTATTAGAATCTGGCATAACTTAATTTTTCTTTACATATAATGAAGGTGACATAGGCCTTTTCATATATCAGAAAATGAATCCTGTTGAAACTACTCATCTTGAATTACACATCACTGGCTATGTTAATTATTCTCAAATAAGCTGTCACTCTAATCAATTCATCAGTGATTCCTTCTGGTATCGACCCCGTCATTACCGTTGTTCATCGTCCAAGTTCTATACAATAAACTTTGACATGGTTGAAACCAGAAGAAATATGTGATGAATGGATTAAAAATACTGGCCATGGCAATTTAAGAAAGTGTTTCCTGCCACTTTGTTTAATTCAGGTTTTTTCTAACCATTCCAATTTTAGATAGCAAAATGTATAAGAAAGTGACGTTGAAATGACATAACATGAAGCCATTTGATAGGGCTTTGACTACCCCTCCCACCAAGCTGCCAACCTGCAGAGTAAGTACTCAAATTAAATAGACTTACCGGTTTCACTATCAGTAAAACTATCCCTGCTTGGAGGCCTCGAAACTTTATTTTTGTCTCCATAGTCCTTATCTTGGAGCTCACTAAGATCTCCGATTAAAAGCAAGAAAGACCTGTAAGCAAAATTTTTTCTTTATTTAGAGATAATAATATTTATTAGATTATAATATCATTTAATAATAATATTTCTATAATATTAAGGCAATTCATTTTACATCACATTCTACATTACATAAAGAGGTTAAACAAGAAATTGCCTCTTATATTGGCCCAATCTCCTTCATTATTTTTAAAGCAATCAATTTTCATAATTATCATTCATCAAATAGTTTTTATTATTTATTCATTGAAACATTTTTTCTTTTCAAGTACATAAGTATTATTTAAAATGATTATATTAATACTTTATATAACCTACAATAAGATTATACACCATTTAAAACAGTCAAATTGTTTTTAAAAAGCAGCCTCACAAGCCAGGAGGTTTTGTGACAAATCAATCGAACAATATAGTCATTACTTTAATCCATTAAAGAATCAGTGTCAATGACTAAAATATATGCGTTACCTAAGCCTCTCAGTGCCATAAATAAGAAATTTAGGGATTCAAAAACCAAATTTAGCTAAAATTTTGAAACATAGGATAACATAGAAATAGTTGAAAATTTAAGGTTACTTAGTAATTGCATTTTAAATAAGTACCATACTGTATCAAATGAAATATCAGAAACTTTTAGGAATAGGTTAATCTGGTTTTATTGATTAATCAATATACACTTCTTGATTTCTATACTATAGGAGTCTTATGTAAGAGCAAGCGTCCAGGCTTACAAGTTAAAATTAAAATATTTAATTTATTATTACTGTATTCAAACCTATTCCTTGCTCAAAAATCAAGAAATTTTATATGATAAAACCAAATAAGTAGTTAGGATATTGTTAAAAACAACTTACTCTCTGTCAAGTGTTAAACACTCGACTCCAGGCGAGAGAGCGATGACGTTGGCAGTTCTGGAATCTTCTTTAAGTAGAGCTTGTTCTCCGAAGTAATCTCCTCGAGATAGTTTTCTTACTTCTTCTTCTGTTCCATCTGTAACTTTAGTCATAATCAGTAATACAATAAGATTAAACAAAAGTGATGTTTAATATGGCTAAAATAATAATGTCTTATTTGATTATATTTGAGAAAAAATGAGGTAATAATCGAGGAAGAAATCACAGACTACAGAATATAGATAGAGTCTGTCGGATTCTTACTGGATCAGTTTTCTTTTTCCATCGATTTTAACAATGAAAAATGATGAAGGCAAAACGGTGTCGGTCCAGTACAAAACCGGATCTTCCTTTACACCAGGAGTGGCCAACCCAAATGATCTTGTAGGCTACTTTGGAAATGCGACATAACTAGGCGGGCTGGCATATAGAATTAAAAATACCCATATTTTGTTTAAACCCACCACAGACATTTTTCTGGAGTGAAAATTTGAAACATAATGAGTTATTATAATTATTTTTACTATTATTCTTACAAGTAAACCTACATAATATAGTAATAATGATATTAAATAAAACATAATGATCAAAATGATTTTATCTCATAACTCCAACAGTTAAATATTGAATACATGGATGCAAAAATAATATATTTTATAAATACATTGGTTTCCACTACTTTGATGAATCTCACAGGCTAGAAAAATGTTAAAGATGGGTTGCATGTTGGCCACCACTGCGTTACAAAACCAGTTTTTTCATACAATCATATCCTTTCTAATTGATTTCATGTATCTATTTAAATAGATATTTTAAATTGATTTATTTTTAATCAGAAACAATTTCATGAAATATACCGATTACTTAAATAAATTTTCACCCTGACCAATATTTAAATATTAAGGGAAATTAACAATACAGGCTTTATTCTTATGCAGTGCTTCTCAAATAGCATACTTGTTGATCTATTGTTGTGATATTTTAAATTGATTTATTTTTAATCAGAAACGATTTCATGAAATATACCGATTACTTAAATAAATTTTCACCCTGACCAATATTTAAATATTAAGGGAAATTAACAATACAGGCTTTATTCTTATGCAGTGCTTCCCAAATAGCATACTTGTTGATCTATTGTTGTGATAATAAATAAATAACAACTAGGAAACGTTTCTGAAAAAACAATAACTATATTTTAAGCGATTATCTAGATTGAATCAATCTATTCATATTTTAATCATATTTCATATTTATAACTTCATGAATTTGGTTTGATAACAACATTATTGTTTTTATATCGAGATAAGTTTAATGAAAATTGATTCAATAAAATTTTGTGATTATATCACCATGGTTATTTTTCTGTTTCGGCAAATCTCTTGGAAGGCCCAAATGCACCTATTCTCCGATCAGCTTCATATTAAAGTAGTTATATAAATTAAAACAATTATCAACTACTAATTACACTTACATATGTTAATTCATTATGGACAAGTAATTAATATAAATACTATTAATTTTTAAATTTAAAATCCATCCAATTCATCTCGTATCCAATCCTTACAATCCAAAATCCTTTGTAAAATCCTCAATGCTCCTTATTATGTCACAAACAAACTCATCCATCATGATCTTAATATCCCATATGTTGCTGATTTGGCCCAAACTAGATACCTATCCTTCCATGAAAACCTCAATACACACTTGAATCCGGTAGTCCCTCAACTTGCTTCCCATAGTATTCCTGATGACCCTCCGAGGCATCTGAAAAGAAGATGGCCTCGAGACCTTCTACTATAGAACTTTAATGGAGTGCTAACAATGGATAGTTTCTCCACAAGTGTTTTTTTTTTCCATGTCCTTTGTTCATACAGCAGATTTACTTGATGTAATATAATTACAGTTGTAAATATCAATAAATTATTCTATTCTCTAAAAAAAAAAAAAATTTTTTTATAACAATACCTGTAGTTTTCTTTGTCACTTTAACATTGCCTCCACTCAAGATGTAAAATGTATCCCCCGGTGTTCCTTGGCGTACGATGTAATGACCTCCAGGATAAAATTCCTAAATAAAAAAATATGTATAATAAAATTATACATTATGTTATAAGTTCATTGTATTCATCTTAAGCAAAAAGAAAAACTTGCAACTTCAGAAAACCTATGAAGAGTCACTATGGTACTTGAAGTTTGGATGTGTTAACTTTATATGGCTATACCACGTTTGGTGAATTCTTTGGTAAACTCACAAAGAAAAAACAAAATTAGGAATAAGAACTTTATGAACAAAGTAAAGAATTATAGCATCAACAAAGTGAAGTGAGCCATAATAAAATATTTTTAATATAAAATTGGGATGGGAAACAGTAAATATATGAAAAATTCTCACTAGTTGTAATGAATCCGCAATCTTGCTCAGTACATCTTCGTTTAACCTCTGCAGCAATGGAACACTGCGAAGGAATAAAATACTTTCTTCTCTGCGTTGTAAACCAGACCTTTGCATAATATTCTGGAAAACCTTTCGGTCCAATACCCAAACTTCACCAGTTTCAAGTACTGTAGAAAAATAAAATAAATATTATTATGAGATGATTCAACAAGAAAAAGAATATTGAGATAATCAAGAGCAATATTAACATAAACATTTTTTTGTAAAAAAGCTTACTTCCAAAATATTATTAATAAAATAAAATAAGTATTTCTGTTATAATTAATTACCTCTAATTGATGCTGTTCTTGTGCAGTTATACAGGATTGCCAACTCTCCAAATGCTCTTCCAGGACCCATTTTACCGAGAACTTCCCCATTTTTCATAACCTCAAACTCTCCGCATGCAGATACATAAAGGTGGCTTCCTGAAAATATTTTTTTTTTTTTTATTGATTAGAAATTCAATCAGTCTATCATTATAAAGAATAATAATTTAGAAGAAAATTACCAGCTTCTCCTTCTTTGATCAAAAAACTGCCTTTGACGCAGACCCTTGGGTACATACAATCAATTATCTCCCTCATCTGACCAGGTTCTATGTTCCGTAAGAAATCATTTTCAAGCAGCGCTGTTTTTATTAGCTGCTTGGCCCTGTAAATTATGAAAACATATTTATAAATATTGAAAATAGAAAATGTAAGTAAATACTGGGATCTTTTGTGGAAATGACATGTCAGTTTTATTTTATAACTGACACATGCTATCTAAGTACTTTTAAATATGTAGATGATATCTAAGTAGTTAATTCTATTCTGATTGCTAACTCAGATATTGATATTGTTTTAATTGTGATAAACATATCCCAGTTTATTAAACACATACCAAATGATGATGCTGCTCTTAAGTTTCTAGAGAGCCAAATTATCATTTACATTATTGCTAGTACGAAGGTATGTGCAAAAGAATATTTAATGAAGATACGACTCAACGAAAAAAAAATCCAAGTGGTGTTGGTTCAGGAAGGAATGCCTACAAAGGACTGAAGTAAGTCAAAGGTATACATTATAAACATTATGTTGTAAATAATTGAAAAAACTTTGCTGTTTGGTCCACGGGTGATTACAACCAGAGGAATCGAATCCCTGTGGGCTTCAGTGAAACGATATAACAAGAAAGAAAGTGGGACATACTGGAGTCTTGCCTAAGCTAGTTTCAAAAGATAATGGAACACATCACTGAATTTTATCTTCAGATTTAGATATATTTATTATTGTTTAATTTTAATTTTATTTAATTAGGTTATCTATTAAAATAAATGTTTTTTTTTTTAAGTAATGTGTAATTCTTTAACATGTATGAGTGTATGTAAAATATAACTGACATGTCATTTCAACAAAAGACCCAGGCTGTTATGGGTAATTATTCTGCAGGTTGTCGCTTTGAGTTGAATCACAAGTTTTAACTGTTTATTCGTTTCATTTTTAATATTCTCCAAAAATACAAGTTATCGTGAGCTTTGCTATGGAAAATAGAATGTAATTATATGGGCGGTGAGTAGATTTCAGTAATCATTTCATTAAGAAATGAACGTTTAAAAAAACATATATCATCTGTACTTCGAAATGTTCGTTGAAACTTTTATTTCTTGATGAAATGATTACCAAAATCTTTTCATTACCCTACTTGCATTCTCATTTTCTTACCATAACTCATGGATAACTTGCATTTATTAAAATAAATTATTAACATATTAAGGGAGACAAAATAAAAGTAAAAACTTGTTGTGACTCAATTCGAAGCAACAACCTGTGGAATAATTACCATAAATTGTTTTGTTTGTCACTCTATTCTCGTTATAAACTTATTTTCTACTTTTTAGTTTTGTTTCTTTTAAAGTGTCTTTTTTAATAAGACTATTATTTATTTCATGATAACACAGACTATACCTAATTTTATGTACTAACCTAAACACTCTTTACCTGAAATCCTTTTCATGCTTGGTGATCTGTATGGTCCCGGCGTTGAGTACTGATGCAGAACTCTCACCGGAAACTCCTTGCTTCTTGTTGCTATGCCCTTGCCCAGCCATCCCCTGGGCAGTGTGAAGGCTCCCGAGAACTTCATCATTCTTAAGTCTTCCTGTCTGTTGTAATACACTCTGTAACAAATTTAAATAAGCATGAACTAAACTATCATATCTGATTAATTTAATTAAATAATGATGTGAAAATGGTTGACTGGATATATCTAGAACAGTAATAATAATAATAAAATTTTTCAAATAAAATAAAACATATTTCAAATCCATTTCGTCTTTCACCAATAACATGGTATCTATAATATTTTGGGTAATTTTCCGCAGTTTGATGCTTCGAGTTGAGTCACAAGTTTTAACTTTTCATTCATTTCCCTTATAATATTTTCCAAAAATACAAGTCATCATGAGCTTTAGTATGGAAAAGAGAAAGTAATTATGGGAAATGTTTATACTTCGGTGATCATTTCATCTAGAGATGAACATTTCAACAAACATATATCTATACATATAACTATACTTCGGAATGTTAGTTGGAACTTTTATTTATTGTTGAAATGATTACTGAAATGTACTCACTGCCAATAATTATATTCTATTTTCCATATTAAAGCTCACAATAACTTGTAATTTTGGAAAATATTAAAAATGAAACGAATAAACAGTTGAAACTTGTGATTCAACTCAAAGCGACAATCTGCAGAATAATTACCCATAACATTCTGGATCTTTTATGGTAATTATCCCACAGGTTGTTGCTTCCAATTGAGTCACAACAAGTTTTTACTTTCAGTTTGTCTCCCTTTTAATATTTTTCCAAAATGCAAGTTATCATGAGTTATGGTAAGAAAATGAGATTGTAATTGTGAGTAATGAGAAGATTTCTGTAATCATTTCATCAAGAAATAAAAGTTTCAACTAACATTTCGAAGTATAGATGATATAATGGAGAATGGAGATAGTTGGGGGTGAAGTAAAAAAAACAACACCAAATGAGTACAAGACTTATTTGATGTTTTTTTGACTGCAACCCCCAACTATCTCCATTCTCCATTGTAGCATCCAGTCAACTATTTTCCTCTTATAGATAATATATGTTTGTTGAAAAGTTCATTTCTAGATGAAATGATTACAGAAGTATGCACATTTCCCATAACTACATTTTCTTTTCAATATTAAAGCTCATAATAACTTGTATTTTTGGAAAATATTAAAAATAAAACAAATAATCAGTAAAAAACTTGTTACTCAACTGGAAGCGACAACCTGTGCAATAATTACCTTTTCATTTTTGAAAATAGTGAATAGTTGTTAATTTAATGCTCTTGAATCTATTTATTATAGTAAATAATAGTTATAATAGGAGATAGAGGGGCTGGTTGTTCGAAAGATAGTTTAACTAATTGCTTTTTACTGACTGTAATATTCAAAGAGAACTGGTGCATTATAACAATATCTTGCATGAAAAATTAAAACTTGCAGTGCTGCCAACCACTTGTTAAGTACAATGTAAGTTTTGTTAATCAAACCTACAGTGTTGTAATATATTTTATTCTGATTCTATCTATAAATAAAAAACACACAAATATTCAGAATATTATTGCAAAAAAAAATATACTCAGTAATTGTAAAAACCAACACTAATTGCAACCAACTTTAATTAAAAATCAAGGATGTGTTTATATATATTCCTATTTTTCAAAAACGGACCTACTAATTCCAAACTTTAGTTTGAGACTGTTGAAGTTCATCAATAATATGAATAAAATAATTAATATAATATCACAAGATAAGAGTTAATTTTGTGTTTCTGTATACAATTTATTCTGATTACTCAATTTAGTGCGAGTTAACATAATTAAAGTAAGTGATCAGCTATCAAATATATTCTGCTTTAGCTAACCACCTACTTGGACACTAGAATATCATAGTTCCCTGTTCGTTTACATATAATGAAGGTTAAGCCTTCTCATATATCAGGAAATTATTTCAGTTGAAATTACACATCTAGAATTACCCATTACTACTTATACTAGTCAATCTCAAATAATCTGTCGCCAATTACGAATTTAATATATTTTTTTATTTTATACATAACAAAACGTGTTAGATCGTGACGTGGGATGATCTAATGTGACTTCACTTGACGGGACTTCAACTATCCCTACCAACGTGCGGAATAAATACCGTATTCTTATTTTTTTTTTAATAAAGCAGATATGGCGTAGGTTGAAGATAATATCTATCAACTCTCATTAAGGTTAATGAATCCATTTTTTTTTTCGTCCGTGTAAAATGCTCGTAAATCTTAACGAATTCTTACATATCCAATCTTCATATGCAAATACAGGATAAATTACGCGGAGGGAGGAAATGGTGGAAAAGTACTTTTCTATTTAAAAATGAATGTCTCTCCGAAGTGCGATGTATCATCGCTTCCAAGAAGGTAGGTTAGTAAACCAGACAACATTGTCTAACTATTATAAACGTAGCAGGGTGTGTCATGATAGTTAAAAACTAAGTTTAATAAACTTATTTTTCATTAAATTCATAATCATAAAAAATAAAATAAAAAGGGGATACCAATACGACCAACTCCTATTGTTCCAATTGTATAATTGTTCAAATTACCCCAAAATGTTGAATAATTTATGTATTGTATATTTTTCTGTCAATTTAGAGTACAAAAAAACATATGCCAAGGTTATAGGTTCGTAACGCATCATGTCGTCTTAGAGTTTTTTTAAAGGCAGTAAAAAATCCTTGTTTATACTGTCCTTTGGAAGGGACGTAACATGGCCTGTGTGATGTGAGGTACTCGCTGAAGATCCCGGACACGTAAAATTTAGGACTCCCACTGTAGTAATGTCCGAATAGTCATAGTAGCATACGGTGACGTTCAGTGAAAAAACAAATTAAAAAAATTCAAATTTTTCTTTCTAATTAATTCAAATTTTTACGACCCATTTTTATTTTATATTCATAAATTTTCGGCTGTCAATTGATTCAATAAATTGAACTGGACTTCTGCTTTTATACAATAGAGATACATAGTACATTTTAAATGAGGTTCAGAACGAAAATAAATATATAAAACAAGGCTATATTTGTGTAACGGCTTAAAGAAGTCAGGAATAGTCGATTGATGATTCGCCTATGTTAAAAATATTTATAATTTACCTGATGGAGCACGAACAAATACTAAACAAAAGGTATTAAAAATACAAAAACACATACACAACCTGTACAATATCGGTAAAAACAACACAATACTTTATTATCAAACGGATTCGGTTTAAATAAAATTGTTACTCTTTAGATCTTCTAAGCCATGAGTTAAACTAACCCTCAAGCTTGAACAGAAGTTTTAACTACCTCGTGAAACTTTTAACTGCTTTCGTTTATAACGTTCTTTATTTATGCAGTTAACAACACGGCCTTCATTTAGACCCGACAGGGTTCAACAATACAGCTCTAAACATATTGTACATATAAAAAAAACCTCAGGGCAAGGGGGCTCAGTACGTGGTAGAAACTGTACTGTTTCTAGGACAACGTTTGTGCAGGGAGGTAATTTGTCCCTGATCCACGCTCAACCGCCAGGTTTGTACCCTATAAAAGCTATCCACAAACAAACTATAATATAACGTATTATTACAAGTTAACTTTGCTAGTATTACAGTACCTAAAACCAATTAACCTATTGTATTTTCAATACAGATTTATTTTAATTCATACGAATTAATAACTGGGGCAGATTGTGTTGAATCCATACAATATTTACAGCACAAAATTTTTAGATGGTAAGTATGATATTTTTTCGTAGACTTCTGAGGCCATTCTGCCTTATAGTTCTTCATGTTTTCTTGTTTTTCACCCTGCATATTATCATTTAATTATATGACCATATCAAATCTTTATCTCTTATCAGAAAACTCGGCTAGTTTTAGATATATGCAGATAAAATTAATAGTGTGGAGGTTTTATACTGGATTGGTAATGACACTTAATCGATATTTACCATCTAAAAACACGTTATGAGAGAAAAAAATATGAAATATTATGATAGAATAAATCATCCAGACGGAAATAATTCGAGGGGAAAGGATCAATTGGAAGTAGACTTGGAAATCTATGGGAATGGTACCAATGTAAATCTATTGACTTGATTAAAGCATAAAAATCAAAGATCAAACGACTTCTAGGAAAAGATGTATGCAGAACATTATGTTGGCAGTACTGGTAAGGTTATAAAAATGAGCAGCGCACGTCTAACACGATTTTGATGAACCTTTTTATTTTGTTTTAATGAGATTTAAAGTAGGTTAAGTTTTATTGACAACAGATGGTGGTTACATCTTGCGCAATAAGGACAAACTATTTAGGTTCTTGTACCCCGATTGTCGTGTTCGTGTACCCGAGAAGTTAACAATGCGGGCTTCGCTATCAGCGACCATGAACCATTTTGCTCACTATCAGTAGCTACAGTCCATCTACCTCTGTCGGTAGCTGATTACCAGGCGGAAGTTACGGGTGTTCTTAACATGGGGATGGAGATACCAGATGGAGGAATACAATTGTATCGAAAAGTACTGAATTCTTAATTACATCAGTACATATTACTTCTGTCAATTCTATCAAATATATTATCGTAAAATGCACTTTGAAACCAGGCAACCATTTTTACAAGATAATGAGGCATGAGTAGAAGAATTGACCATAATGCAAAAATATATATATCGCATCTCTCAACTCAAACTTAATCAGTGAATATATCTTAGTTAATGAAAGAAAGAAATCTTAAGAAAAAAAGTTGTGTGGTTTTATGAAACCACGATGCAAGTGAAACTTTTTTTGAGCTTCTAGGCATTTAACTAAACAATTTTGGAAAATTATTCGATATAGAGTATTAAAATTGCGTTTTTAATCTTAACTTAATTATTGAAAAATAGGAATGATAATCGGAAATTAATAGTAGACAAAATATTAAATTATAAAATTTAATTTCAATTTGCGTATTAGGGTACGGAATACATAATTAATACTATCATTTAGATGATAAACGCATATTAAAAAGTAGGAGAAATATTTATTTAAATCATTGTCAACTTCAATTATTCTATCAATAACTTCATCTTCGTCTCGAGTCTCAGTTTATCGTTATCCATCACGATAAAGTAAATTTTTATTACATTTACATTAATACACAGATAAAAATACACAAATACCGCGGAACATTTGCGGGAATAAGTGAGAATATAAATGCTACACGATCAGCTGATATTGGCCTTGGCTGCTCGGTCATGCGCCTTTCACTGTCCCCCTTCTCCAGCTGTAATACGACATGCAATAGATGATCGAAAAATTTTGGGGCGATAGAATAAAAGTTTCACTTTAAGATTCAAAGAATGCTGAAATGAAGAATATCCCTGGAAAAGTCCATAATAATGACTAAATTATATCAGATACACGAGAAAATAAGAATAAAGAGAAAATCAGATAAATAATAACCACATCACATCAAATATCAGCAGGAAGGCCATTATACCTCTGTAGAGCTATTATATATTTTTTAAAAATATTATTGAGAGTAAAAAATCCTTGGTTACACCGTCCTTCGGAGAAAAAGTGAAAAGAGGGCCCCGAGCATGTGCCGGTGTTGGGTACTCGTTTAAGATCTCTATCCTTTATTATTATATCTGGATGAACAAAATTTTGACTACAGTAGGAGAATCAATCAATCAATCAATCGAATTCTAAGTTTTAAACTAAAGTTGATTAAAACAAAATATATAATTTATGCACAGGCCGCTAGGCGTCGCCAGCATACGTCACGAGCATGTTGGTGACGCATTGTTATGTCGTTGAACTCATACGTCATTCTTCAAAAGTCGCTAAACGCGGCTCAAAACGTTTTCTCTACAAAAAACAACTGAAACAATCTAGTCCATGATGGGTTTCGGGTTCAGAACATGGTAAGTCTAGATAACACTTAATTGGCAAGTTTCTCCCAATGAGGGATAACTATTTCATAAAGACTGGGTGAGCCCCAGGCAAGTCTACCGTCCCTACAAGGCCGAAAACAGATAAAATAATTATCTTTTACAGCCGATCTTGAACTCGGAGGTATATATTTATACCTAGGTATTTATTTAGGTATATTATTTATTTAGGTATTTATACCTAGGTATTTCAGTAGACAGCCTTACACACTGTTCAGCTCACAAAGACAGTAGATGAATTGTGAAATCCCTGTGACTAATTTTCGCTTCACAAGTCCAAATTACCGACAGATACGTAGCATCGGGATTGCTCAATGGATAATCTCAATAATTGTAGAGCACTATTGTTCTTCGAGTTAAATTTACATTTAGTAGGAGCTGAGACATTAGTTCCGAGCAGATGTTAGTTGTTACATTATGTATGCATCCTTACCACACCCGCCAAAATCATTTTTCCAACATAACTGCATATGTTTCCACCCTACGTATAATAATGATATTAATAATATGAACTAGAAGAAACGTTTTGCTTAGACCAATTGCAGGTTGTCGCTTCGAGTTGAGTTACAATAAGTTTTAACTGTTTATTCCTTTCATTTTTAATATTTTCCAAAAAAACTAGTTATCGTCAACTTTAGTATGGAAAAAAGTTATGTTACTATGGGTAATGAGTGGATTTCGGTAATCGTTTCATCAAGAAGTAAAAGTTTCAACTAACAATTTGAAGTATAGATGATACATGTTTCTTGAAACGTTAATTATTATATGTAATGATTATCGAAGTATACACATTTCCCATAATTACATTCCCCTTTTCCATACTAAAGCTGTTGATAACTTGTATTTTTGAAAAATGTTAAGAGAAACAAACGAAAAACTGATGACTCAAATCGAAGCGACAACCTGCGGAATAATTACAACAAAAAAAATATTGACGGCGGAAGAAAGATTAGAGCAGCGTACGATCTATAAAATGTATTAACCTTTGGAGTTGATCCGTCAACCCATCCCGGACCACACGTCACTGGAGGGGAAATGAAATATAGAAGGTGGAGGTCGTGGCTGTGTCGAGGAAGGAAGAAGAATATTCGGAAAAGCGAAGTAGAGGCGAAAAACAGGAAATTTAGGAAATATTGAATTATTATATATTGAAGAATTATTCTTAACTCAATGAGGGCAATTGACTAATGGCAAAGGCGATTTCTCTTTTATTTATCAACAGAACAAAAATATTTGAGGTATAGGTTTACGGTCAGAATTGGGGTTGTTGAAGAATTAAGATGTTGTACTAATGTAACAGGCTACTCCATTCTATTTAATCAATATGTTCTCCCCTGTTAGATACGGGATAGCTCAGTGGTAGAGCGCTGTGTTACCGTGCAAAAGGTCCCGGATCCACATCCGTCCAATTATTTAATCAACTAACAGCCATGGCCTCTGGGTCTGCATACCCTCCTGGGGCTAATCCAGCCTCTATCAAGTGGGTACACTCAATTGAGGGTAAACCTAGCCAAGGGCGGATTTAGGGGGCACGTGCCTCATGTGCCTCCGACAGTGTTTTGCGCACTGTGGAGAATCCATTATTATACATAATTATGGGCAAATTACATGATCATAGTTGTTAAAATAACAGAAAGAACATGAGTGAAACTGTTGTTTTGATATTTTAATAAACCTTTGAAATCTTTCTATAGATACTACAAGTTCATTTGTAAGTTATTGTTTTTTCCCGTCTGCCCGTTGAGCCCCTCCCAGAAAAAAATCCTGGATCCGCCCTTGAACCTGGCGATTGTAAGCGCCGGAGCAACCCCCAATTTACGAATCGTACAACAGTTCACTTAATTGCCTTCTAGTTAAAGCACGTTTTAGTAAACGTACTATATTGTTCTAGACATTAAAGGTCAGTTTAGTACTTACGTTGCAAACCTAGTGAGTCTAATAAAATATGAGTACCAATATGTATTGTTTTGGTGTATGGAGTATTTTGCATTAAATAAAAAAAAAGATTTTTATAATTTATTTTATCTTTATATTATATATTTTTTTAAAATATTTTATTTGAAAAGAAAAGATATGGCAAGGACCGGGACTCGAACCCGGGACCTTCACCTCTCCGTGGTGACGCCTTATCCATCTCGGCTATCCTGGCTTCGCTTCACGGCTTTCTTTCGAATAAAATATTGTTTTTCTTTTCAAATAAAATATTAAAATAATTATATAATATAAAGATAAAATAAATTATAATAATATTAACGACTTAAAGTCAACTAGATTCAAAATAAAATAATGTTAAAGTAACATTTTCCCCGCGTATACCTCGCTAAGTGCGAGGACATGGAGATGTAGGATCAATTGAAAAGAGGGGATATGGCTGGCCGTGAAGCGAAGCCAGGATAGCCGAGATGGATAAGGCGTCACCACGGAGAGGTGAAGGTCCCGGGTTCGAGTCCCGGTTCTGGCCATATCTTTTCTTTTCAAATAAAATATTTAAAAAAAAAAGATTTATTTATAATTTTATACATAAAAAAAATCATAATTAAAAAGAAAATGACTTGATTTTTATTTCAATGCATTGAAATAACAGTTCTAAAATCGAAATAATGGAATAAGATTTTTTTTTTTTTTTGGCCTGCCAACCTTACCTGCATACTGGTATCGTAATACCTAATAATAATAATAATACCTATAGTAAATATATTATTGGAATTAATATTGACTATTTAATCCTTTATTTGCTTAATCTTATAACATTTAATGGTAGAATAAAGCTCCCTTCAACCTCCCTGGCCAACGGCCCCCCACCACCAACCCTCCACGAGACCACAGGGGACATATCAATGTGGAACAAGATATTGCTTGTTTCATTTGATAAATCGTTGAATTCCTTTTTTTTTAATTAAAAGACGTATCAATATTTGGTATAACAGCTGAAAGAAGTCAGGAGCAGTGGCTTTGCGATTAGCCAGTTTTAAAAAATATTTATAATTTAACTGATCGGGCACGAGAAACGACTCCCGTCGTTCACGAGATCCTCGGCCCGTTGCTAGGCAACGCCGATAAAATATTACGTCAGTAAAAGTTTCAACAATAATATATATATCGCCCTAACCCTTTTAATCTATGGATTCTTTTTATGTTTAATTGACAATTTATTTTATTGCTAATTACCTCGATTTTTATAATTGTATAAATAATAGTATTATAAAACAAAAGTAAATTCGCCGTAGGTTTCCCTCCCCATATATATATATATATATATATATATATATAACATAATCCTATTACTGGGGCTTGATGCTGCTTACTTGATCTAAATTGAGTCTGGGTTAAAGTGATATGCGGCATAGTATACGTGACGCGCCTATCTAAGCCAGAATAAATTCCACATCAAACTTTGAACTTTATATTACTTTATCCCTATCTTCCATGTAATTACACTTTTATTACTGTAGTTAGCTTGCGACCTACTTTAAAAAGTATGCGAATCTTAAATTAGGCCTGAAAGATAATAGAATTTCTCTCATAATCCAAAAAGACGGAACATCGATCCCCATATCACGTTAAAATGTAGGGATAGGGCATCTGAAGTATATCATGTATACGATCTATATACGAATGAAGATACATAAAATATCAATTTTTAATTTAAGACAGCTGAGGCGAGAAAACAATAACATGGATAAAATAAGCTCCTTAATCATAGCGGTAGCTATCTATATATGAATGAAAAACATAAAACGGTTCGGGATCGCCGATTTTGGAGGCACCCGTTGAGAAAACATTCGATACAATGAATAATGTTGATGTGTAAAACGTGTTTTTTTCTTGTTGAAAACCAACTAAAATTCATGTCAATATTTAGTAATGAGAACTCTACAGGGGGCCATGCCCCCCTCCTCTCCTCAAATCCGCCAATACCTCTGAGTGGTCTACACCAAGCTCATCGTGCAAAGGGAGCTCATGTTCTTCTCGGACTGTTCCTTGTCTACTTGTCTATTGTACTGCTGCTGGTGTAATACTGTACTGTACTAGCTCTACCTGGCCATTTTGTGTTACTCGTTGTTGGCCTAGTGACAGAGGGCTCTGCTACTGGTACAAAGAGGTAGAGAAGGTAAAATAAGGAGAGTGGTCGTTCTAGATTGAACACATATACTAGTTACAAGTAGTATGTTTTTTACATCAAACTTTCAACTGTATATTCCTCTATCTCTAGTTTTTATTAAGCGGGGTAGCTCAGTGCGTAGAGTGGTGAATTGATATTCTGAATATTCCAGCTTAAAATCCCGCAGTCGTAGATAAATTATTTAATCCGTCACAGATTGACCTTCTGGAATCTGAAGACCCTCCTGTGGTTCACACATCATCTATCTAGTGGGTACCAATAATTAGAGGAAACTTGGCTGTTGAGCGTGAACTCAGATAAGTTAGTTCCCTGAACAACCGTTGTCTTAGGAACCGCTGTCTATCACTACTGAACTTAAGACCCTTCACAGGTTGTAGCTGTTTTGGATACGAAATAAATAAGAATTTTCGGTTTTTAGATTATCTAGACTCATTTTGGAATACACGAGGATTACTATTACTATTAAGACTGGCATGGATACACTCGGAACTCGACTGGACTTCCCAATGCCTGGGTTCCCCTTCTCGAATGCCGAAGACTTATTGGTCATTATCAATATACAACAGTAATGATATTGTTTTTTTTTCTTTATCGTCTTGCCACGTTTTATAACTGTAACTAGTTTACTGCAGCGAACTACTTTAAAAATGTATGCGATATTCAAATTTGATCAAATAGATAACAGTATCAATTTCAAATTTTTATTATAACCAACTGTAAACCAAAAAAATCCGAACATGGATTTCAATTCCGTTAATATATAGAGATTTGAGTATCTGAAATATACTAGCCTGTACTAGTTATGTGTAGAATGTGACAGTATATTAAAAATATTTTTATTTTTAAAGAGAAAAGATAGGCAGTAGGCCGGGATTCGAACCCGGAACCTTTGTCTTTCCGTAACAGCCATCTACCAATTGAGCCACCAGGGCCACCTGCCGGCAGAGGACAAATCTTTTCTCTTATCCGATCCCATGTCCTCGTGTTCTCGCAATTTTGGCGATGAATACACTAGAACGAAGTTCTTTGAACATTAATTTAATTTTAGGATCTTATTGACTTACGTCATATTACTATTTATACTTTTTTATAATTATTGGTGAATTTTTTTAGTTTTTAAATTCCGGCCGAGGGCCTATCTTATTTCTCTTTAAAAATAAAAATATTTAAAAACTCAAAAAATTGACCAATAATTATTAAAAAAAAGTATATTAAAAATAGTAACACAAAGTAAAATGAGGATATGATTTCTTAGTTATTTAAATATTTTTTTTTTAATTAAACACTTTATTAAAACATTACAATTTGCCACTTGTGGGCAATAAGTAATGGTGCTATGTAGCAACAACCGTTCCATAACAAAATAAAAAATGATATAAACAAAATAAAATAAGTGAATGTAATAAAATATAAACATGCGGTAATAAAAGGAAATCGATGCAAAAATGATAATAAAATAAAGTCTAGATAAAAATAAATAAAATAATGTACACAGTCAAACCCTATTTACAATTTGCCTGGGTCCCCGAACTGAGCTTCTTTCTCATGAATGAGGGCAAAGCAGGAGTTCGGGAGGCCCCAGCCCCCTTTCCCAGCCGCGTCACTGGAATTGAACTCCAATGGAAGCTGGTAATTTAAAAATTATGATGTTATTTGACTGTCTTTAAAACAGCTTGCATTATTCTCTCGATTTCTCTTCTTTGATCGCATTCAATGAAATTCGAAAATTGAACTTTGTTTTAATACGATTTTATGAATAAATAGAGCATATAAATACATAACAATCATGGTAATAATGCTTAAAAAAATTATCACACTACAACCCATGAATGGTAGAGACTTTACTGTTTCTAGGACAAAAGTTGTGCAGGGAGGTGATTTGCCCGATATCATACTCAACCGCCAGGTTTTCACCACAACTAAGGGTATCCACTTTCTAGAGACTTGATGAAGATCTGTAGATCCCGTAAAGTCTACCCGCAGCTGTTGCCAGATTATATAACACTATACAACTCATTTTTTGTGTCTGGTCAATGACCGTAATTTTTCATCATATTATTCCAAAATAGAGTGGAATATGACCTTACTATTGAAGAATGTTTGCTTTTGTGGCGGGGAGCTTCTTCACTCTAGTTTGTAATCCTGAATTATTCGAGTGGGAAAAATCATTTTTTACTCCAATGACTGCTCATTTTTGATTTATTTTAAGTGAATTCTGAGTTTATTTTGTTTTGAATACAAGTTTAAAGTGTTTTCTATATTGTATTTGTGTTTCAATTCGAATTGATTGCGATATGAATATTTTAGATGTTTATATCTATTAAAAATATACTAAAAGCATACTCCTGCCTTCAAAAGCAGATATTTTGAGGAACCCTGTTCATTTTTCTCAATGTTAAGGTCTAACCAAGCAAAAACAATTACTTTCAACCCAGACACAAAAAAAAAAAGTTCAATTTCGTTGTCTAGTGTAATTTATCTGCACAGTGTGATTTGAACTCAAAACGTTCAGCCTAACAACTGAGCACTCTAAACACGTAGATACCCGACCCCCTATTGCTTAAATTATAAGAAACTCATTCTGAATAATTAAGTTCAAGAACAAAAGTTTTAATTTTTATTTTTTATTCTATAAGTACAGAAGCGTTTATAAAATGGAAATCTTAACCATTTTTATTCAAATGTTGAATACAAAAGACCTACTTGGGATAAAAGTATAATATTTTCCTCTTGAAATGCTATTCAGTCAAGACCGAATATCTTCAGGAAATTCAGCTGTTAGGATACTGAGCCCTCCGATAAGGGACTAAACTTTCTCCCAGTTCTCAGAAGCAGGACCTTTCAATTATATCAACTTTAATTAGCGATATACCTCCCATTAAAAGAAAATTTTCCTTAATCGACACTTCTTAATGGGAGCGATCAATATCATAGGAATAACTCCTTAAAAAAAAAATGATGAAATTTGATGCAATATGATTAACCTCGTTTAAATCAAGGCTTAATAATTATAGACAATTATAACTTCGTAATAAAATTAGTCACAAGATGATATGGATCCACTTCTAAGAACCACCTAAGAGTGTAGTGATCAACATGACAACCTTCTATGGTCGAGGCTGCAAGCTCTCAGCCCGAAAGGTGGCTTTAGTATTTTTAAAGGGGTAAAATATTCTTAGTTATACCGTCCTTCAGAAGGGACATAATAGGGCAGTCTCAAGCCTGTACGGTGTAATTGTTTAAGATGCCCAACCTAATTATACCACGATAGACCTTACTATAGATAGATCTTACTGTAATATGATCCTTTCAATCACAGTAATAATAATAATAATAAATTCTTAGTTATGCCGTCCTTCGGAAGGGACGTTAAACGGGGCTCCCGAGCCTGTACGATGTCAGGTACTCGTTAAAAATCCCTATCCTAATTAAACTTGGATAGGCAAAATTTAAAGCTCCGATTTGCGTTAGTAGAATAAAGTGACGTTAAATGAACTAACAAACAAACATAATATCTAATCACATTAAAAGAAAAACGCAGTTGTGAGTTAAAATTAAATAATCAATAATCGAAATTAGAATAACAATAAATAATTTATTTGGGTAGTGAGGTGGCTGAGTGTATAGAGTGCTGTGTTAGCATCCTGAGGTTTACTAATTACTAATTTATCTACCACAGCAGTACACAAATCCGGCTGTGCTAGATAAATTATGCAATCTGTTAACACCTACATATTGACTCTATAATTTGGGCTCACCCAGCCTCTATAAAGAGGGCACCTTAAATTGGGAGAAAATACTGGCGGTTGAACACAAAATAAACGGTACGGTTTATTTATTTTATCAGAGGTTTAAGAAATTTTGAACTTATTCATTTTAGTTACTTTAATTTAATTTTTAAAAATGGAGTTATATTTCTGAATAGAATTAGTTTACAATTCAATCGCTCTATATTTATTATATGTTAGTTAAACAAGAAAATAATGTGTTGAATAATAGTTGACATTATATACATGAGGAAGAAAATGATACGGTTGGAGCTCAAGAAAATTCTCTTATATAGTGAGAACTGTTTATTGCTAAGCCGACGTTTCGACTTAGTCTAGTGCCAACCACCGATCTTATCTAAGCCCTGAAGAAGGCCTACAATGTGGGTCGAAACGTCAGCTTACCAATAAACAGTCCCTGTATAGAATATTTTATTTGACCTCCACTTGGATCCATAGGCGTAAAGAGGGGGAGGGGTCATTGGAGATGCAACCCCCTCCCATTGCTTAGAAGAAATTTAAAAAAAATTTTAAGTAACAATTTAAGAAAAATACAAATTTGAAGAATTTTGCTTTTTCAAAGTTATTATTGTGGGATTACAGAAGTAAGGGTCAATAATGCCAAAAACACAACAAAGAAAGTGCAAACACAGTTATTTTAAAAAACTAAAATGACAAACCAAAACGTAATACTGTTTATTTACAATTAATTATATTATTATAGCGGTAGTAGTGGCATCTAGCGGCAATAATAATATAGCAAATGTGAGAAGAACAGTTTAGACAATTCTTAGAATCTAGAAGTAAAGTCTGGATGGGTCTAGAAAGTTCCCTATGCAATTAACTATAGTAAGTTATTGTAACAAATAAATAATTACTTGTATTTAAAAGCTATTTCTTGATTGCCCTTCCAAAAATAACATTTATAAAAAATTATAATCCATTTATTTAATTTGAAGCTACATGATTATAGTGTAATATATATTATACCTATATTACGAGACATCTTTTTTGAAGGGAGTAATATGTTGGAGTGGTTGACTGGTGGGGGTAAACCCCCCCCCATGAGTCAATTCTATTATAGTTACGCCACTGCTTGGACCATTTTCTTCGTAAAGTAAATAATACAACGGATTTTATTTTAATTATTAATAGCCCATTTCAAAATAAGTAAAATGAATAATTAGATAAGCTTTTTCCTTTGGTATATGTATATATACCATATACATAGTATATGCATATGGTATATATATATATATATATATATATATATATATATATATATATAAATATATACATGAATACATATATTCAAGTTTATACATGCGATTGTTCTCTGAATCCCCTTGTGAAGAACGATTGATCTTGAATTCCTAATGTTCCTCTTTGCCTGCCAATATCTCTTCATCTTCTCGGAAAACTCTTTTTTCCTTTCATCTGCCGATTCCTTTTCCAGGTTGCTACAATATTTATTGATATTTCTATATTATTTCAACATTCAGTGCGATATTGAAGACTTCTTTATCGACCTGTAGTCAATCCTTCAGGATCTCTTTTAGCCATTCAGTGCCGCGTTTACTCTTTATTACAAAGTTTTTCCTCTGTCGTTATTGAGTTTTCCATCATATAAATGTGTGTGTGAAGTTTCACGGCGTTTCCTGACTTTTAGTCTTGGTTTCTAGGGCTGGTTTTCAGTTTCATTTTCAGCGTTCACATTATATACGATCAGTGTTATATCCCCGCAATTGCGCAACATATCGCTAGTGACATACCTCTCAATACCACTTGACAGTCATCTGTGCGATTCCTATTTCGAGTTGTGAAGATGACAGGAAGTAGAGAAGATAATTTTCATTAATGTATTGAAAGCTCGCATGTGCATCTGGAACTATTCCATTGTCGCCTACAGAAAAAAAAGGTATTTTCTTTTGATTTACCCGTTATTTTCTGTTTCTTCTAATCCTAAATTGAAACCAAAAAATCACTACAAAAAAAACCTGTATCACTAGAACCCTTGAAAGGGTTTGGGGCACAGGGCATGGTAGAGACTATACTGTTTCTTGGACAAGGATTGCGCAGAGAGGTGATTTAAATCCTAAATCACACTCAATCGCCGGGTTTCTCCACCTTATTTTGGTTACCAAATTTATACAGGATGGTTGGGCCCAAGAAGGGTTCTAGATCTGATAGGCCGATAACAAGATTTAAAAAAAGCTGCCAGCAACGGGATTTGAACCCAGGACCTTCGGCATTGGAACTCAGTGCTCTACCACTGAGCCACTTCACTCCCTATAAAACAAAACAAAAACACTACAATGTCTTAATACTTATTATTAGAATTAATATTATCACTAATAATAAGTGAAATTAGCTCCAGCCGATGGGTTGAGCTCATCTCAGTAACTGAATGAAATTGTGAACTTTTATTTTTATTAACAATTGATCGGCTGCTGTTATTGAAGCCTCCTCGTTGTAATGTATTCCTTTTTTATATTAGTCTGCGGCCATAGAATTTGTCCTGAGTTCTCTTTCGATATACACTGTTTTCTTTATTTAAAAAAAAAAATGAATTTCAGCATCCCCTCTTCCTTCAAGTGAGATAAAGATTTTTTAAAAGATTAAACTGGTATCATGGACTGAGTGGACACACAACACGACCGACTGTTTGTTTTACCGGAATCAGAACAATCAACAAACATCGAGAGTCCATTGTCCAAACCAATCCTTCCAATGTTACAGCCACACAAGCGGTATACCGCAGTAGATATTTTAATGAAAGACTTGTATACACACGTTCTCTGGCTTTCATTAAACTTAGTCCTTCTCTAATATTTACAATCCCTCTCATGTAACTTGTTCAAAAATTGTATTTCTGGAAGAGAATCTCGGTCCAATGAACTAAGTCCTTTCTTCAAGTTATGACTTCACATATTTCTCCATTTATCCAAGCGATTGGAAAGACTTCTTTCTCAACTTAATAACTTTCTTGAACAAAAACCTCAATCCTCTGTAATGCGGTTTTCGATCAAAATATTGAACATGTCCCACTTTATTAAATATTACTTAATACCTTTAATTTTCTATAGATTTATAGTAAATATCAATCCAAATATTATTTAATTTATTCCGGGTCTTTTTTGCTTTAGGTATACCAGCTACTTTTACTGGTTGAAAAGTAACTGTTTTTAATTAATTAATAATCATATGTTTATGCAGATCTATAATCATTTCGCAAAATGAATCTGGTTGAGAGATATTCCATCATTCAAAATAGAAAAAGTACCAAAGACTTTTTAATATTTTTAAAAATAAAAATAATAATTTAATATTTGAAAGAATCTTAATTGATTGAACCTTATAACGTTTTTATATTATTCAAAATACATTATTTCATTATTTTTATATTAAATTTATATATATATATATATATATATATATATATATATATATATATATATATATATATATATTACTCCTTTCCTACCAGTGATAAAATTTTATTTTATTAATTAATACTCATTACTTCCGCTTATCTAAGGTATTTACGGGTTTAAATGGGCAGATTTTAATTACCTATATTCACTGATAAGAACTGGAATAAATTACTAAAGCTAAATTTAAAATCTTACCTTGAATTGATTAATTACTTTTGTTAAATACTAATAAACCTTTTATAAACCCTTTGAAATAAATATGGATAAACATCAGGCAATCAATAGATAAGGCAAAATACATTTCACTAACATTAATTTATTATTAACCACAGTTAAAAACAATAATATACACAAATTGATTTTAATATAAAATAACATAATGGACATATCCATCTCAATAGAAAAATAATATAGTAAACAGAATACTCTCAATATAATATAGCGCTTTGAATTTATTTAATTTAAATTTTTTAGATTATAAATTAGAGCTCTAAAAATTGTGTAGCTATCGACGTATTCTGCAGAATAATGATATACTAGTACTTGCATTTACAGACGATATGATCCTTCCAGCCGCGATGGTCAATCTTCTTCCATAGCTTAAGGTCTTGATGTAAGGGTTGAAAATGAAGTCTCCTATCTTACTCGCTGGAAGGGTTGAACGTAAGTGGAGTCTAATGTTGATAGGTCGAAAGGCCGAACCCAAGTGAAGTCTAATGTTGCTAGCTTGAAGGGTTAAACTGAAGTGGCTTCTCAAGTGATCTGTTACTAGGGGGGATTTTTTAACTGAAGTTCCTTTTATCTATGGAGGGGATAGGTGAAGCTGCCGGTCCCTACCGGAATTTTGTTTAAACTCTTCAATGCTCTTATAGGAATGATTATACTTTCTTGATTAGACGATAGCTGCGTCATGTATCAATATATATATATATATATATATATATATATATATATATATATTTCTTGAGTTCAGTCCTTCTTTATTTATAATTCTTCAGGCGACGTTTCGAGACCTTGTTTGTCTCATACTCATGCCCAAACAGTGAAAAATTAGATTTTTAAAAATAAAAACATTATACAGCACACCAAAACAAATATAAAAGACACGTGTATTTAAAGATATAATTAGATAGTGTGTACTTAAAAGTTCCAAAAATAGACAAAAATATATATATATAAAACGACTTCATTACAACAATGCGTCATATCTCGTAGCTTAATTCATACAAGCCCTGCCGCCATTTCTTTTTATCATAGCAGTCTTCCTCTGCCTCCGGGATCCCTTCCATCCACCTCTTTTCTGGCCGACCCCTCTTCCCCCTTTCCGATGGTACATGTTTATTGTACTAACCTAAACCATGCCTAACATGCAGCATGTATATTAAATATATTGTTTTAATAACCTACACATGTAGCTCCTTCAAAAGAACAACGACATAACTAAAAAATTGGCATTTTTTAATTAAGACTCTCAGTAGCAATTGTATTGGTTGAAGGTTTTAAATTCAGGAATGACATATCTGATATTCCATTTCCAAAATTTTTTTTAATGAAGTCATATTCTGAGTTTTATCATGTTTAAACTGAAGTTTTATGGGAATAATGAACAAGTTTCAAGCTTTAAAAAATTCTCTAATGGTAAATAAAATAATTTCAATGCCATAATTACAATAGGAATGCTTTTCTTTACCAATAATCAAATATTTATTTATTTAACTCGCATGGAACTTTCAAATACCTATATTGAAAAATTAGGTTCTTGAGTAATCACATTCTTCTTTTGATGGAGCGATATTCCATAATTCAAACCCAAACAAGTGCCATAGAGTTCTTAATATTTAAAAAAATAATTATAATAATTTAATATTCGAAAGAATCTTTATCGATATTATTGTATATTGTCTTTCAGAATAAACCTTATAACTTTTATAATAACTTTTATATATTATTTCTTTCTTTTTATAATAAATATATTGCTTTAATAACTTATACATATGCCTCATATTATTCATTAGTGATTAAAAAGTATCTGGCAATTTAATTTAATTTTAGTAAATAGTGAAAAACTGATACCTAAAGCAAAAAATATCCTTTATTTTCATAAAAAAAATCATATATATAAATTTATTTTTCCTTCTCTTAAGGGAATCGATAAGACCTTCGTTTCCTAAACTACGTCAATATCCGTGGGCAATATCACCTTGATGTCACTCCTTTAAGGGTTTTTAGAAACCAGAGAATCTCCCTACACCTACACCTCTGATCTCACCCTAAGGTCCTATATTAAAATCCTATGGTTATTTCCATTTTATTTTTATATATATATATATAGATAGATAGATAGATAACACTTTACTCGTCTTTATTCGCAAATTCCTCTTTTAGTAACACTATTCCATAACCTACTCCATATTTCATCGAATTGATGAAAAATAAGACCGCGGTTATTGTAAATAATAAAAAATAGCTTAAACACGTCGGGGGCTCACCCAGTGTCATAAAGTCGGTACCCTAAATAGGAGGAAACCTGGACCTCGCAAAGTCACCTCCTTGCGAAACCGTTGTCCTAGAAACAGTAGAGTCTCTACCATTTACTGAACCCAAGGCATGGTGTTGGAGTGGGGTGAGAGAGGTTTTTTAATTAATTAATTGTATTAATGGTAACATCACAAAAAATGTAAAGAATGCATAATTTTACCTCCGAATATGATTTTTTTTTTAGCTTATCACTGTTATAAAGGAATAACAAATTATACTCGAAAATTGGCCGTAATCTAAAATGGAGCAGATAATAATTTTGTTTTGGCAGTCATTAACCAATATTTGCCAACTCCTCGGACTGGTTTCGAAGTATAGGCGATTAGCGATTTCCATCGTATGGCTATTAGCGGGCGATCTCCTCAATGGGCGACTGACCCCAATTCCGATCACGAACAAGGCTAGAGGGCGGAGTATCTCAAGGAATTCATATCCTCGCCCGCAACGAATCAGTCTCCGCCACAAACCAGGCGGATCAAAATACATGTGGAAACGTAATATAGCCGAACTGGAAATCGAACCTCAAGTAGAAAGTTGGAAAAGGTTGTATTTCAGCGACATGTCTGCATAATTTGTTGAAATGATTATTTCTCTCCTCAGGAGATCCTAGGTTTGGAAGCTGGAAAACCTGAGCGATATCTCAGACAATATCTCCCAGCACTACCTTCCTAGGCACAGTACAGTCTCTACCATGTAGTGAGCACACGATTGAAGGGTCTTAGTATCTTAGGGTTGTATTATAAGCATATCAGAATAGAAAATCAAATAGAATTCACGCTCATCCTACCACGTTCATTCATAAAGGATTTAAAAAAAGTCACTAGCACTCTTGGAAACATATGAAAATATAGAAGAAGGTGAATTTGATGCGAACCGAATTAGAATGATTACACTTGATCAAGTGCCAAATGGTCATCAATAAATAGTAACAGTCGAAAAATTTGAGATTAAATACTAATTAAACTAAATACTAATCCCGGTCGAGGGCCTATCTTTTCTCTTTTAAAAAATAAAAATATTTATAACTCATAAAAAATGACCAATAATTATAAAAAATATTATATTTATATGTTGATTATAGATAACTGTTACAAGCAGTACTTAAGTTTGGGAACGAATATTTACATGATTTTTTAGGTCAATCAAATTTAAGAATAGGTTGTACATAAAGGCAGCCATTGAAAGAGTAGTTGGAGATAGATATGAATAAGAGATTACAGAATAAAATACCATAATGAATAAAGAATAACCGGCTCGTGTATGGTATAAGCTATAGATAATACAGTTTCTAGGACATTTGAGCACGGAAGTTCGAATATAGAAGTGGAAGATAAATTATTTGACCTGTTAACAAACATAGATGGACCCTGTTGGATCTGTAGACCCTTTCAGGGCACACTCATCCTCTATAAAGCAACCATAGTTAAGGGGAAAACCCTAGCAGTTGAACGCGATCTCGACAAAATTACCTCACTGCACAAACGTTGGCTAAGAAACAGTACAACCTCTATCATGTACTGCATCCAAGATCTTCATTGAAGGGAGGTGATTTGTCCGATATCACGGAACCCTTTACAGATCCCACACCATTAAATTCAATACTATGCCAATATTTTCCTTCTTAGATTTCCATATTATGAGTGTTGCAGGTTGACTGAATTTCTCTTCTCTCTAAAACTTGTTATAGTAAAGGCTTATTTTGCGTTAAGAATAAGAAAACTCATTGTAAATATATAAATGCGAATATACCTTTTAATATGTACGGTAGAGTTTTCGTTGTTACTGTCCTGAGCCGCCATAGGCTGCAGAGGAAGGCCCACTAATGGCCAATTAAGCTATCCCATTATCCGGAATCACTTCGCGCAGCTCTCACGTGTCGTTCGCTTCGTTCCCGGCTTGACAAGTTTAATTTTCCAAGCCCAAAGCGAACCAGCTTTCCATTATATATACCATCAGGGATGTCTGCATGTTTAATAACAGAGCCTTCTCAGGTGACTGGTTTGGCAAATTAATGAGTTCACAGACGTCCATCGTTTAAAGCAATTAAACTGAAGTCCAAACTTGATAAGTTCGCGCTGACCCTCAACGAATGGACACAATTTAATTTTCAAAATATGCATTTATCCATTTATTAAAACAGTTGATTCGGTTTAGTATTAGAATACTTTATATTATTTTTACTGGTAAGTATTTTTTTTAACATGCTTTTATTAGCTTCGGTATGTATATAACGGAATCTGTGAACTCGATTTTCGGCCTTTTTCATTAAATTAAATTTACAATTTCAATTTATATTAAATTAAAATTTTGAACGCTTCTCAAGTACCAATGACAATACAATAATTTGTTAATTATCGTAATAAATTAATTAATTAGTTTTATAAATTATCTTACCAGGATCTTCAAGATTAGAGACTTTTCATATCCGAAGACAAGGTAATGTCTTGTGCCAAGTACTAAAGCGTGTACAAAGGCATACATGATTTAATCATTGAGACACGAATATGACTGACTATAGGAATAATACTTCGAAAAACGAAAATACACGCTTTTATAGCTAGTCGAACAAAATAATAGTTTAGAAAGTTAAAAAAACGTTTTAATTGAAAAAAAATAAAAAGTAGAAAATAATTTTCAATAACTTTAATGTAAGAATAGAGTTATGACATTAAAACCTTAATTTTATGGTAAAAAAGCAAAGGGTGCTTTATTCTGCATTCACATATAATCTCCCGAAAAATCCAAATTGTTAGATATTGTTATGCTTTTTCTTGAAGTCTTATATTCTTATATTCTCGTTGAAATGTTTATCGACAACTTCAGACATAAGTCAAACCGAGATTTTCCATATTATTTTATGAATTGAAATACCTAAGGGTAATAGAAGGCTTTAGATTATGCATATACATATTACATTGTTGTATGTTGTAATTGCAATTTAATAAAATAAAGGAAGTTCAGAAAAAAAAAATCCTTATTCTTTTACCGAAAGATAATAAAAGGCTTTTAATTTATATAGCAATGCATATATTTGTAATTGGTATATAATGTAAATAAATCTTGGAGGAATAAAAAAAAATCCGTATTATTGAGAATATGAAGAATAATGAAGTAATAAAAATCTAATTATTTGCTTATGATGCCAATTTACGAATAATGTAATTTAATTATGTATTGAGATGCCCCGGAACACATTGGAACGTGTATGTATGGCTATTGTTTACCGCTCAGATTTTATATATTCAGGTCGTACATAGACACGTCTGCCTATCAGACCATCTTCGTGCCTTCTCGCCTCACGCCTGCCTTACATATATGGTATCTACACTTCAAGCATTAATCAATTAGGGTATCGTGTGGAATCGTAATATTGTACGTGTAGTAAAGATCAATCCAATGCAATAATAAACTACGTAAGTGATAAAATTTATCATTGATGGCTAATAAGTTTAATTGAGCGTGTAAGTTGATTTTAATAATTCAATAATTGATTTTATTAATCTTTGAGGATTCATAAAGAAGCTACGACGTGACAACGGAAGTCAAGGCAAGCATTACAGCGGGCAACAAGTGTCTTTATGCTCTACGGGAGGTCTTGAAATTTAGGAATCTATCCCGGAAAAGTAAAATATTAATTTACAAGACAGTTATACGCCTCGTTGTGATATATTGCAGCGAGACATGGGTCCTAACAAAAGCAGCCAAAGATTCCCTCACACTTTGGGAAAGAAGAATATTAAGAACAATATATATCGCCCTATTAAGGATGGCGAGCAATTCAGAATGAGAAGTAATGCAGAACTGATGGAATTGCTAGCGGAGCCAGACTTAGTCACGGTGATTAGAAAGAGAAGGCTTGGCTGGTTGGATCATGTTGAACGCATGGATCCGAAGAGACTTCCTCGCAAAATGGTGTGCGATAATCCGGGAGGAAGGAGAAAACGCGGGAGACCCCGATTGAGATGGATGGAAGATGTGGAAGAGGATCTGCGTGGAATGGGAGTGCGGAGATGGAGGAGGTTAGCTTCAGATAGAGCGGAGTGGAGCAAGCTGTTGGAGGAGGCCCAGGTCCTTCAAGGACTGTAGCGCCAGACTGTGAGTGAGAGAAGGATTCATAATGGCATTAGAATTAGAAACATCAAACGATAGACCGATAAAAAAAACGAATAATCATGGCAATAAAACTTAATTAAATTACGATTAAATGGCATACACCACCTAAGTCAAAGTCACAACCAAAAAGAAATCGATATAAAATAATTCTTATCTTGAAAATAATCATTACGCACAAAACACACCAGCTGGAAAAAAAAAATATATATATATATAACTTTATATATATATATATATATATATATATATATATATATATATATAGATATATATATATATATTTTAATTTAATTTATTGATATTTACAACTATAATAATATTATAATAAGTAAATCTGCTATATGTACAATACGACTTGAAAAACACTTGTGGAGAAACTACCCACCGGTAGCACTCCAAAATAATATATATAAAGTTATATATTATATATACATTATATATAATATATATAAAGTTATGTATTTTATATATATATATATATATATATATATATATATATAAAACAAGGTTAGTTAAACATATGATCGTATTTAGTTTAGACCGTATAGATAAATTTCTCGCCAACGTTTCGTCAACCATGATGAGCTCTCATTCTCATCTCAGCCCTGAGGAAGTCAGCAGCATGGTTGAAGAAACGTTGGCGAGAAAGTTATCTACACGGTCTAAACCAGAAGAAATAAACAAAATCTTTTGTAATATGATAATTGATTGCTCTTTTTTTGTATGAAATGTTGTGTTTTTGTATGCCATGTAGTAATTTTCAGCTCTACACACCCAGCTGCAGCTACAATGAATGGAAAATGTTACATATTATATATATATATATATATATATATATATATATATATATATATATATATATATATATATATAATATGTAACATTTTCATATATATATATTCAGAGCGGAGTGGCTCAATGCTAGAGCGCTGAGTAGCCGGGCCCAAGATCCTGGGTTCAAATCCCGTTAGCTGGTAGACTTTTATTTAATCTTTAGCGAGATGGATCCTATGGGATCTAGAACCCTCCTGGTGCTCACCTAGTCTCTATAACGTGGCTATCTTATCAACCTAACTTTTTTTTTTTACTCTCAGATTTGTTTACAAGTTACTCGCAAATTCATTCATGCAAAACGTTATTATTATCTTTTAATATATTTATATATTAGCACATAATTCTTAAATAAAAACAGAGTAGAAATAAATAAAAATAAAACCCTCAACTTAGTGCCGCATGAGTTGGCTGTCGGAATGTCTTGTCAAACACTGTTTTAGATATGTATAGCAATATCTTAAAAGCTGCTACCAGACATCCCAACCCCGATGATATTGACGTCTAGAGTAATTTGGATGAACCGGCTCTATAATAGTCTCCGCCATTTAATGCATACCTAATAAGCACAATATAATATTGAGGCCGATCATCAGAAGAGGAAAACCTTATTATTGTGAGTGGAGTAAATAGAAAATTCATCACAATGATGAGTACAGCCAATAATGTATTGAGTGCTAATAAATTCAATGAAGAAGGACCTTTTAGCTTGAACGATATATATAACTTATCAATTATCGCAAACCTTTATTTAATTTAGGGAACAGAGAGGCTCAGTGATAGGGCACTAGGTTGCCTTGTGGAAGATCCTGAGTTCAAATCCAGCAGTGGCAGACTTTTTGTTAATCTGTTACCGGCAGGGGATATTTCCTTTTGGGTCTAGAATCATCCCGGGGCTCACCCAGCCTCTATAAAGGCAGTTAAGAAGTTAAGGTTGATCTAGGACAAATCACCTTTCTTCACAACCGTTGTCCTAGAAACAGTACAGTCTACCATATACTGAAACTAAGACCCTTCATGGGTTGTTTTTTTTTAATTTATCTATAAAAATCTTCTTTAGCTTAAACAAAAGTTCGAATTTCGAATTTTAATGAATTCGATTAAATAAACGAAATTGAAAGAATCACACTCAAGAAACGAAATCGGTGGAAAAAGCATGGTTGATTCTACTGTTTTAAAGAAAGTCTGAAATGATTTAATAATTTTTAATATTTTGAAAAAGCCGAGAAATATATTTTACTTATTTTACCTTATTTACTTGCTATTACTATATTTTATTTACAGAAACATTTTACGTAAATGTCAGTATAATTCAGATACCCAACCTCCAACTAATCTCCCTGTTTTGCTCCAAGAAATATTATAGACTCAACCACGTTCTGAATCCCAAACGTTTCGTTTGGTCCTGTTTCTAGGACAAAGGTTTTTCAGGGAGGTGATTTGTCCGAGATGAAGCTCAACAACACAGCCCCAAGAGGGTCAGTATATCCCACTAGGTACATCTTTTTTATAATTATATCCAATTAATAAATTAAATTTAAACCTTTGGTTGCTATAAGCAATAACATCAGAGTGGCTAAAGCCTTCATTTTCTAACCCGGATCGACTCTTATTAATAAAATCACGAAGATGCCGGGGTATTAGAGACCGGAGAGGAAATCCCTCGAAGGCTAACCCCAGTTATTATTCAAAGTCCCATCGCCTACTTGACCTCCTTTGCAAGATCGTTAGGTTTCTTCACTTCTCGCTATATTGGAACAAAGCATCATATTGGCTAACTTAATACTTAATGTTGAATACAGCCTCAATAATCTTGGGATGGTTGTACGTAAAACTATACTGAACCATTTTCAACCGTTTGTCTTTAGCAATAAAGTTATATTGGGTCGTTTCATGAAAGATTATTGAAGAGAAAACTACTTTAGTCGCGTTTTCGAAACTCTAAGCTCAAAATGAGACCAAACATAGTCTCCACCCCACAACCACATTCTCCAATTAACGTAGTGAATCAAAGGAAGGTTCCAAGACCTGAGGTGGCAAAGGTTAAGTATAAACAAAAAATAATAAGGCTTAGCGAACCCGAATGCTCGATGCCGATACTACCAACCTCTGCTCAACAATAATATCTCAATTGTTAATGTAGACTTATTAAGCTGAAGGTCCCAGGTTCAAATCCAACAGTGGCAGATAAATTATTTAATCTGTTAACAGTCAAGGATGGACGCTGTGGGATCTAACACCCTCCTGCGGCTCACTCAGCCTCTACAAACTAGGTAGCTTTAATTGGTGGAAAAACCTGGTGGTTGAGCATGGTCTCGGATAAGCCACCTCTCTGCACAACCGTTGTCCTAGAATCAGTACAATCTCTACTGTTGTATTGATCCCAGGCCCTCCATGGATTGTAGTAGTACAGGTTTATTATTATATTTTCTGTGATAAGTTGAACTAATGATAATAAACAATCAATACGGTTATATCCGTATTTTTTCCCCTTTATTTGCACCCAAACTTGCAATTATAAACCCCCTCAGTGTCAGAGATAAATCTGAGAGCTAGAAATCACTTATATATAATATACAGTACATATATTGATAGCCTAGGAGGGATGTGTCTTGATCACGATAGTGTTTTTTTTAAACAGTCGATGTGAAATGTGTTATTTCGAGATTTGCTCTTACAGTCGTGGTCATAGAAATTGCATCACCTATGATTGTTAAATTTTTTAACCTAAATGTGTAAACAACTAGTAGGATTGTACGGTCACCTGTGGTCTAGTGGTTAGCGTAACAAACTACTAAACCATTATTATGTCTAATTGACTGAGTTTCAAACAAATGTCTAAAGAGGAAAAAGTTAAAATAGCGACGTTTGCTGAAGCTGGACTTTCTTCGCGTGAGATAGCAAGGAGGGTGAGGTGGAGGTTACCAATCCACTGTGGTAAGAATAATAAACAAAAATCTTTCCCAGGGATTTACCGAGCGAAGGAAAGGGACTGGAAGGAAAAGGAAGACAGATGAGCGTTTAGATCGCATGATGATGAGATTATCCTTAGGAAATCGCTTCAAAACTGCTAAAGAAATATCTAGAGATCTAGCAGATAGCAATTTAGGAAAAGTGAGTCGAGAAACAGTTGGCAGAAGATTAAGAGAATAAGGTTTATGGGACATCTGATAACTGGAGGAAAGTGATATTTTCAGATGAGAGCAAATTCAATATCTTCAGTTCTGACGGTGCTCCATACGTAAGACGTCGGCCAAATGAAAGGTTTGACGAATCCTGTTCTATAAAAACAGTGAAACATCCGCCAAGTTGACTTCTGATCTTCGGATCGGTCTGGGGATGTTTTTCCTACTTTGGAATTGGCAAAATAAACTTCATAGATTGGTTAATCCAGAAAAATATTTTAAAAAAAAATTGGAAGAGAGTTTGATTCCCTTAATGAATTCCCACCTTACACACCGCGGAGACTTCATTTTTCAAGATGATTCTCCTCCATGCCATAGAGACAAATCGGTAAGTTAATTATTTATTTATTTTAAAAAAATTATTAGCTGGAAGAAAGATTATTTTTTATTGCTTTTATCAATGTTTTTTTGAATAGGTACAGCAGTTTCTAACAGAAAATGGCCTGCAATAGACCTGATTTAAATCCTATAGAAAACTTATGTAGGATCATGAAAAACAAATTAATATTGCAAAGCTTAAGAATAAAGTTGAGCTAAAACGGCAATGGAAAAGGTGTGGAATGGGGAGACGAAATCATAAAAAATTCGATCGACTCGATGCCAAACAGGATCGGCTCAGTTATCAAGGCTAATGGTGTTTAGACAAAAGTCTAGTTTATATTAATATTCCAATAAATATATTTTTAATGTTTTTATACAATTTTTCCAAATAAATTCATAAGAGTACGTGAAAAACAATTTTTTTCTTAAATTTCTCGTTAACACTAAAAATTTTATTTATCATTTTATGAATATTATTTATTTTTTGTTTGGGTTTTAACCATTTCTCACGCCTCATAACATACTCTTTTCCTTTGCAAAACATTTTAAAATTATCAAAAGTTAAGAACAACATCGGTTTAAGGAGATCCTTCATTATTATTATTAAGTGATGCAATTTCTATGTCCACGACTCTTTTAGTATTTATCATTCCATTCCAGAAAGCATTTACTGACTTTTGTTCACTGCTGATTGAAAGTATATCGAATTTTTGTTGTATTTTTCGATAATAATATAATATTTATTGATTTGTTTAGTTATGTATGAATCACAAATTAATAAATAACATTGTGGATATACATGAATGTTTTTCATGTGTGATTTAGCATGACCATGTCTCCGTGTCATGCTCGCGTGTTCAAGAGAATACTATTGGATGAGTGACGACTGGCTGGCTGTACACAACACGATAGGACTAAGCTAGGAAAACATCCGTGCTAGCATTGTCCACAGCCTTTCATGTCGCCGTTCTTGTATATCTTTATACATATGCATGATATTTTATTCAGGGGTTCTGTGACTGAGAATGGGAGCTAAAAATATCTAGATTAGTTTCTTGTTTTTTTTTACAGGAAAATCAATGTAACTCAATGAAATCAATATCACAGTTTACATCTACTGGCCAAACTGCTCTTTTAACGAAGATAACCATTATTAAATATTTCATATAGGTAGAGCGCAGAGATACCGGGTTCGAATATGGCTGTGATAGATCGATTACACATAAATATCGATTACACAGGCCAACAAACAATGTTTAAACTTCTTTAACTTTAATGGTTGATCTTTATAGATTTGTATGTGCTGAATCTAAATCTGGTCTTTGGTTTTTTGTATCACCCATAATTTTCTTGGTACTTAGAAAATTGTTGCTCTCTCTCTTCCCGTCCACATAAATGCTGGTTCCAACCGCCAAGTTATTTTCTCGGCCAAATCATCTTCTGCACAACCCTTGGCATTAAATAACCTACTAACATAGCCATATATACCAACTAACATTATATATAATTAAAAATGATTTATTTCATTTTAGGAATGTTTTAGGATTTCAGGAATCTTCAACCAATTATCATAAAGTTATTACAACAGTTAGATAAAATTTGTACTGTTAATACGCCATAAAAACTATACACCGCCTTAAATCCCATCTTTAGGTATAATTTTGAAGGAGAAGAGATTTGACTCAGAGATATCTTTGTGGATGATCTAATATTAAGCCTTTATGGCCAATAAATATTCTTAATGCCCTGGGAGTTATCCGGTTCAACTGACTCGGTTGTAAGATGAACCTTATCATTCTAACTAGATCCAAGCAGGCCAATGTTTTGTGGGACATTTTCCACCTAATATAGCAATGCAAAAAATATTTCAAAAAAGGATGTGTAACATACAAACATGGTTTTTGAGCAACTTCAATGTAATAACGGCAAAAAAAAATCGTTCAATTATCAACCATAAAAGGTTTTAGATTCACTACATAGCAGAGACTGTACAGTTTCTGAAACACTGGGTATGCAGGGAGGTGATTTGGTCGAGAATACGTTCAACCGTTAGGTTTTACCTCCAACGGACTACATAATATATCTGTCACAATCTGGTATCTTCAGCACAGCAGTTCAGCGCTCTACTCATTGAATTACTCGACATTCTGTTATAATAAACAAAAAAATAAATTAAAATGTCAAACATCAAAGGTAGGAGGTATTCAAATATATTTAGGAAGCTTAGCTAAAATCAACCCACGAAGGATCTTGGTTTCAGTACATCTGTACTGTTTCTAAGACAACAGTTGTGCAGGTGAGGTTTGGTAGAATTCACGCTCGGCTCCCACGTTGTCTCCCTCTTAAGGTTACCGACATTACAGAGACTGGATGAGCTACCTCGCTCCAGTATACTAATTAGTTACTATTACTAATACAATGACCACTTCTTAATCCATCTACGAAAAAAAAAAATAGTTTCGGACATGTAATCAATACATAAGACTGTAGTTGTCCATTACAAAAACCTGATCTAGAAAATGAAAATTGTACTCAGATAAAAAGAGAAAGAAGAATATACAATGTAAAAATCATACAACTATGGGAGTTCTAATTGTAATTGCTACACATAGTACCCTCTAGTTTCTTATACAGTAAATTTCTTATATATAATTTTAATATTGTGTTTATTTAATATATATTATTTATTAATTTATTTTATTCAACTCTATTGTATTGAGGACTGTAAAAATAATATGAAAATCATCATTTTCGAGATTTATGCAATATTTCTAGCCAACTTTTTTGTGTATATGATCGTTCAATTATTAAATCAATGAATTTGTTTGTATATTATTCATGTGTCTTGAAATTAGTTTTTCCTGAATTTAATTGATATTTGAATCCACCCCTTAGTAATATTTAAATATATAATTTATTTATTAGTATTTATTATATGATTATGATTAGGGAGCGGAGTGGCTCAGTGGTCCAAGGGCCATGGGTTCAGATCCCGCAGCTTGGCACACTTTTAACTATTTAATCTGTTACCAGCCATATAATAATAATGTCTTTATTTATTCAAGTTCCTATAAAATAACAATACAGGCGTTGTATTGTAAGCTATTATGCCTTAGAGTGTAAAATAATTACATTTAATTAATTATTACAAATATTTTAGTAAGTGAGGAAGAATAACAAAAAAAAAAATTATTAAAAAAATGCGAATTACCTCCAATAACAATATTTTAAAAACAGATTAGAAGAAAAGAAAGAAAAATAAAATAAAATAAGTTAACAATAATTATATAAAAGAAACAATTTATAGTTACATATATATCAAATGTATGCAAAAAACTCAAAATACAAAAAATAATTGAGAAAAATTCAAACAATACTATAAGTGATTTACATTTATTTCCTTTATTTCTCTTTTTTTTTTTTAATATCTAACTAGATGATATTAATACATATGTACGTGGTTTATATCCCACACTCTCATATATATATACATACATAATCACACACACACACAACTGTACATTAAAAAAAACCATACATTCATCGAATGAGAGAATTTTAAATCAAAAATAATCTTACTATTTCCGATATGTAGACACTGTGGGATTTGCAGACTTTTCTGAGGCCCAACCAGCCTTTACAAACTATTGATATTTAATTGTGGGAGATGGAGATGGATTCTATGGCATCTAGGACCTTCCTAGAGCTCAGCCGGGAGCAAAGTCTATTACGATTATATTCCTTATAATTAGTTTATGAATTATATCGCTATGTAAAGTGGGTTACCCATATTAGGGGGAAAATCTGGCGTTTGTACGTGAACCTCCCTCCTGTAAAGTCTCTACCACGTACTGAACCCAAGACGCAAGACCATGGGTTAAAGTGGTACAGATTTTTTGTAATATGATTATATATAATTTTACTATCTGTCTTTTATGATTCCCTTTTGTGTTCCCAGATCGTATGACACCTTAACCTAGGCCTATCTTAAGAATCCTTGTAGTTCTTTTGTACACTCAATACTCCATTGCTTCACCGTCCTTCGCCGAGCCAGAACACGAGAGGCGGACCTTCACATCGAATTATCTAACCATTTCGGCACCATAGTACTCTTATTTCCGATATCGATGCCTGAAGGTTGAAATCTGAAATGTCAACATGTAACAAAATCCTATGAATTTCTATCCCTAATGTTGTACAACATTTAATTATTGAGAAAAACAAGACCAGTAACAACACCAAGACCAATGATAGATATACAAGATATAGATATACAATCATAGGAAAATTTAAATCTTACTAATATTATAAATGTGAATGTTTGTATGTTTGTCTCTCTTTCACGCAAAATCTACTGGACGGATTTGGATGAAACTTGACAGTAATATAGGTCATACATCAGAATAACACATAGGCTATAGCAAGCGCGGATTTAGGGGGGATCGCACGGGGACACGTGCCCCCCCCCCCGCCGACAGTCTTTTAGGTACTGTGGAGAATCCATTATAGTACATAAATAAAGGCAAATCACATGATAATAGTGGTTAAAATAACAGAAAGAACATGAGTGAAACTATTGTTTTTATGTTTGTTACTCATTCACCCAAAAACTACTGAATGGATTTCGATGAAACTTATTGAGTAAAATAGGTTATAGATCTTAGGCTACACCAAGAGCAGATTTATGTGAGGGCACGAAGGCATGTCCCCCCCCCCCCTCCGTTATAGTACATAATTAAAGGCAAATCAGGAACTTAGTACTTGAAATTTGTAGATAAGTTCTTTGTACAGGTTTATGGAAGAAATTTGGATAATTCTACCCAAGGGTTTCTCCATTAATGTAATAGGGGTTCAAAGGTTGTATAGAATCCGTCAGTTTTGAAGTTGGACATCTGAAATTTTGGATGTACGAGTAAATTATTTTTAAAAAATAATTAAATTATTTATTTAAAATGATCTTTCACGAAACTTTATGCGGCACACCAAATTCCACGCGAGCGAAGCCGCGGGCATAAGCTAGTAACTATATATATTTTAAACGTATTTTTTTCAGTATCCTTTTTTATTCTTTTGCTCTATCTAAATGGGTAAGTATAACAAAAAACGATTTTACAACTAAAACGTTACTGACAGGCACATCACCATAGAATCCGACAAGGAGAAGCCTCTGGATCAGGGATCTACTACCAACAGATCCGACAGATGGATCCTAAGGAATCTAGGACACTTCTGGGGCTCACACAGCCTCTATGAAGTGGATACCCAAAATAAGAGGGTTGAGCCTTATCTAAGACAAATCATTCCTCTGCACAACCGTTCTCCAAGAAACTATAAAGTCCCTACCACTTACTGAACCCCAGACCCTTCTTCATTGGCTTCATTGGTACAGGCCCCCCACCCTCCCCCTAATACATCCATCAATACCCATTATGATTCAAAAATATTCTTTATTTTTCCTTTAAGCATATTTTGCTACAATAAATAATAATTAATAACTGGAGACATGCCGTTGAGACAGACATGAAGGGGAGGCTGAGCGATGTGACAAATGAGATATGGGCGAAGAACAGAGAACATCCATCTTCCTACTCCTCTTCTAAACTTGATTTATAACTGCTTTTGTTCTCGCGGTATTGGCCAAAACTATTTTGAATCATAGTTTCTCCTGTTATGTACAGAATTATAACTTATTTTTCCAAAACATGAAAAAAACAATGCAGTTTTTCTGAACCAAATTTCTTTTCCGAGGACTCCCTCTTGACAGATTTATAATATAGGACAAATTATGGGTATTTTTTACTTTTACCGGTTAAAAATAACAGTTTTTAATCATCAACAGTTACTTATCAATGACTAAAGTGATAGCCATAATATTAGACTAAAGTAAATTATAATATGAGACTTATGTATAGGTTATTAAAGCAATATATCTGTGGCACCTGTGCATAGTGGGCTAAGTCGAATTTTGTGAATTTCAAGCTATCTACTTAGAACAGTATTTTTTTTCTCTTTCCTTGTGTCTAACACGCTAAGTGTTCCGTCTATTGCAATGAAGGATATTCCTTTGTGAATCGTGGGCTGATACTCCAAGGTTGAACTTAAAATAAGTTCAGAAAATTACGATTCAAAGGAGATAGCTTGAAATTCACAAAATTCGACTTAGACCACTATGCACAGGTGCCATAGATACTTCTTAGTAAAACACTAAAATGATATACTTCGAACGAAAAAAAAAAGCCTTTTCTTTATCTCTCAGGAACTTCTTAAATTACATCTCCACTTATTCCATAATCATTCAGAAAATTTCATCAAATGTATAGTACTGCAATGCAAATTTCCTGTCAATATTTTTTTGGATTTATTTATTGAGAGTTTCCCCAAAATTATGGTTTATAGATATTTTTTCCCCAAGTCTTCCTTTCAAGAGCACCTTCTTCAGTGAGACCGAATCCTGCCATGCCTTCCTGGACTTGGTTCAACCATGAAGTTCTTGGTCGGACTCTTCTTCTTCCTTCAGGGCACCAGTGCATGGTACTTTTGGGCATTATATTATTCTCCATCCTAAGTAGGTGCCCGAACTACCTAATCGATTGATGGTGATTTTTTCGAGAATGGTATTGTGACCTATTCCACGTCAACACTTCAATTATATAACAGATCTTTATAAACATATGATTAGTAAATAATTATAATCAGTTACTTTTTAAATAGTAGATGTAACCGGTGTGCCTAAAGCAAAAAATGACTTAAAATTATCGACAATTATGAACAACATCTCTTAAACGAAAGATTCGAATTCAACCAAAACACCAACCAGAGAATATATGAAGCAAGGATGAGAGAGATAGCCACTCCACATTCTCTCTCCCTCTCACTCTTGATTCATGAGTTTCAAGATATCTCGAGATCAAATAAAATCAAAATACATTTTATAACCTCGCGAGTCACTATTAAATTCCTATTTTCATTCATCTTGCTTATCACCTTTCGAATCTTGGAAATACAGCCTAAAGACATGAAGACAATTTATCTGGAAGCAATAAACTCCGAAGTATTCAAATGATTAAATTTTATCACTCAGTTTATTGTTATGGATTATTTCGGACTGTTAATATCATTTGAAAGCTTCCTTTCTACTCAGATTTGAATTGAAGATCAGATTTGATTGTTCTATTTTATGGCAATGATCATTAAATCCCTTCACTTCTTTAGTACCATTATTTTAATAAATAATTTGGTCTTAGCATTCAGTATTAAAACTGCTCCGAGATCGGACAACCTAAAATATTATCATTACCAAAATATTAATCATTTATAAATGAGATTGATACACGTAGACTCTGCACTTTTTTTAAGCAAAATCAGTTGTGATTTGGCCAAGTTCACGTGTTTTTTTCAGATGTTTTCCGTTAAATATACCCACATTATATAGGCAGAGTCAGCCGCCGAAGGATCTGCATATACCACGGGGTCGACCTGTTTTGATTGGTCTGATTGGTTAAATAATGTATTGGCAACAGCCGGATACGTAACAGGAATATACCATGCATCATACTCCACACGAAGCTACCTATTTCTCTTGCTCATAACAAAGCAAGATATCAACAATTAATAAATAAAATGAGTTGTTTAAAATAAAAAGTCGAACACAATTAAAAAACGCGAAACTTCGGCATTAATTAACATTTATTAGACGAGAGGCGCTGAAGGGGCAGAATGCCTAACTCTCAAAGGGAAATGTTGTCTGAGAAGGTCGAAATTTAAGAAAGGAGAAAATTCAGGAAAAAATTGGGCCCAGTTAAAGTTGGAAATGAATAACAGCGATGCCGTAACTATCATTTGTATAAAAATATTGAAAAAATACTGATGCAATCCGGAAAAAGAATAATTTCATTCTATAGACACATGTGTAGTATGAAACCCATACGATTAAGTAGAAAACTTTTAAAATATTTGAAAAACTAAAATTAAAAGTACACGGTTTTTACATGGACAAAGTCTTGGATGAGCTGAAGATCACTGCAGCAGATAATAAAGTGGGATCACTTCTGAAGGCGAAATTGTACAAATATATGGTTTTCAAGAAGTACCTAAAAAGAAGACGCTTGGAGAAAAGAAAGGAAGGAAAGACATGTGCAAGATTTCATGTGAAGAAATCTAGTCCAAAATAGTTTATTCGAAAAATAAATAAATAAAAAAAGAATAAACTTTATATTCATGGAAGAAAACCTTGAATGATAGTGCTATTATCCTAGTGTCGATCACATTTTCGAAAGATAAGGTATTTAAGATTATTGTTTATGTGGTTGTATTTTTTGAAACCGTTTCTAAGTTCCTTGAATCTTCCCAGAGACTTGTTGACGTGCCTATTAGTTGCCGTTATTTTCATAGCTATCATGTTCCTTTTAATTTTAAATATGGCATATGTTTTGGCATCCTAGTTCTTGACAAGATCGAGATGTCTCATTCCTCCCATCCATCGGGACACTAGAGTGGGCCGTTGAGGGAACTGGTTCCCGTACCGAGCGGTTGAATAGAATAAGCCTGAGTGTTTTTCTGTGTCGACCTTCGAATGTGGTTGTAACATTCGGCTTTTAAGGATAAATTTAAAGACGTCGCCATGCGATCTCCTTATCTCTATTATCACCGGCTACGGCGATCCGAGCGCTGGCCTACTTACTTTGTACTACTGATAGGATAATATATTCAGGAGTTTAGATAAGGTCTGTAACTGGATGATTGTCCTAGAGGGCGTCTGGCGAAATGGGGTTTTCTAGTAACTACCCATATTTTGACAAGAAATATCCGTCGTGCCATTCTCGTAGCCTTTGACTCGGGATCAAGTTATAATATAGGCAATTACTCCATTTCAAACGGCCTGACTGACACGATTCCGCTTCCCACACTACAATTTATTAATTTCTTCAAAGTTCGGATTAGCAACTTATCACCAGCCTACACAGATACAATCCTTATAGATATAATATTTGTATTATGGTAAATTGCTCGGTATAATTAGCATAGCACATTCCTGCGAACTCCGTTAAACTCTAATCATCCCATCTATGTTTCGGCCGATCCATAGTATATTTTCTCGCTGGTTTAGCGCTTGTTACTCTTTTGACACGTTCCGACAACTTCACATTTTTCATATTTATTCTTACATACATACTTTTTTCATTAAGACCAAGCTCCTTCAAAATCGCTGAGTTGCCTTAAAGTGCTTATGGTAAGTCTTGTTTACTCTAACCGACAGACTTACTTCCTTTTTAAGACTTGCTCGGTGCTTAAAGGCTTACCCAACATTTGCCATATGACATAAGTCGAACGATTCCTTAAAATGGTTCCTAATGGATTTCAATTAGCAACTGCTTAGCCCTGGCCGAAGAAGATGGATATTAATCGCCGAAGATAATGGTCGGGTTTTGCGGCAAACAGGTCCCAATCAATCAGGCCTGAGAACACACCTTCGACCCGTTATGAAAGACCTCCCTCCCTAACCGTTGGAACTGTTCCTTAACGAGGATGTAGGAGATACCAAAGTAAATGGCTTTTCAAACACAATCAAAACTTTTCTTATACTTCCCTTTCCCATACTCACCTAATATTTTTGTCTGTGTAAGTTGTATTACTTTCTTGAACAACAGTATACAATAAATAACTGTAATATCAAGATATAACAGCGCTATTTATCAACACTTTTATTAACTTCGCATGTAAGTAACTGAATCTGTGAACTCGAATTTCGGCCACCTTAAAACATCGAATTAAATTTAAACTTTGCACACATTCAATATATAGTATATATTCAATATATTCAAGGGCCTATGGCAATATATTAATTTAATAAGTTTGAACCACTATCCTCACCAGGATCTTCACGATTAGCGATTTTTCATATCCGAAGATACGGTAGTGTCTTGTGTCAATTACTAAGACATAGATGGCTTATTCTTTGCGGCAATCATATGACCAATTGCTGGCTCAAATTCGTATATTTTACAAATAAAATAGATAATCATAATTTATTTTATTGTCCTTATTTTATATTCCTTCTTTTCACTGATCCTATATGACCTAGATGCGAACCAGGATGGCTGAGATGGTTAAAGCACCACCACGGAGAGGTGGGAGACCCGGGTTCGAGTCCAGGTCTTCACTTTCCAAATAGAATATTTAAAAAATAGATAATCGTTTGACAACTAAAAACTACACTTTTGTTGCTTGCCGAATTAAAAAAACAGAAAATAAATATTAGTACAAAAGAACTAATAAATAGGCGTATGAAGCCAGCCGAATTAAAAATTGATAGTTTAAAAAACACGCTTTTATAGAAAACAAAACTAAAGACAAGAAAATAATTTCCAATAAGTTTAAAATATGAAGAGTTATGAAGAAAAAAAATTCATTTTATTGTAAAAAAGCGTGGGGTGCTTTTTAAAGATTTTTTCAGTATGAATCTACTTTCACCAATATCAGTCAATAAAATATTTACTACAACTAACATCTAGAAATAATTTTTTTTTACCATTAAATTAATTATTTTTTGTGCCTACACTATTTTTATTTTAAGCTTATTCATATTTTTTTGTCTTATTTTCTACTAAAGGGTGTTTTTTAAACTATTATTTTATGCATTATAATGTGGGTTCTACTGGACTATATTTTATAATTTATTATTTATGAAGCAAAAACCATTTTCCAGTCAAGTTTTTCTTTATTATTTTCTATAAATACGTTTCGACCCAATCGGTCATTTTCAATTTCTTAATTGTTATTATTTTATTTTCTGAGCTTGAATTAATACAAACCAATCTTTGCATGAATCTTTTTAATTTTTTTATATATATATATATATATTTTTTTAAAATCACATTTTCAAGAACGAAACTGACTGTGTAGCTACTCACATCCCCTAATAATAATTAGTAAATCAATCATTTCACCATTATATATGAGGTAGTGATTATGATGATTCATCAAACTAATCGATCATAGTGTAATTAATACTTTCGAACTGACGTAGCAGTTAATATCTGTCGATGAACCTGATATTTTCTCCTCTAAAATATTATTTAATATTGAAAATATTTAAAGTTTAATTTTTTTTTATTTTAAGTTTATCTTAATTTTAAGTGAATTTGAGTAATATATTTTATTTTAATATAAAACCTTGCTCATTTTTAATTCCATAATTAATATATTTAATTTAATTTAATACATACAAGCAATAAATAGTATATTGGCTTAAGCTACCTGAAGTTATAACTTAAAGGTTGTAAAATAAAATAAAATAAAATAAAATAAAATAAAATAAAATAAAATACTTTATAGTCATTTTTTGACTGTACCACTACAACCCATAAAAGTTCTTCTCTTTGCTTCAGGTACAGGTAGAGACTGTACTGTTTCTAGGACAACGGTTGTGCGGGGACGAAATTTGTCGGGTACCCTCTTTATAGAGGACGGGTGAGCCCCAGGAGGATCTTTAGATCCCTAAGGATCCACCTTTTAACATTTATTTCACATAACAGACTAAATATGATGAATAATATCAGTTGACCTTATGTATATATGAAGGAAATGGTAATTTTTTGACCTACACCCGGACAATTTTCTTCCTCAAACAGACTAAATAATTTATCTATCATAAGCGGATTTGAACCCGGAGCCATCAGCATAGCAACTCAGCTCTCTACACCCTGCTTTCTTAGTATAAATTGTAAGAAATTCATTCTGAATAATAAAATTCAAGAATAGAAGTTTTTTTTAAATTTTATAAACATACAGACCAATCCATCCCCCTTTATAGTAATTAAAAATGGTATAATAGCTTAAAGAGGTAGTAAATAAATAGTATATTTTCCCATAGCAGAACTCAGTATAAAATTATTAATATTGTCACAACAGAATATTATAACCACAATATTTTGGTTCACAACATAATAGAAATAAATTCAATGTAGTAAGAATTAGTGTCGCTTAGACAGAAAATCACTTAGGACTTAGAAGAGATTACACATATTATTAAGGCTTATTATCAATCGCCTTATTATCAATAGCCAAAAATATTAAATACTCTTTTTAAAAACTCCTGTAATTGAAACATTTGGTTATCCCTACCAGCAGGATATTTTTTCACCGTTATTTTGGATATTACATAATAAAGAGGCTATTCATTTTTTTTTTTCGACAGGGGGAAAGTTACTACTGTGTATAAGCACATAAAACACTCGTAATAAAAATTTAAAAGTTTAATTAAAACTCAATAAACTAGGAACGCTTTTCTATCCCGTGATAAAAAGCCGTTCCTCACGAACCTATAAATCTAAGATAATAAAAATTAACACTTAAACTTTACAACCGGCAGTCTACAACGGAATTGCTCCTATTCTATCTTTACAAATAGATGTTGTTTTTATTTATTTGTATTATTATTTTCTTCATTTGTAAAAAAAAGCCACGATTACTAATGCATGCATATTGAAAATTGATAGCTAACAAAACATCCTAATTTTTTTTTAAATACCTATGCAAAAGTACATAATTTAAAAAAAACCATTAAAATTAGTAATAGGGTGTAAAATTACTTGATTATTGTTTTTATAAAAAAAAAAGGTTAATATAGCAATAAATAATAATCTTGTCTACGGAAAAAATCCAATTTCTTATTATTATATAAACAACACTATTGATTTGATTATAAAAATTATTTCTATATTCGGGGTTTTTATTTTTGTTTATTAATTATGTTTCTAGTTTTTCTAGAAGGCCATAGCCAAATGTGTTAGCTCAATGTAAAATGTTGTACCTGGCGGTCACGAGTCCGAATCAGGACTCTGAAAAATGAATAATTTAATCTGTTAACTTCCATAGAAACACCTGTGAGATATTCCAGACCCTTCAGGGCTCATTCAGTCATTATTTAACTTGATCTCGGCCATATTAACCTCACTCAGAACCTTTGGCTTTGAATTCAATAATATACTGAGCACATATTCTTCATGGGTAGTGACAGATTTTTTCAATTATTGACAATTTTTTAAATTACTAGGACTATGTATATGATGATTTTGAGTAAGAATAATGTAATAAAAGAAACATTAAAAAAAGTAAAATTAAGGAAGAGCCAAAACCGAAATAGTTGTGCAGTGTTCAGATCTCACTTTGTTTTAAAGCATTCCTGGAATTCCATTAGTAATTAGAAACATCAAGGTTCACTCAATAAATCGATCGTTTGATTCAACCGGTCCACCATTTGGATTTCGTTTGCCCTTTTTTTCCGAGATTACTATAGCAGTGACACATGATAGCACATTTATTCGTTACTTAAGTGTAACATATGTTATACTTATTTGTAAATATAAAAAAAAAACCTATAACACCGCAACCCATGAATGGTGGTAGAGATTACTTTATCTATGCAAACGGTTGTGGAAGCAAGTGATTTGGCCGAATTCACACTCATATACCAGGTTGCCAGGTTTCATCTGCTGGTTACATATGGCTGTATCAGCTGGTGTGGATATTGTACCGCTGGAACATGGTCTTGTAATTATAATTATCGAAATAGCCAATTAGAAAATTATGGGTGCGAAAAAATGTTCAATTTTAAAAACTATACATATTATTCGACAGGCTTTTAAATATTTTTGAAAATTACGTTGATACAAAATGGCGGTCCTGTAGTTTACAGTTCCTAACAGGTTTCACACCAATGCGATTTAAAAACCCGGCCTTGCCTGTGTTATTTATTTTAATGAATATTTATGGAGAAATTTTAAAAGTCCTGCAATTATCTATAATGTATGCAAAAATATTTCTATACGGTTTAACATTTAAAATTTCCATACGTTACATACAGCGTATAGATTTTTATTTTTGCAATTTAATATATTTGTTTCTATTGATTTTATTTTGAAATAGGAACAGTGTGTAAAGCACTCATTTGCTGAGCTGTAAGTCCCGAATTCGAATCAGGCTGTGGCAGATGAATTATTATCTACAGCTCAGGAAAATAATTGGTTAAGTCGAATTTCCTAGAAGACTGGGATTTGAGAAACGGCGCGAAAGGGTCTAACGAACAGTTCAATAAATTCAAAAGGTTCAATAAATTTACAGTTGGTGACACAGATTAACTCGTAAATAATTTATTTCTCCTTTTACCAAGAGGTAAAAAGGTACTATCAAATCCACACAGTAATGCTAGAATATTGACATAACGCATCAAAAACTACCTGCATTGGTTAATCAGAAGGGATCTGTCTGCTCTTACACGACAACGCCAGACCTCACGTTTCACGACAGTGAAGAAACTTAACGAGCTGGGTTAGGAAGTCCTCCAACATCTACCTTATTCGCAAAACTTATCTCCATAAGAGTTCCATCTCTTCAGAATGTTGGACAACTTCCAGAATGTTAAAGTTGTTTTAAATGATTTTCAAATCACATTGGAAAATTGATGACATGTAAGAAAAGGAGTAGAATATATGGATAAATATTCTGAGTAAAAATGCTTTGATTTCATATGTAACGAAGTTATAGCTTTTACCAAAACTAAACGTTATAGTCTTACATAGGTAATAAATATAAAAAACTTAAGGAAGACATGTGATATTATCTCATTGAAAATAATCATTATTGAGTTGAACGGACTGAGATGAATGAACTAGAGGCTTTAGTAATTTCGTGTACAATAGGCATTTGATAACAATGGTGTTAATGTCCGTGCCCTATTTTCCTATCGCGATAAGACAAAGACTTTTAATTTCACCGGCTAGAAAGCTAAATATTATCAGTACGGTGAGCTCTATCTTGTTTCTTATGTCATGATAATATTAATTATCATAATTATATATTAAATATTATTCTATAAAGGAAATATATCATTACATAAAATTGAATAAAATCTTCTACCTTCCTCAACTACCGCCTTTATAGCTGGTAAGGTGTCGGCTGAACGTGATTGTCATATCAGCTCCTGCATAACCTGTGGGTTATAGGTGAATCCCAGTAAGAAAAATACTTAAATCTCGCAAACACCAACCAACTTTTAATAATAGTATCAGGTAGCCGATTCCAGGGAGCATATTCCACAGCAAGAATATCATTAACATTCAACAATCGAGAAAACAAAAAACCTGTATCACTACAATCGTTTGAGAGTTTTGGATTTAGTTAGTAGTAGAGCTTGTACTGTTTCCTGGACAACGGTTGTGCAAGGAATTGCTTTGTCCTAGAACACGCTCAACCGCCAGATTTTCCCTCTTACTTTGGGTACCCACTTTATAGAGGCTCGGTGAACCCCAGGAGCGGCCTAGGTCCTATCGGCTCAATCTCCGACCACTAACGCTTAAAAAGTTCGCAAGCGAGTGGGATTTGAACCCAGGGCCTTCGGCATGGCAGCTCAGCGCTCTACCAGTGAAGCACTCCGGTCTTAGACAATCGAGACAGTTACAATCTTTGCACAATTTATACAATTGTGCAAAGAAAAAAAAATAAAGTGAAACTACTCTATATTTAAAAATATTTTATACTAACATAAACGGGTGGGTGATCTACCTAAAAATGGAACCGATTAAGTACTACATCAATTATTCATGAAGTTAAAACTTTTAAATATATTTTTAAAAACCTTTTAATATGCAGTAAGAGTAATCTGAATAAATAATTACAAACCGAATTATTTAATATTCAAATGGTATTTATGAACGAGAAATATGCATAAATCAAGAACTCGCACACTCAATTATATCAGTTAATAGCCTACATACATTGGGTTATTTCATATTTTTATGAACTACAGTTGGTAGCAATGTTTATGTTTACAGATTGTAATGAGATGTTATTAATCCTTTTTTTTATTATGTATACTATCGCTACAAATGAACAATGTTTAGTATGACATCAAATAATACCACAAAAACACGTGATTTTTCGGTAATTTTTTTTATGAGTTTAAACTTGGACACTCGGCAGCCCAAGTGGTGGAAGAAACATTTCCACCAAGTTCGGGGAAGGATACGGTAACGGACCAGTTGCCATTGGTTGAAATATTCAGCTGGTGGCACAGATTAATTCATAAATAAATAAGTAATTCATAAAAAATGAATTCATAAATAAATAATCCTACTAATATTATAAAGGCGAAAGTTAGTATGTTGGTTAAACTTTACAGTAATATAGGTTATACATCAGAATAACACATAGGCTACAAGAGCGGATTTAGAAGGGGCACAGGGGTACATACCCCCAGACAGTTTTTTGTGTGCTATGGAGAATCCATTATAGTACATAATTAAAGGCAAATCAGGAATTTAGCATCTTGAAATTTGCAGATAGGTTGTTTGTACAATTTAAGAAAGAAATTTGGATAATTCCACCCCCAAGGGCTTCCCCCTTAATATAATATGGGTTCAAAGATTGTATAGCATCCGTCAGTTTTGAAGTTAGACATCTGAAATTTTGGATGTACGAGTAACTTATAGTTAACAAAAAATTTAATGATTTATTTAAAATCATTTGTCACGAAACTTTATGTGGCAGACCAAATTCCACGCGAGCGAAGCCGCGGGCCAAAAGTTAGATAATTCATAAATAGTTCATTTTTTCTTTCTAGCCATAGTTGAAATAACATCTTACTGCAGGGATATTGACACAATGCAATAAAGCATATAAAAAACAATCTGAATTGGTTAATCGGAAGAGACCTATACTTTTACATGACAAAACCAGTCCTCATGTTTCACGACAGACAGTGAAGAAACGAAACTGAACGATCTCGACTACGAAGTCCTTCCGCGCCCACCTTATTCACCAGATTATGTTCCATACGTCCATCTGTTCAGAACCTGGACAACTTCCACGAGGGTAAAATTTTAAAAATGAGTCTCGAAGTAAAAAAAGTATTTTCAGACGAAAAACCCGGAATTTTTCAGCTCTGGGATTGAAAATTCGACAACACTCTGGGGAAAATGTATAGAAAATAAAAAGTTCTGTTGTCATAAAGTTGTTTTACTAAATAGCAATATATATGAGGAAATCATATGATTACTTGAGGAAAATACACAATATGCTCCAGCTACATATCCGACATACTAACTCGAATTGATTAAGCATGTAGGAACAAATTGGATATTGTCAGCCATAGCCAACCTTGACCGCAGGCTAGGGCACAAGTGATCGCTAATTTAGGCATATTAGTTCATATCTAACATATCCTAACAGCATAGCAATAACCAATAACTTTTAAATAATAATTTAAAATATTACTAAAGAAAGATAATCTTTAGAAAAAAAAAATATAAGTATCTTTGTGTCTTCACTGAAAATAGTAATACAGAGTACAAGTCAGGAGCCAATCCTCCTCCTCGAGAGCAAAATATGAGTTTATGCATGATTCCAAAAAAAAAAGAAGCTGTATCATAAAAATCCACTGTATCAACTTTGCTAGTCCTTCAACTTACTGAGATTCCCATTTGTTGAAATGGAAGCGATTGCTTAAAATCTATTTAAGATCATTATGTAATCATTTAAGATCATCTAATTACACGGTCGTAAAGTGGACTAACTCAAGTTTAATGAATATAATCCAACTTAATTAAATACTTATTAAGGCGGATTCCGGAGGGGCATTAGGGAGTAATTTTGTATTACAGTTTAGTTGTTTATTGTTTCATCGAAATACATTTGTGTTTCTAGCCAATAAAATGATATATTAAGAAATAAACTATATTTTTACAGAGAAAAAATAAAAACTGCAATCGCCAACAAATATAATTAAAATAAAATTAAAAAATTTAACAGAAAAAGACGAATTGAAATAATTAATAAGAGAAAGAAAATGGTCGGAGTGGAGGTAAAAAATGTCTCTTATACCGGGAGAACTCTTTGGAAGCCGACGTTTCGAACCACATTGTAGGTCTTCTTCAGGGCTAAATATACAAGATACGAATAAATTAAGATAATATTTGTATCTTGTATAGTCCCTGAAGGAGACCTGCAATGTGGGTCGAAACGTCGGCTTCCAAATTAACAGTTCTCCCTATAAAAGAAAAACCCCTCCACCCCGACCATTTTCTACCTTATATATAAATAAGGTGAATTAATATTATTCAACGAATAAAATAATTAATACTTAAATATTCAAAAAAATTCACAATATTTTTATATCAGCATTAACAATAAAAACAGTTGTTACTTACATATTACTGTTTAATAAAAAAAAAAAAATTGGACGCTTTATTCGGTAACTTTTCTGTTTTTTTAATCTGCTCAGTTATATTAAGTTATATTAATAAACTATATTAAACGACTTGAGTTATGGAAGTTCTACTGCTTGGGTCTATATATATTTTTTTTTTATACATTATATATATATATATATATATATATATATATATATATATATATATATATATATATATTAATTCGTCATTTTAATTTAATTTTTAGGGAAAGCCGCATATTTGATTGGTTATATATACATATTTTTTAAAGTTTAAAGCTGTAAAGTTTTTTTTTTTACTAATATCAAAGCGAAATTAATCACTAGCATCCTCCAAATACTTTCTAGTCGTATCTTCGATTCCATACAAGAAATTTCGACAAATCAGGAGGAAATTCTAGACCAATCTCAACATGGAAGCTCTACTGCATTGATACAAAATTAGTTTTTGTTTAAAAACTTGATTAACTTTAATTATAACTGGGGTGACATCAACTCATAAACTGGCTCAGAAAAACGTTCAGTATTGAAGTGTTGCTATAACTACAATAAACTTTTCGAAATTGGTTCATCCTTAAGACCCTTTATTATAGATTTAGTTAATAACAACTATATGTTTTGAAAAGAGTTTACAATGTCGCTGTTAGAAGTTCGCCCTAAACTCAATAAGAAACGTGACTTGATTAAAAAAAAATGAGAGAGAATGAGAGAGAGAGAGAGAGAGAGAGAGAGAGAGAGAGAGAGAGAGAGAGAGAGAGAGAGAGAGAGAGAGAGAGAGAGAGAGAGAGAAATACAAAACATAATTTTTCCGTTTTCAGTGTAAAATTGGATTGTTCTCCCAGTAATCCAGTTCAATCCAAAATAAATAACGGTAGAGAAAAATAAAAAAAACAATTAAAAACTAATAATTTTTAAAAATTAAATGGAGGGCCTTGGGTTGAGTTCATGCAGGGAGGTATTTCCTTTACCAACTTTACAGAGGCTTGGTGAGCCCAAGAGAAAGAAAAGAGTCTATTCCAGGATATGAAATGATTAAATAATTTATCTGCCACAGCTGGATTTGAATTATTTTAAATTTAATTAAATTTCGGAATAGTAACTCTACCCATTGAGCTATATTTATATAGGTCATTGCTATATATCGAGTAACGGCTTAAAGAAGTCAGGAACAATGACTTTGTGATTTGCCAATTTTAAAAAATATTTATAATTTAACTCATCCAGCAAAAAGTAGTTCCTGGATCCGTTGCCAGGCAACGCCGATAAAATATTACATCTATAAAACCTTTTTGGTACCTGTTCCGGAGGTTGTCACTTCGAGTTCAGTTAAGTTTTCGCTTTTTATTCGTGTCATTTTAAATATTTTCCAAAAGTACAAGTTATCGTGAGCTTTAATTTGGATAATAGAATGTAATTATGGGTAATGATTAGATTTCGGTAATCAGTTCATCAAAAAATAGAAATTTCAATTAATATTTCGAAGTATAGATGATATATGTTGGTTGATACTTTAATTTCTAGATGAAATGATTGAATGTGTACATTTTATTGAATGTGTACATTTTATTTTTTTTATTATTATTTATTTTTTTTTTTTTTTTTACTTTATTTTATTATCATTTCCGCATTAATTTCTTTCTGTTACCGCATGTATATATTTTTCCGCATGTATATATTTATTTATTTTATTTTGTTTATATTATTGTTTTGTTATGGAATGACTGTAAGCTACACAGCACTATTACTACCACAAGTGGCAGATTGTAATATTTCAATAAAGTGTTAATATATAAAAAAAAAAAATAGATGAAATGATTACAGAAGTATACACATTTCCCATAATTACATTATCTTTTCCATACTAAAGCTCATGGTAACTTGTATTTATGGAAAATATAAAAAATGAAACGAATAAAAAGCTAAAACTTGTAACTCAACTCGAAGCAACAATCTGCGGAATAATTACCAACCTTTTTATATAATATAGATATTAAAAGCGTTTAGAAGGAATTTACCCACGAAAACACGAAGGAACGGTTCAGTCGGTGCTATTGACCCCCTAAATAACGAAAAGCATAAGGCCTAATTGAGAAGATGGCCAGATCGGGTTCCTCTGTAATCATCTCCTCGAGTTATATTTCAATCGATCATACTTGATGCTTCGCGCTCCGATAACTTGCAACTTAAATGAACTTAATAAAGCATACTCAATTCCAGTCTATCTTTGACGCTGCTTTGTTCTCCATCTCGGTCGATATTGTCTCGGATATCTTCTTGATTATTGTTCAATGTTCAGCACCGAAGAGTAGATATTATAAAATTCTGAGAAAAAAAATCTAAATTAAGCGCGACCCTTATATGGTGAACGAAGAAAAAACAAAGTGGTTACCCTTAATAGAGGGAAAACCTGGCAGTCGATCGTAGTCCTAAGACAGATAACTTCCCTGCACAACCGTTGTCTTCGAAACAGAACAGTCTCTAATATATACTAATATATACTAAGCCCAAGAAGCTTCATCATTTGTAGTGGTTCTTTTTTTTTTTAAATTTCCTAAACTAGGTAAAATAATATAGTCTAGACTACTTATCTCATTTGTTCATGTAGTGCTCTATAATAAAAACTTTAATTAAACTCAATAAAATACATTTTTATTCCTTATCAGACTCCATGCCCTGATTTCAATCTCATTTATTCCCAGACGACCCAAATATCCATATTCATAAACCCCTCTGGATTATTCGGAGCTTCTCATGACCTTGAGAGATTAAATTCGGATTCCTGCGATGTTCCCGTAGTTCCAGCTTCTATGTCACGTCGAGGAGAGGCTGCCTTGTTCTAGTTTCCCGGGGCAATGTCAGAGTCATCCCACACTTCCTAGACAGTTATTAGGACCTAACTTCTTAAGAACCAGTCTAACTTCTACGTTATTCTATGATAGAATTCCTCATTCCTCATTAGAATATTTATTAATATATATTCTGTCAGTTCTTCCAACTTCTTTCTGCCGACGTTTTAAGACTATGGTCTCATAATCATGCCCTAACAGTGAAAATATGAGGTTTTAGTGAATACATTGAATAATACACAAGTCTGAATAATACATAAGTGGTACTAAAAAATTGATGAAGAATGGTTATTAATACATTATTCAGCCAAATATCTTTTCAATACTTGCATGTAATGTAAATATTGTAAAGAGTTTTGATCAATGAGTAATATTTGATTTGGGGCGACCTGGCGACCTAAACCCAGGTTCGTAACCCGGCAGATGACCCTAGGATTTTTTAAGGGAGTACAAAATCCTTGGTCATGCCGTCCTTCGGAAGGGACGTTAAACGGAGGGTCTCGAGCGTGTACGATGTCAGGTACTCGTTAAAAATCCCTATCTTAATATAACCAGGATAGGCAACAACATAATGTTTGATTTACATTAGTAATATCGTAACGTCGCCAAAAAGAAGATTATAGAACTGACTGAAGTTGCAAAACCTTCAGTGTAAAAGTGTAAATTATATATTTATGCAGATACTAACTGAATTTCAATTTCTATGATAATATCAGTGCACCTGAACTAAAACCATTAATATTTTATACTGTAGTACAATTAATATTTATTATATGTATTTCGTTTCAATATAATATGAGGATTAGAGTTAAACGTTTGTCATGATGGAGTCCTAGGTATCAGATCTGTTCTACAGTGGAATCTATTTTATATTATTTAACCGAGAGAATGAATCGGGATATTTTTAGAAACCAGTGGGGTCTTAATTAAAATGCTTGATAATAGTTTTCACAAACATCACGAAAAGAAAGAAGTAGATCAGGTTACTAAAATCGCTAAGATTAGCCGCGCATAAAGTGTTAGCACGCGACCTCTTAAAAATCTGGCCTAAATATTTCGCCAGCAATAACTTGAAACCTTAAGGTTTTTAAGAAAAATGTATTATTTAATTAACTAGGACCATAAGCACTATAATATAATTGATACTTACAGTAATGCGATAACTACAGGACAACGGTTGTAAAGGGATGGGATTTGTCAAAGATACATTGAGCAGCCAGGTTTAGACAGTAGACACTATATAGAGGCTGGGTGAGCAAGCAGAGTCTGTAGATCTTAAAGGATCCACTCATCATTGTTGACAGATTAATTAATTTATCTGCTACAACTAAATTTGAACCAAATTTAGCTCAACATAGCAGCTCAACATAGAGGCATGAAAGCCTCAACATAGCAGCTCAGCACTCTACACACTGTGCTACCTCGCCTCACGGTACTGACTGTAAGTAACCTACAGAGAAATAACCTCACTGGCTATGATTACCACCAGTACTCATAGGAAATTTTAATTGAGCTGTTATTCTTGAAAATGATCCATTTTTCATATTCGCGATATCTAACGGTTTCCATTTGAATTAGTTTAAAATATGGGCAAACAGGCAAATGTTTATATCACTTAACACTTAGCCAAGAGTTATGTTTTTAATCCTATATACAGTCCCTGGCCATATTTTGTGACCACCAAGAAAGATTATTTTCTTTTTGTTTTTTCCTATTTTTTTTATATACTTTCGGGTGTCTTCTGTTTTTAGTAATGAAAACACTGTTATAAGTTTTTTAAAGTATTTTCTTTTTAGTAATGGCAGCATTGGTTTTAGTACAGCCATTTTGTTTTACGAGTGACGACGTGCATAATTTGTGTTTGAAATTTTTGTGGATTTATTGTTTCTTTTTCATTAAATACAAGTCGGATTCGGTAAGTTTATTATTGATTTATTATTTGTATCATATATTCTAACTATTTTGATAGTTTTTTTTTCATCAATATGTAAAATAGGATGTAAATAAGGTGACACCACAAAATATTAAAAAAAAATAAAGATTTATTTTCGAAACTATTTTTTTTCAATTTCATATTATTATCAGATAACTAACTTACCCATAAAACCAAAATTTAAACTCGATTTATATTGTAGATTTGTATGCGTAATACAAAAATATAATGCGATAGAACGAATCTATCCAGTGGTCACATTAATATGGCCAGGTACTGTAAATTTTATTATAATATAATCATAATTTAAATTATTTAAACGGATGAATAATTTGTTTTATTTTATTTAAATGAACTTATACCACTTTCAAGAATAACAGCACAATTGTTGACTAGTCAATAAATTACAAGTAGATTCCAAAAAAAAAAAAAAGCGTTAAGTCTTCCAAACAATAATTATTCAAAGTCAATACTCCATGTTTACCTTTTGTTTTTGGCGCAAAAATATCTAAACTTTAGCGTCTACAATTAAAACCCTTCGATATAAATGACACCTAAAAATACAAGCTGTCGATATTTTGAATGCAAGTTGTTGAATAATACATACTATGCTCACATATTAATCAATTCCTTAACAATTTTAATTGTCGGATTGGTCAATGGTTCGCCCAAGGTAGGCGTGCCCAACCTTCTGCCAACGCTTTTCATTGGCTCATTACTAATGCGATAATTACGATATTAGTGGCAACATAATTGACAATGGGCTCATATACAAAGTTTTAATTAATAATGCATTAAATTAATAAGTCGCAACATCGTTTATGGAGAAACAATTATAAAATCGACTTATTTATGATGAGAAAAACATTTCAACGTTGTTGGAACACACGAGAATCTCGTAAAAAAATAAAAATACCATTACAATACATGGGTGATCTTATGTAGAGACTGTACTTTTTCTAAGACAACTTTTGTTCACGCTTACCTGCAAGGTTTTTTCTCCCAATTTAGGGTAAAACTTTATAGAAAAGCCGCGGGCTCGAGAAGATTCTGCAGACTCACAGGGTCTATCTATGGATTTTAACTGATTTATAAGTTTATCTGCCACAGCTGTATTTCAAGCGGGGACCTTCAGCTCAGCAGCTCAACGCTCTACATGCTGAGCCCCCCCCTCCCCGCTTCCCATTGGTGGAGAAATATTGAATAGAAATAGACTAATAAATTATGTAGATTAGGGGTATAGCTTGTCCGCCTTGCGGCAGACCAACCCCCATTGCTCCAACTGTTTGGTATTTCAAATTACTCAAGCATCCATCGATATATATATATATATATATATATATATATATATATATATATATATTATATATATATATATATTATATATTTCCGAAAGCGTTCTTGGCTTTATTCTTCCGTAAAATTCAATTTTAATGTATTGGATTGTAACGTATGAAATGCCCAGTGAAGGTGAAAATTTAAATTATTAGCAAAAAAAATTAAACAATACATTTATTAATCAAAATAGAATCCTTCACTTTCAATACACTTCTCCCAACATGAAACAAGCATTTCTATCCCCGCTATGTAGAAATTAGGTGTCAAGGAAGAAGCGAAGCCTTGGAAGGCCGATTTCAGGGCATTTTCGTCATCAAATCTTTTTATTTCTTAAAAAATTATCCAAACAACGGACAAAGTAAAATTCAGTTGAAGAAAGGACCGGAGAATATGGTGGGTGAGGAAGGACCCAAGACTTCGCTTCTTCCTTGACACCTAATTTCTATAGAGCGGGGATAGAAATGCTTGTTTCACGTTGGGAGAAGTGTATTGGAAGTGAAGGATCTTATTTTGATTAATAAATGTATTGTTTAACAATTTATAAATAATTTAAATTTACACCTTCAATGACATTTCATATGTTAAAATCCAATAGTACACAATGTCGTATGTTTTATAGACGATTTTAAACAGCAAATTTTATTTTATTATAATTTTTATACTGCACATTTCTGTTTTTTTGTTTTCTATGCTTATTGATTATTTCCACCCTATTTTCTATGCTTACAGGGAGCGGAGTGGCTCAGTGGTAGAGCACTGAGTTGCCATGCCGGAAATCCTGGTTCAAATCCCGCTGCAGGCTGTTACATTTATTTAGTCTGTTTGCGGCGGGAGATGGATCATATGGGATCTAGGACCCTCCTGGGGCTCACCCAGCCTCTATAAAATATAGGGCACACAAAATAAGGGGAGAAAACCTGGCGGTTGAGCGTGACCTAGGACAAGTCACCTCCTTGCAGAACCGTTGTCCATGAAACAGTACAGTCTCTACCATGTACTGAGCCCCGCACTCGTTCACGGGTCGTAGTGGTTACAGGTTTCTATGCTTATAACCTTGTCTGTGTATAACATTCCTTTTCTAGTTTGTGTTAGTTTCTAGTTCGGGGCTTTGTAATACACTACCCGCACAACACTGCAATCGTAAATTTATAACGCATTGGATACATTTTTATTTATATCTGCAGCCCTGTTGATTAAAAGAATAAGTCGAATTTTATCTAGACAGAATTAACTGTATTGAGGGAAACGGAATCATGTCATTCTCGTAGTTTTTGGCTTGAAATGGAGTTTTAGTATAAGCAATATCCGTTTAAAGCCAATACCTGACTTGGCCACTTATGCACTGCGAAAATGTCAAAGATTCCGCTTCCCTAAGTACAAGAAACTCATTTTGGAGAAAATGCGACTTGGCCACTTATTCACCAGAGAGATAAAACTATACCAACGTTATTAAAAACTCACGTAAAAATGAAAATATTTTTTAACTAGAATGATGATTGCTTAGAATACTTAATGATGGTTCGTTGAAGTTTTTTTACAATACCTGTTTCCTAATATAAAACGATCCACACACATATCCTTGACCCAAAAAGTATATTTATTGATTAAAAAAAATATTGTGGACATTTATGTTTGCCCTGTCAATAACTATGAGTTGCGACACGTTTTCTATTTGTCGATAACATCCAAGCACTTCTAACCTCTTGTACAAATACACACATCGCCCCCCCGACACCAATGCCATCGTTAATGGTGTAGTTCGAACCAACATAAGCTTCTAGCCATTCCAGTATTGGATGAAGTTAAATATATAATAAATTACGTCGTTATTAAAATAACATGGTACTTATTCCGCAGGTTGGTGGAAGGGTTAGTGAAAACCCCCTTAATTATGACGTCACATAACGCCATTTCTACGTTTTGCTATATGTAAAACTGGAATAGTTAAACAAATAAGTCGTCATGAGGACTGTCGACAGAAGTGAGAACTCAAGGCTTTGTAATAACTGTATTCGTTTATTAATTTATAAATCAATTGAGGCGATGAGATGCAAAAGGGGATAAATCCAGATTAATAAAAAAATTCCAGGAATCACAAACATATGCATAATTTAGGTTATTATGAAATGATTATTTATTTGAACTTAAAATTAGATCGACTTTGACATGTTTTGAATGACTTTGACATGTACCACAGCATAGAGGACGCTAAATTAGTGAAAAAACATTAAAAAAATTAAAAATTATAAAATATGGATATATCCCTTTTTGCATCTCCACGCCTCAAAGTTGTCTGAATTATTTAAATTTAAATTATAAACATTAGCCTGGTTTTCTCATATATCGACACTCCGAACAATAATTATATATATTTTCAAATAGTTTATTTATTAATCAAAACATACGATGGGCTCCACAATCTCAATACAAATTATGGATAATTAAATTGAAATAATAATTAATATATGGTTATTTATTTATACCTTGTATTTGTATTTATATAGATTTTATTTTAATTTTCAGCATTGTCATCATCGTTAAGTTCAACAGCAGTGAAATCATTTGTATTTTAAATAATTTCATTAAAAAAATTTTTGTTACAAATAAAATATTTTAGGAGAAACAAAAAGTTCAACTAGTAATTGATTTCTTATATAACGAATTTTTAGATAAATATAATTATTCTTATATCAATGGAATTCTAACCTTTAAACTAAAGTTGATTAAAATAAATTGTATAACTCATGCACAGGCTGCTAGGTGTCGCCAGTCTCGAGCATGTTGCTGACGCGAAACCACAAGATTATTCTCTAGCAAAAGCCGATAAACGCGGCTAAAGAAGTTTTCACTTAAAAAAAATTGGTTCGAAAATATGCCTCATTATAAAAAAGTAATAGCTCATTATTGAATGATTAACATTTCATAACACTTATGGGTAATTCAAGACGAGTACTTTAAACTGGCATAAGTTCCTGATATATGAGAAGGATAATATAACCTTTTTAATATTGAAAAGTAAAAAAGAGACCTTACATAAATGTCAAGACCGTGGAAAAATTCCAACGAAAAGCCTTAAGTCTCCAAACTAAAACAGAAATAGAAATTTGTTAGAGAAGAATTGGTCGACTGTATCCTCTAATTTAAGGAAGCAATAGTTGGGGGTGCAGTCAATCAAAACACCAAAATAAGCATAACTTATTTATTATGTGCCGACGTTTCGGCCTACAATGTAGGCCATCTTCAGGGCGAATAGAACACGTTACAGCTTGGGGAGCTCACCAAAAAAAAAAAAGCTGCAACGTGTTCTATTCGCCCTGAAGATGGCCTACATTGTAGGCCGAAACGTCGGCACATAATAAATAAGTTATGCTTATTTTGGTGTTTTGATTGACTGCACCCCCAACTATTGCTTCCTTAAATTAGAGGATACAGTCGAGGTGAGCTCCCCAAGCTGTAACGTGTTTTATTCGCCCTGAAGATGACCTACATTGTAGGCCGAAACGTCGGCACATAATAAATAAGTTATGCTTATTTTGGTGTTTTGATTGACTGCACCCCCAAATATCGCTTCCTTAAATTAGAAATAGAAATTATCTGTCAGATCGGGCAGATATCCTTAAATATTGTTAAATGCATGCGGAATATGTTTTAGGTATGAAGACTTGATTTAATCAATGACAGAATAACTGACGTGCAATGAAGAAACAGATATAAGGACCGAGCCAGCCAATCATAGCGCTATTGTCTTGCAGAATGGACCAATCAGAGGGCTTAATGCAGGGGCATATCAAGCGGCGATACGTGGCGAAAATCAAAAATTGTGTTTACCTTCACCTCGAAGTTATTAAACTAATTTAGAACAATTCGCAGGTAACTGATTATTCCACTACATTTTAAGCGATTTGGAGATTTTTATATCTAACATTTTTTTTCGAATAGGATGTTGTTTTTTATGATATCCATATGATTAATCAAGCGTCGTATTTCAAAATCAAATGAAATAATTTTTTTCAGTTTTTATTAATATTATAAACTATATCTGCAATATGAAAAACTTTATGTTAAAATATAATGTGAATTCTAATATTACACATCAAAATTGAATGTAATAAAATAATTATTAAGGCGATTACTTAAACATTCAAAATAACGAAATTTTTTAGGTTTTCGAAGAAAATAACAATTGTATTTTACTTTTATTTTTGGGTGTTGAAATGAGTTGGGTTAAGTCTAATTTAATAAAAGATTTAGCTTCGAAATCAAACAAATTAAAAAAAATTAATAAAGAAATTATATATATAAGCTTTGTTTTATATTAAAAGTGTTTTTTTATAATAAAATTAAAACGTTAAGGATTTGATTAATTTAGAGATTTGAACTAGAGACGTTAGTTATTTGTATCAAGAAACTGCTTCACGTAATATAACAACATTGATCTGTTTTTATGATGAAAATTTAAGCGTGTGTAGTCAGCAGTGATATAACAGAAAATTAGCTTCATTACTTGGACCAAGTCCTTTAAGAATAACAAATATGTACAGTAATAATAGAACAGAAGTACATCTAACCTAGAGGCTACATTATAAGAATCAAATAGTACTTACGTAAGTGCATAAATAGTAAATAAAAACCGAAAATTGAATTATTTTCATGAAAAAAAAAAACATAAAATAATTTTAAAAATATTATGTTATCTTTATAACGATTAACTCAATAATTAATAGTAATAATAATTCACTCGGAAATTTATTTACAAAATAAAATAAAAAGGTTATTTCAATTTTTATTTAATTATTTATGGATATTCACGCTTCAAATCCACAATCTTAATATATATTTAGGAAATTATTCTAGCCTAACAGATTTCTAATAGCGGCAAATTCATAATCTTAAAGCTTAAGCAATTTGATGAAATATGATAATACAAACATGTCAATTGTGAGACACGTTATTTTCCCTCGACTTAGTATTTTGCTGCTTATGGTCATATATTATTACTTCATTTTTTATTATATCCTCCCAGATTTTCTTTGTCATTCATAATAAATTTTCCCTATTTAATGTCTGAAAAACCCTTACCACCAGATTTAATTTATGATTGCGCTAAATCCTCCGCATTATAAAAACTACTCGAGGATTCTTTTCGAAAATAATGCCTCAGAGATTTTTTTATGTAAATTTTTAATTTGACCACACTTGATTTATCTTAGGAGAGTTCTTAAATATGAAGCAATGGAGTGCATTGCTAAAACCATTTGTAACTATCTCTGGCATGGATATGAATGAGAAGTTGGAATTCAACGAAATAGCTAGACCACAGAATATCGAAGAGGCATCTGGTAATAAGGGCCGGGTTAAGCTCCTCAGAAGGGCTCAGAATTTTCTCCCTATTATATATATATATATATATATATATATATATATATATATATATATATATATATATATTGGTTTCTAAGGGCGGATCCAGGATTTTTTTTGTGGGGGGGGGCACAACGGGCAGACGGGCAAAAAAATCAACAATAACTTAGAAATACACTAATAGTATTTATATAAAGGTTTATTCAAATATCTGAACAATAGTTTTACTCATGTTATTTCTGTTATTTTAACAACTATCATCACATGATTTGAAGTATGTACTCAAAACCTCGTCTGGAGGGGACACGCACCCCCGTGCCGCCCCCTGGATCCGCCTATGTTGGTTTCTACTTCTCTCGACTGTATCATTTTATATTTGTTTTGGTGTGCTGTTTAAAGTTTTTATTAATAAAAAAAAAATCTCTAGTTTCACTGTTAGGGCATGAAAATGAGACAAACCTGGTCTCGAAATGTCCCCTGAAGAATTTTAAATAAAGAAAGGACTGAAACTCAAGAAAAAAAAACATTTAATATGTATACATAGATTACACACACACATAAATCTTTGGACAGAAAATTTTACTACACTAATGGCATTATTTACGATTCTCTTCCCGATTAAGGATACATATACATATATAGGATATAGCCCCATTAAGAGGCTGGGTGAGCCGCAGGAGGAAACCCAGGTCAATCCAAGGATAATAGGGTAACTAATCATCCGCCCTAGCCGGTTTTGAATCCGCGACTAGAGATAAGTATCACGTCCTTACTACTGTACTGTGCTATACTGCTGTTTGTAGATTAGAGAAGTTCTTGAAAAAACAAGACATTTTAAAGACATTTCAACTTATAAACAAAGTTGTTTCGTAGCAATTTAAAAACTTTAGAGCATCAACCAATCTTGTCATATTTATTATTATTGATGATTATAGGCTACTCCTATAAATTCCTGTAAGTTATTGTATTAAAGAAAATATGAGATATAAGCCCTTTGGGACATGCAGACCTTCCTAAGGCTCATCCGGCCGCTATTAATAAGGATAAAAACAATTGCGCGTGATCTCGAGCAAATCACCTCTTTACCTAACCGTTGTTTTAGAAACAGTCCCTGTACTTGACCAGTATTACCCTTAATGGATTGCAGTACTGCAGGTTTTCGTATTTCAATAAGTATCTATCTCGCTAGAAATAATATATAATTTCGTTATTCACTAGGGACATAGTCTTAGGACATCGATTTTTTTCTATTCTTAGTTCTACGTACACTTTTAACATGTTTTAATGTCCAAGGACGAACAATATTTTTTCTCGATAGAAATCTTGTAATTCTCTTGTCTTCCTAATACTTCCACTATTTTTAGCACAATTACTTTTTGCTTTACCTCCTCCGCAGTATTGTATAAGAGAAGATTAATGAAGAACATTTAGGGTCAACCGGGCCTACCTACAGCCCAATATGGGCCAACATAGATTGGGTACTTGATTTAGGAGAATGATGAGATTCGAAATCTGAAGAAGTAGACAGTAATTTATATCTAATCACGGATGGGCGTCAGTCATGCAACAATTGCAAAATCCCGTAGCGTATGAAAGTTTTCCTGCAAGAATACAACGCAATCTCGGGTGTAGTAAGAAGTCATTTGCTGGGAGAGATAGAAAAGTCTCTGTGTTCTTCCCCTATCAGTTTCGAACTAAAATTAAAAAAAAAAAATGAAAATAACCAAATTGAATTATTAGTCGATCTTATAAATATCGTAAAAAAAAAAAGATTCTTTAAATAGGGATAAACTATATCTTATAAATCGAAGTTTCGACAAAAATACAAATACATACAAAAAAAAATTCAATTTTACATTTTCTGATTAAAAGGTTGGGCAAAGGGAATAAATACAGTTATGGGAATGTCATAAAGTCATAAAAAGAGCTTGAGGTGTTAAATCCGAAGTTAAACATTTTCAGACAGTTGGTTCTGTTGGAAGTTAAGAATTAATGAAATTATGCAAAATAGCTTCAAAGTTGTTCTAATAGATTCGATAATCACCAAGAAAGAGGTGAACATATTCGTAGAAGGTTGAGAAAGAGTTGGATGAGAGACTTGTCTGAATGATTTGAGTTGCCACTGTGAAAACTCAATTCCTCTTAATTGTTTATTATAAGACTATTGCCTTAATTATTTAAGAATGATGATATTAATTCATTATAACATTCGTTATTGACTTCACTTACGGTCAAATATCAATTATTCGATATAAACCCTTCCAGAATGTAATAAGAGAAATGGTGCAGCGTAAATTTAATAGAAATAATATTTTATATAATAATAGACGGAGTTAGGCAAAACCTAATTTCGAATAAAATTGCGATTACTGACTTTATATATTGTAGATTTGCATGCATAGCAGTATCGCAATGACCAACCAAGATACTGATATATTACCCATTCTACAAAATTTAAGTACATGAAATGTTATTCGAATTACATTTTGTCCAAATCTGATAGCAATTACTTAATGTAATATGAAATTTAAAAAATTCTCATCAACTTTTGTCTTTATTATTATAGTATTTTTTAAAATTTCATTATCCATTTGTGGAACTTTATACATCCTTTGTGATCGGTCATCGTGGTACTGCTATACTACTCATTCTACAAAATTACATACATGGTAAATAAGTGCAACCTTTTTTTTATTACATTTTGTCCAAATCATATAATAACTACTTTTTATAATATCAAATTAAAAAAAATCTCATTACCTGTAGTTTTTCACGTTTAGTATTTTAATAATAATTTTTACGATTCCGTTATTAATTTATAAAATCAGCATTGTGATTGGTCATTGCGGTCATTGGACTGGTATACTACCCATTCTATATAATTACATAAATTATAAACATTTTGCCCAAATCTGATATTTATTTCATATATATACTATAATGTTTTAAAAAGAATTCTGATCAAGTGTACTTTTTAGTATTTAGTATTTTAATAGGTTTTAATATACCAGTATTATGTGATTGGTCATTGTGATACTGCTGTACTGCCCACTCTACAAAATTACAAGCGTGATAAGTAATCTTAATTTTATTCGAATCAAGTTTTACTCAACTCTGATAAGAACTTTAAACAATAATAACAATTTAAAAGTCATCACCTTCTTGAAAATTTCACCTGATAATAAGGAAATTTCAAAAACTGAAAACACAAAGGACAAAGTAATTAATATCAAATCGAAAGGGGACACCCCCCCCCCCGCTTTGATAGGAAAACTTCGCCTTAGTTAAAAATAGCTTCTACCTTTATTATTTCATTTAAAACTTTTTCATACTTGCTCTTTAGTAAATTTTATTTTTTATCAAAGAACAATTAAGCGTCAGAGGACACTCGAGGGCTACAGGGGCGTTGTTCAATTAAATTGTTCAAAAAATTCCAATTTTATCCTGTTTTATCAAGAATAGTAAAGGGAATTCTTTTCATTCTAACGAAATATATAATTTTATTTTGCGGTTCTGAAGTAGTTGTGTTTTATAAAATAATATCATTTTTTATTATTAAAATAAAATTACTGTCTACTACAACCCATGAAGAGTCTTGGGCTCAGTATGTGGAAATTTAACCTAGATTGCGTTCAACCGCCAGATCCCCCCTTCATGTCGGTAACCACTTTCGGTTTAGAGGCTGGGTGAGCCCCAGGAGGGTCCTAGATCACATAGGATCCATCTCCGGCTGCTGACATGATAAATAAAAGTCTGCCAAACAGCGGGATTTAAACTCAGGACTTTCGGCACGGGAACTCAGTGCTCTACCACTAAGCAACTCCCCTTCACTCCTTTATATTAAGTTGCTGAAGTAGGCGTACTAAATAATAAATAAAATCCTCGTTTTATCTTATAATATTTAATTTAAAAACAATGTTTCTGAAACTGTATATCTTTATACCTTCTATGATATAAGGAATTGGTGCTGTTGAATTTGAATAAGGAATTCTAAAATTATTGCCTGAATGAATTATTGAAGATGTCTAAAAAGGACTAGGGCGTATTGGTTGAGACATGAGATAATAAAGAATGAAATCGTCATCAAAAGAATAATGAGAAAGAAACTGAGATGAAACGGACTCCTGGAAAGGGAACCGTAGTAGGAATTTAAAAAAAAAAACCTGTACCACTACAACCCATGAAGGGTTTAGGGTTCAATACATGGTAGAGACTGTACTGTTTCATGGACAACGGTTCTACAAGGACGTGACATGTCCTAGGTCACGCTCAACCGCCAGATTTTCCCTCTTATTTTGGGTACCCTATTTTAATAATATATTTTTTTATAGAGGCTGGATGGGCCCCAGGAGGGTCCTAGATCTTATATGGGTAGTAGGAATTAGCATTACTAAAATCAATGAAAGTCCATGGGTTCAGTACTAGGTCAGGACAGTACTGCACTGTATCACGCACAACCAGGCTTCCTCCCGAATTAACGGTGCACACTTTATAGAGGCTAGGTGAGCCAAGGATAACAGAATAATTAAATATCGGCCACACTCGGTATCGAATCTGGACTAGAGATATATAGCTATCTATTGACTACAGTTCTATCTATCTATTGAGCTATACTGATTTTACTATACCGATGTGGTACATAAAGAAACACGATTAAAAATAAGGATGTTTAACAGGTCTTTAATCGCACATCGGCTTTCATACACAAGTTTAAGTTTTAGACGATTAATTGGTGGCCTTTTAAAAACTTTAAGAGCATCAACGAATGCCATAAAATCGTAAATGTTGTTTATTTATTCATTTAACGTAACTTAATGCTGGTATTGCTAATCGGATGATGCTACACCGGGTATAACGGTTATAGCGAGTACAGTACAGGCTCGGGAACGCTGTCTTACGTCCATTCCGAAGGACGGCATAACTAAGTAACTATAGGGATACCATCCCGCGGCCGTGTGCATAGTAGTTTGTTGTTGTGCTAATCACTAGACCATAGGTGACCCCGTTATCGTAAATGTTATTGTTATTATAGGTAAATTCTGAGAATTTCAGAAAAACAAGAAATTGTGAGTTAAAATCGCGATAAAAATAGAATAAACAGAATATTTATACAAATTACTTTACAAGAAAATCTGAACAAAAGGTTTCAAAAAAGTTAAAGCTATGCTTGGGAGATATACTCGTAAAGCCAACTTCATAATGAAAGATGGCCTCTCCTAAAACTTGCACCCTCTTCTAAACTCACATATTTTAATACTTGGACCCTTATCATCTCAGAGAAAATCCAGACAATAGCTGAACTTATCTTAGATGATACACCTCTAACATTCTATAAAGAACTGGTACATACGGAAAAAACGGTCGACCAATAATAATCATTGGCTTAAATTTCGGTCACGAACGTTGTAAGTAAAGTTTATTAATAACCGTATTAGATAAAGTTGAACCGATGAAGAGACTTGGGTTGAAATACATGGTAGAAGCTGTTTTATTCGCGGACATCTATGAAAACACGATGTTAGTACTAACTCAAATTCGAGTAGGCTGGCTGAAACAGGTGCGGAGACTAAAAAGGTTAGTAGCCACATCCCCTAAACTTTAATCGAAAACGGTCGAAGCGTTTAGTAGAATGAGTTGGCTCGGAAATTCGAATTAGGGGGGGGGAAGTTGAAGGCATTAAAAAACCGCTTTATTGGACTCCGAAAGGGGATCTGAAAGTGGGCTATCAGAAAAAAAAATTGGCCCATTATCTAATTAATTAAAAACCTGATTAATTTTTAACAAATTCCAGTTCTGATTATCATTCCGTTTTATATAGTACAACAAACATCATAATAATTATAGGATAATATGTATATTAGTATTTATTTTTGTATTATAATGTTCTATCGGTAATTATTGTGGCTCATTTCATATGATATGTCTGTTTTAAAGAAAAAGGGGTACTTATATGTTAACGCAACCACCGTTATTTTTGCCTACTTGTTCGCATGCGCGACCAGTTATATTTTGTAACAGTTATCTTTTATAACAGCTATCTTGCATAACGTTTTTAAATCGATTTATTGGGGTTAGAGATGGTTAGGGGATGTTAGGGGTGGTTTTTATTAGAAATATAATGTATAATATAATCATCTGTTAGAAATATAACTGTTATAAAATATAACTGCCCCGCGCATGCGAACAAATAGACAACAATAACGGTGGCTGCATTACACACAAGTACCGAAAAAGATTATTTCGTTAAACAACTTCATGTAATCAAAACATTTGTATTCAACATATGTAGGGTAAAACAGGGGAACGGCGACACCCCGGGTAATACCGACACTGCAGTTCTAGCCATCCGCTGCAGAGATATTTGTGAAGTGCTAGCGATGCAACCATGCGGACATCACCGCAACTAACGCCCAGTGTGTCTCTGTCGTTTAGGTAAACAAGTTGAGCTGTGAGTTGAAATTAAAAGTGTTTGCTGATTTCGTTGTAATATTTCCTTAGCACTTCATAGAAGGTAAATGTAATTACAAGTTTGAAATCCTAAATAAGATTATATAAGTTATAAAGCACGATATTGAGCGAGTAGTTTATTATAGTTTTTGTTTCGGTTCGGTCACTAACCTGCCCTCATAACCTGTTTAGACGCCATCTTGTCTTGCCGGGGTAATGCCAACATCCCTGGCCGGGGCTTTCCGACATGTCGATATTGCTCCGGTTCATTATGAATGGGATTGGCTTACGCGTTTTTGTTTATTTATTTTTAGATGGTGCGTTCTAAGAAAAGATTAAGAAAGAAAACTACAAATCATCCAAATTTGAACATAACTGGCATATATAAAAGCCCTGAAGCTAGAACATCTTCAAACAGTGTGCATGATATGCCGACAAATGCAGAAAAAAGTCTACGTCGTGATCTGCTTGGTTTTAAACAACAGCTTTCAATAATATCTCCTGTAGGCCTACAACAACCTAACAATCAACTCAAAACCGAAGGCAGACCTCAACTATTGTCACTGGTAGCAGCCTATGAAAGCTGTATTACAAGAAGCGAAGAAGATCAAAAAGGAGAAAGAGGTAAAGGCCAAGATAGCACTTAAAAACTCCTCGAAAATCCTAAAGTGCCCACAAAAGAAAAAAAGAAAAAAATCAAGAAGGAAAAAGTAGATGAAAATGTAAAAGCCTGTGAAAATAAATCAAAAAAGTCAAATGTTGCAAAAAAAAATAAAAAAAGTAAAGAAAACATGCAGAAGACAAATATCTTTCTCAGAGTCTTCGTCTGAAGATGACATTGATGAGTCGAAGCTATGTGACGATGACGAGATGAATGACATGGTAAATTTAATTGGAGAAGACTCGGAAATGTGTTTAGTGTGTGGAGAATTTGGAGGTAACGAACTTTGGTTTAGGTGTGTCGTTTGTGGGCACACGCTGATTGTAGCGTATTTGATTCTGCGGAAAACTATACTTGCGACCATTGCATTAAAAAACAATTTATCTTTTAATCTAGCTTAGATATACATTTTATTACAAAATATGTTTACTCAAATTTTGGATTTGTTGTAAATACTTTTTTACTCCTAATAATAATTTCCTCAATATTTGCACATTTATTTTACTAACTGTTCATCACTTCATTGTAAACGTTACATGTACAATAAAAAAGTTTTTTAAAATTATTACAGCATTTAATTTGCCTTCTACAACCCTTGTTGGCATTTGTCGGAATTACCCTGGTTCATGGGGCAATTCCGACAGGTGGTTATAGTTTACAAACAATTATTTACAAAAAAAATGTGAAGTTGTTTAAGCATATGCATATAAGAAATCGGTAGGCCACATTTTGATGTAGCTATGTGTTTTGTTTTGTATTTATATCTCTTTAAATACAAAATATACCCTTAAGGTGTCGCCAATTCCCCGGTTTACCCTACCCTCCTTTTCCAAAGATTTTAAACGTCAATAGATTTATCAAATCGCAGAAATGAAAAATTCATGTTTTTGTGAATGAATTGAATTGGAAAATGCGTTTCGACTTAAGAATTTTCATAAATTCCAAGCCTAGGAAAGTTGTCCAAATTTCTGAATAGATAGGAATCTGTCGAAGGTAAGTCTGGCGAATAAGGTGGGTGTGAGAGAACATCGTATTCCAGCTCGTATAGTTTCTTCACTGTCTGGCGTTGTCGAGTAAGAGTATAGTTACCTTACGATTACCGAATGCCGGTTTTTGTTGCATTATGTCAATACCCCTGCAGTACGAGGGGATGTGATGGTTATACCTCTGGGTAGAAGAAATAGGATAGGAGAAATTATTTATTTATTTATTAATCTTAATTAATCTAAATTTCTAAAACCAACGGCAAATGGTTCATTCGTTACAACACCCTTCCCCGAATGCGGTGGTAATGTTCCTTGCAGCCTGAGCTGCCGAGTTATACTCATAAAACAAATTACACGAAAATCGCGTGGATCCATGTTCTTATTTGATTTCACACTACACAATGCACCTTCCATTGTTGTAGTGATAGTTAATAATATCAAAAACGATAGGACTAATAACAGCCTTATTAAAATCTGTAAACATGTAAAAAAACGGTTAATTCATAAGAAACCCCCATATATGTCATAATATTATTGAAATATTGTTTTTTACTATCGCATTGCAAGTACGTTTACTTCTATACTTATTTTTAATAAAGTTTTGCCTTAGTATAATCCTGTATAGTTGTTATTCTAGACAGAGGATTTAATATAATTACTTGATGGGAGGAGACAGAGGAAGCAGAAACAATATCCAATCCGAGAGGCAGGTCCATTTCCTAACAAGGGCAGCCGCAGTTAGGTACTCTGTAGATAAGGCTAGTGCCTCTCAAACCTAATTACTTTTCCCTGGCAGCGTTGTTCTATTTTATGTTTATATATAGCTCGTCTTTAGGTATATGTATTATGTCTATATGTCTGAGAGCGGAGTGGCTCAGTGGTAGAGTACTAAGTTGCCATGCCGAGAATCCTGGTTCAAATCCCGCTGCAGGCAAGACTTTTTTTATTCTGTTAGCGGCCGGAGATGGATCATGGATAATAGGATTCTAGGGCCTTCCTGGGGCTCACCCAGCCTCTATAAAGTGGGTACCAAAAATAAGGGGAGGAAAATCAGGCGGTTGAGCGTGATCTAGGACAAATCACCTCCTTGCGCTGAACCCCAGACCCGTTCAGGGTTGTAGCGGTACATTTTTTTTTTTTAAATTTACAAACCAGTACTAATACAAACTATGAAGGGTCTTGGGTAGATGGTAGAGACTGTATAGAGAGCTCGGGCAATGCTTGTGCGGGGAGGTGATTTGTCCTAGATCGCGCTCAACCACCAGGATATTCTCCCAATTAAGGGTGCCGACTTTATAGAGACTGGATGATCCCCAGAAGGGTCCATGCGTAGCTGTTAATAGATTAAATAAAATGTCTGTCACACCCGAATTTGAACGAAGCAACTCAGCGCACTAAATCACTGAAGGTGGACTTATGGTAAAAAAAATTTTTTTAAAAATAATTTCTTGTATCACTTCTTGATATATAACATAAGCGTTATAAATAGAGTACAATAGTCAGATATAAGTGCATATCACTCTGGCGAATCATACATGACATAATAACAGTCATTAGCTCAGCAAAAGAAAACTGTACTAGTTGTGAAAGGAGGTACGAGTAATTGGTCCGAAACATCGCTCAACCTCCAGGTTTTTTCTACTAATTAAGGGTATCCTCATTATAGAGGCTGTGTGAGCCCAATAGGGGTCTCCAGATTCCACTGACTGTTATGTACCATATATGACTGTATAAAGACTTAACAATTTATCTGTCATAGTCCAGATTTGAACCTGGGATCTTCAGCTTAGCAACTGAGCGCTCTGCCACTGTTCTGAACCTGGGATCTTCAGCTTAGCAACCGAGCGCTCTGCCACTGTTCTGAACCTGGGATCTTCAGCTTAGCAACCGAGCGCTCTGCCACTGTTCTGAACCTGGGATCTTCAGCTTACCGACCGAGCGCTCTGCCACTGTTCTGAACCTGGGATCTTCAGCTTAGCAACTGAGCGCTCTGCCACTGTTCTGAGCCGCTCCCTATTGCAAATATGATTTATTTCTTACATACACAACTTGTGCAGTCCCTCTTCCTCTTTCTGAAGTTCCTTTGTCATTATACCACCAAAGGATCTGTTCTTAATCTTTCAAAGGGAAGTAGGGTTGGCCTTAAATTTCTTCCTTTTCCTTTCCCGAGTCATTAGCTGAGGAAAATCGTTCTTTGTGGAGAGTTCTCTCGAATACCTCCGGCATAATGTGACTGGGGATTAAGGAATCGATGTCCAACGAGGTTTTCATGTTGTTCGAAAGTCCTTAAGAACCACGTTACTCAGTAGTTTGGGAAGGCCCATTTTTGGCTTAAGCTTACTTATCTTTAAACTAACAGGAACAAAATTATACTATGAAGTTGTTTTTACTTTTATTTAATAATAATAATAAATCCATATTCGTCAGAAAATTCTTCAACATTCCAAATTAATTATAAGCCGAGAAATCCGAAATAAAGATATAATAATAAAAGATGGACCTAAATGTTCTGTGCCAATCCAACTGTAAATTCATAACATCACCCTCAAGGCAATCTTCCAACTCGGTATACTCTACCAGGCGGCCCAGCGCTTAATAGCTTTTTAGAAATTCCTACGTTTTTAAGCTCAAAAATCATTACACTAAACTTATAAACCTACTTGTCGTCAATATATTGAGTCCTCTTGAACCGGCTTTGCAGTGTGATGAGTATTTATATAAATAAATATAAAACAGTATATAAAAAAACCAGTACTACTACAACCCGTGAACGGTTCAGTACATGGTAGAGACAGTACTGTTTCATGGACAATGGTTCTGCAAGGAGGTGACTTGTCCTAAACAGTATATAGTTGATATTAAACCTAAAACATGTAATCATTATAGTAAACTCCTAAAATGAAGCCCTAAATGTACTCAAATCACTGATGAATTAATTAATACTGTAGAATAGAATAATGGATTAAAATGGAATAGGTTAAATATAATCCCGCTTCACAATTATATACTGGAAAATCCATTTATCTTTTATTAAAGTTACTAAATCAGCTTTCAGCGAGAAAACTCATATATGTACAGCTATTATTTTCTATCTATCTATCTATCTATATATATATATATATATATATATATATATATATATATATATATATATATATATATATATATATATATATATATATATGGGGTCTTAAGTTCAGTATAAGGAAGAGTCTGTACTATTTCTGGGAAAACGAATTAAGGAAGTGATTTGTCCGACATCATGATTTCCCCGATTAAGGGACCCGACTTAATGGATGCTAGATGAGCCCCAGGAAGGTCTGCAGATCTGACAGGGGATAATCCTCCAAGTCTATTAAAAGACTAAATACTATATCTGGGTCAGCCCTCTGTCGGATTTGAATCCGAGGTCTTTGTCACAGCATCTCAGTGCTCTACACACTATACTCCCATTTAAACTTCATAGTGTCCATTAACAGAATATAGCGTGATCACTGTTTATAAGTTTGATCAATTATATTATGTTTTAGTGGATCGTTTTTTTCTTTTCTTGTCTTTTCTTTTTACTTAGTTCGAGTGTATACTATTAAAAAATATAAACTACTTTCTTGTGTTAATAAGGAAATTAAGATGTTATAGTCTAGGATCCCTGGTACATTTTTGCACTTGATTACTATCAAGCTGAATCTTCGTGAATAGGTTCGTTTTGATGAGACGCCCAACTATTTCCTTTGCGAAAATTCTCGATTGTGGTAGCTAACAGAGGTAGCAAGGATAAAATATGTCGATTTGATGATTCTCCAAAATTTAAGGATAACGTACCACGCAATTTGTAGGACAATATGACTGTTAAATTATATAAATATTAACTAATTAAAAAAAAATGATTACTAACCAGCTGATTTTTTTTTTACTTAGTTTATATTTATATAATTTAACAGTCATATTGTCCTACAAATTGCGTGGTACGTTATCCTTAAATTTTGGAGAATCATCAAATCGACATATTTTATCCTTGCTACCTCTGTTAGCTACCACAATCGAGAATTTTCGCAAAGGAATTAGTTGGGCGTCTCATCAAAACGAAGCTATTCACGAAGATTCAGCTTGATAGTAATCAAGTGCAAAAATGTACCAGGGATCCTGGACAATTAGGTTATTTAAAGTAAAAAAAAAAAATAGTTTGTTGTCAGAATTTCTAATTTTACTCAGCCTAAAAATAGCTTTTTTTTTCTTTCGTAATTTCGGATATCATAATGATATAATTAGTATAATAATAACAAATACCTTTTTTATTAATTACATAGAGAGAATTCTTGTACCTAGATCTTGTTGTACCTCTACATCTTTATCATTTTGTCAAAGGCTGATGTCAAGGTGATAGAAGTATGATAAAGTTTGCCCAGTAGAATACAAACAAGTGGCGCCGTAAGGCTTTACGTGCTTCGTGTTAAAGCATGATATACTATGATCTGGGTTCAACTCTTTATATAACATGCCTAAAATAAATAGAATATGATAAAAATTATATCGGTAGTTAATATACTAATTATTAAATGATAGTACTCATGAAAATAATTAAGTTCTATGCTCAGAAAAATGAACTATGCTGCCTCAAAATAAAGGTTTTTTTTTTTTAAACTTAACATAGGATCTTAATTTCGTTATTTGTATAAAAAAACTAGTTTTTAGCTTTAAATGGAATAAGCCCAAACTGTACAAAGTAAAAATAAAAGACAAAAAGACTCCACTAAAATTTAATTTACTTTAAGCAATGGTCAATAAATACTGTGAAGTTTAAATGGGAGTGAGGTAAGACAGTGGTAGAGCACTGATATGCTGTGCCGGAGGTCCCCGCTTCAAATCCAGTATTGGCTGATACATTTTTAATATGTTTACAGCCACGTATTAACCCTGTGTAATCTGGAGATTTCTTAGGTTAACAAGCTTATATAAGAGTATATATATATATATATATATATATATATATATATATATATATATATATATATATATATATATATATATATATATATATATATATAGGTATTCTTAATGGAAAGAAATTAATTGGTGGTTGAGCGTCATATCCGACATATCACCTACTTGAACACCCGATGGACTAGAGACAGTATAGTCTCTACCATCTACTGAGCCGAAGATCCATCATGGTGTTTGTATATATATATCTATATATTTTTTTTCCTCTTTCGCGGTACTTAGTTTTTTCTTATTTAGCATACACACCCCAACCCCTATTATATACTTGAAGGCCTACTCACCCTCAACTTGTGTACTTCCGTCTGAAGCCTGAGGATCTCCAGGTCCCTCTTCTTGATCTCCCTCCTGAGGTGGTGGATGTCGGCGGGCCGTACGGGGGCGGTGTTGCCCATGATATCGCCGAGGATATCGGAGAGGGCCACGCTCCCTCCCGAACTGAGCTCTGTGCCGGGGTACGCCTCTACCCCCACCTCCTTCTCCTCCGTAGGCATCCCTTCTCCTGTCAACAGGTAGTCAGGTCAGTGTAAAGTCAATCAATTATATATCTATAGTATGTATTATGTAACTTAAAACAAGTCCTCCATATTAGCTTGCTTAAAAAACTTGAATAAAAATTGTCAGCATACCTGCACCAATCTCCATCATACACCAATGAATGATTCCCTTCTAAATATCTTGAATAATTATATTTAAGCGGAAATGATTAACTGGATAATTCTAAGTGTAACATGGTCAAGGGGTGCAACCAATGAATTACACAAAATAAGAACTCAGGTACAGTAAAATAAATCATTTTTATTTTGTACAACTTATTGACTGTACCCCCTACTTATTTTAGACTATTCTTGAATAATTATAAATGGAACCTATAAATATATTGGAGACCAACATCTTTTCAAGTCTCGAACCCCATAACATTTTTTCAAAATAAAATAAACTATAAATTAGTTAAGAAATATTTAAAATGGTCGGGAGGAGGGGGTATTGATGCAGTTAATAGATTTTGCACAAAATAAGTAAAACTTATTTAACAATATATTTGTTTAGTTGCAGATGGATCCTACAGCCATCTGCCTGATGATGGCCTAAAAATTAATAAAGTACGTTGGCATTAATAACTTATACTAATTTTTGGCGGTTGAGCTAGGACAAATAACATCCCTGCACAACCGTTCTCCACGAAACAGTAAAGTCTCTACCACGTTGTAATTATTGTAAAATAATTTAAATTATAAAGCTTATAAACATGAATAACATAAGATTTAATTTTAAATGTAACATAAACTAACCAAAGTAATCTCGAAATATTTAAACACTTCCAAAATCCAATAATACACATAATAGTAAATAATTTTAATTAATTTAATATAAGTGGTAAATGTGTGGGGAGTCGAGATCTATACAGATCGTTAAACAGAAAAATGATTTACTCTATTAACAATTGCGATAAACTCTGTGGGGTCATCTTTAACCAACTGTGGGGTTCACCCAGCCATTGCAACCCTTAATTCGGAGAAACAGTCTTTTGTTTGGCAGTGATCTCATGATGCACAACTACTGGCTTTCTTAACCGTGCGGTCTCTATTGTGTACTGAACGCAATATCCTTAATTAGTTATACCGTTACAGATTTAATAAAAAGTTAGAATTCCTAACAAATTGAGTACCTAATACCTAATTGAGTATATGAAGATTTAAAGAACTCATAACATTATACATGAATTAATGATACAGAAGTAAGTTAGTTTTTGTAATTAAATTAGTTGTAAAATTTTGTAACATTAATTACATACATAATATTTTCCGTAATGTATCTCTTGGATTTATCTATTGGACCAAGAGAATAGAAAACCGCAGACTAAAGTGCAACATAACCCACATATCCGACGATGTATGTAAGAATTGCGAAATGGACTTATGACGAAAATGAATCAAGTTGAATGCTTTTAAAAGTTCAATGCTAAATAAGAAACAAAGGTTGAAGGTAGATATTTGAAGAGTTATTTGAAATTAATTTTTTTTTTTTATAAAGTATCAGATAGTTAATATCTCAAATAATTAAAATTTAATACTGACAAATTGTCATTTTTTTAAACAGTTACAGGGTATCCTATACACTGTTTGCGCCATATTTTAAACAATAATTTTTTTTTTAAGTCTCTGTACAAACTATATTTATTTATAAGCAATTTTATCTTTCATAATAAGTGCTGTTTCTACTGGTAAATGTAGACCGAAGCGTAGGAGGGAGGATTTCGTCAAGTGATCTAGCGGCTTGGATGTGGTCGGTGGATGGAAGTTAGTAAGAAGATTGGTTGTATCGGCTTCCAGCATTTGGGTTCCCTAAGCCTTATTATTTAATTTTCATGTGTAATTCAATTCAATTGTTCGCTATTTAATAGTAACTGCAAATTTAATTTAATTATTAAATTAATTGCACAAACCACAATTATGATCAGAACTAATATTTCAGCTTTAACCTTGTACCAATAAACCCCCTCGACATAATAAAAGTAATAATTTACTTTTGTTATTGTTTAGTGACTGACCATGAAATAGTTTGATGCCGACTAGTGTAGTCTAATTGTTTTATGACCATATCATTGCGAAACATTAAAAATAAAGCTATATAACCATAATAATATTTTTTTAAATATAATATTATAAATTCGATAAATAATAAATTAATATATTTTCTATTTAATATTTATAACAAACTTAAATAAAAATTATCCTCTACCATTAAAGGATTACTAGCTATAAAATGAAAATACAATTATCAATAAATAACTTAGAATTTTCTATTAAGTAATTCAATTTGATATTCTTTAAGTTGTTCTTCACCCTTTGATAAATATTATATTTTTTTGTAAATAATTTTAAATTTAATGAAATATATTCTGCCCTGCTTAGGAAGAAAGCCCTAACGCCACTTCACTTGAAATTGAGATATTCAATAAAACGTAATAAATACTTTTTCACACCCTTTTTTCTGTAAAATGTACATTTAAAGGATCAAATAATTTGATATAAAAAATAAAAAACCAGTTTTAGTTTAAAAGAAAATCGATTTTGTCTTTTTTAGGTACAAAATGGGACTTAAGGTCTTGTTATCTCCAAACAGGAGTGCAGACCGTAACATAACTCCCATGTTGGCTCATAATATATTTTTGTTGATAGGCTAATTAATGAACTTATAAGACTGAGAAATAATTACTTATTAAATAAAGAATATAGAAAACCACCTACAATACCGTTATTTGACCTTAACTCAAAACTTTTTTGGACTTAAGGCCTTTTTTCCTAGCAGGGTAGAATGTATTTCTGAAAAAATTAGGAAAAAGAAAAGTAAAATAGGATGCAGACTGAATATATTTTGGAGCACATCAAACAGAATAACCGATACACAACTAGGATGAGAAAAAAAACGACAACACTCTTTCTCAATGTTTCTTTCAAACCTATATCAAATATTAGATATATCAGATCTAAATTTTTCAATGAATGTTGAGTAGGATCTGCTTTTGTAACAACACAGAAATAATAATAATAATATTATCGCCTCTTAGTCACAACAAAATATTTAATTCATATAATAGCAATAATGAAAGTAAATGTGTTTATAAGGAAAAAAAAATCTATACCACTATAATTTATGAAGGGTTCGGCCTCAGTACATAGTAGAGACTGTACTGTTTCTATGTCAACAATTGTGAAGGTAGGTGATTTGTCCGAGATGACGCTCGACAACTAGGTTTTTTTGCCCAATTAAGGGTACTTTATAGAGGATGGGTGAGCCCCAAGTTTAATCTGCAGGTCCTAAAGGGTTTTCATCATAGTATAATCAACGCTCAATCAATACTAATATAATCAACGCATTTTTTAGTGTAGACTAATATTTTTTTAAAATTTTAATTAGGTTTATATTTATAAACATTATTTTTAATTTTTCAAATGTATTAATCCAATCAACTATTTTTATATTACATCACATACTTATATTTTCAAATTTTACATTTCTGTCATTCTATGATATACCTATACAGTTCTTTTTACATATTTCTTCTGTAATTATTCTTTGGCTTGTTATTTTGTATTATTTTTCATACATTTTACTTATGTAACCTCTAAGAGTCTATTATCATGCATTTTATATCTGTAAATAAACTAATCCTTTACATCCCACCTTTTTATATTTTAATCTTTTCATTTTGTATCTTTCTGTTTACCTTCTCATTCTTCTTTCCCTTTTATTATGTGTACATTATTATCCTTTCTGTACATTTATTCTGTATTTTATATTCGTTATCTTTAATTATTATATTTGTCACTATTTTAATTTTCTACATTACATGTGTACTATATTCTTGTTACTGTAACGTTTTTTATATATATTTTTGTTCTATTTGTTTCTCTCTCATAGCCCTGAAGATGGCCTACAAGGTCGGTCGAAACGTCGGCACACATTAAATATAAGTCTTGTACTTAATTAGTGTTTTTTTTTTTTTTTTTTTTTACTGCACCCCCAACTATCTCCATTCTCCATTTAATTAATTAAAAAACTTTTTAATTAGGTTCATATTTTTAACATACAAAGTAAGGGATTCTCAAGAACCCTAGAACAATTAACCTAGAAGTCTAAGATCCTACGTCTGGGTTTCTGGATCTGCAGACTTAGAGACTCCCTGTAAACTCCAGGATTAACTTGTATTGAGTATTTACCAGTTGACGTGTAATCGGGTTTAAATAGTTCGAAATTAAGAGTAGTATCTGTGCGAGGCGTCTCTAAATTGAAAAACTTTTTATTTCACAACCACACGAAATAGTACATCTACTTTCCTTGAGTTTTAATAAAATAATTGATTTTTATTTATTGTTCTTTTGATGTTGATTATTTGGGAAATAGTTGACTGGAAGATCTAATGAAGGATACAATTAGTCTGGGGGTGCAGTCAAAATAACAAAAAATAAGACAAACTTATTTATTATGAGTGCCGACGTTTCGACCTACGTTGTAGGCCATCTTCAGGGCTATGAGAGAAAAACAAACGAAACAAAAATAACATTGCAATACCAATAAGGATATAATAACATCAGATATTGAAATGTAAAGAAAATTAGCTATGGATATAATATTAAGGATATATAAAATAAAATATTACAGAATAAAAGTACAGAAAGAGGATAATGACAAGCAATGATAAAAAAGAAGATAAACAGTAAGATACAAAATGAACATAAAGAAAAGGTACAATGGAGTTATATAAAAGTATGGAAAACCTGGTTAAATTACTGGTGATATATAAAAATGTAAAATGGTAATTTCCTATTAGAATGTTATATAAGTAAATATGTGTGAAAATAAATACAAAATATGATGTGATTATTTATAAATATTTTTATTTTGAAGAGAAAAGCATAAAAATACTTATATACAAATAAAAATATTTAAAGTTAATAAAATAAGTTTAAGTTTCAGTTCTTGAAAATCAGTCATACATAAAATGTTAGAGTCAAGTAGTAAAAAAAACTCGGATATACAAGGCTTAAATTCGTATTATTCAAATTTAATAAATCGATAGTAATGAGTAAAAAATCGAATAAAAACTACTAATCCTAATTCACACCATTTGAAATTGAACAAATCTTACTTTACACATTTCACCAAACACTAGTCTTGAACCGTGATCTAGGACAAATCACCTCCCTCCACAACTGTCCATGAAACAGTACAGTCTCAACCATGTACTGAATCCCAGGCCCTTCACGGGTTGTAGCGGTACAGGTTATTTTTTTAAACAGTCTTGAACAATATTTCCTCATAAATTTGTTAGCGGAATTTAAGTATTATCATCGTACAAGTGTCAATTTTTTATTTATATATTAAATGACTTAATTTAATTCATTAAAAGTCTATTTTTCATTTTTAGGGCATGATTATGAAAAATACGACTGTATCTCAAGAACTGAAAATACGACATGATTAACATGGTATGTAATAAGATAGAATTCATTTTGGTGATTTTAATTTTAAAGTTTAAAGAAATTATTTTTTAAGTAATTCAATGGATTGATACAGAACGACGGAAAAGTTAAATAAATTAAAATATATCTGTTAATAAATAATTATTAATCTTTGAAATTTCTTAATTCTTAATCAAACGACTTGCAATAAATGATTATTTACATTACAGAATATGTTAAATATTGTTACTTATTCGTAAGCTGTCTTGGTTGACTGGCGAAGTGTATAAGGGCGATATGATAGATTGTGGGCTGACATCAACTATGGCCTGAATGGCCTTTATATGTATATTAAAAAATATAAAAAACAATTTTTTTTCTTCTTTCTCTCATTCCATCCTCTTAGTATGGAATTAATCTACGTTATTATGAAGAAACTGCATGAGATAGGTTAATGCAACCATATGCAACTCATCACGCAACTACATCGTCTATCAACGTCGTCACCGATGGCTCAACATTTGCAATCAACAATACAAGTAAGTTATATCAACATCTGGCATTATTTCAGTATTATATTATTGTTAAATATATAATTGGTAAATAATATTCCTACGTTATTATTTATTGATGCACACTGGGAATAAAATGCAAAAAATATGATTCTCTTCGACTTTCTTAGTTTAAATCTCTCCGAACATTACGAAAATGATCAGCATTTACACGATGATTTGAGAAAAGCGAAATTGAGAGTAACTTCTTACCAGTAACCTCATTAGAAAAATGTATGTTTTTGAATATTGCTAATAATATATTAAGAGCTCCTAAATTATTCTAAATAACATAACGCAATGCAACAAACGTTTTTGGAAATTGTAGTATTTATTAATTTATTATAGTATTAATTAATTACTTTTTTAATCAATTAATTACTTTGAATATAAGCACACATAGGGGGGGGGGGGTAGATCGCGAAGTTGCAATGCCGAGGATTAAAATCTGAATGAGACTGAAATTATTTAATTTGTTAAGAACCATAGATGAACAATGTGGGATCTGCAGACTCTCGTAGGACCCACTCAGCCTCTATCAAGTTGGTACATCTAATCGCGGGAAAATCTTGCGGTTGAGCGCGACCTCGAACAAGTCACCCCCCTGCAAAATGAATGTCTTAGAAACAGTAAAAACAATACATTATTTACTTTGAATTGAACCCAAGACTCTTCATGGCTTGTATTGTTGCAGGTTGTTCGTAATATATGTATATATAAGCCTAAATTGGGTGTATTCATAGCTATTGATCGAAACAAGAGAAAAAATAAGTTTTTTAAGTTGATAGCAATAATTAACGTTTTTTCAAACATGTGGACCATTACTTGCTTTAAGTTATCCAATGAATGATGAACTTCAAAAGGTTTAAAAAGAAATCACGAGGAACAAGCTATAACAAGGTAAAACTACCAAACTCTTTTTTAATAAAAATCTAATTTAAGAGACATTGAAGTTTTTCCGGATGAACTTAATATTCAATATTTTTTTTTCTTGTTCTGTTTTCTAGATTGTTATAAGACCATTTATTATATTATATATAATATATATATATATATATATATATATATATATATATATATATATATATGTATATATACACATATCTATAGTATAGGAGTATGTTTTCTATAAACAATCTTTTTTTCTACTTAGAAGTACTAAAAACTAAAATCGATTAAACAATTGAAAAAAAGGTGAGTGAAGAACATAGACATTTAGGCTTAGAAGAGTACACTCGCAATTACCAAGGAAGTGGACTGCCGGACAACTGATGGACAGTTCGTTTGAAGTGCCACTGGACACTCCAACTTCCATTAGTGGGGGGTCTTAAATGTAGCGCGTAGTTTGGAGGAGTGGAGTAGCACATAGTGTTCTCTGCACTGGATAGGACATTGGTTCCGTCCTATCCTCTTCAAAGGGAGTTCTCGATTCCGGAAGAACAAGGAAACCAAAATTCAAATTTAATTATCGGCTTAGAAGATGGCCTCGAGACCATCTACTATAGAACTTTTTTGGAGTGCTACCGATGGGTAGTTTCTCCACAAGTGTTTTTCAAGTCGTATTGTACATATAGCAGATTTACTTATTGTAATATTATTATAGTTGTAAATATCAATAAATTAAATTAAAAAATAAAAAATTATCGGCTTGGAGTAATATTTTATTTTATAATATTACAAATTAAACAATAGTTACCTAGAAGGGTTTCAGGTTGAAGAATGGCCAAAAGATCAAAAGAAACGTGCTAGTGAACTCATGGAGGAATATTGGAGGCAGAGAAAATTCCAGCAGAAGAAAGTAAAAGTTGTAAGGTGATCCGAAATTGTCCATACGAAGAAAAAACAAATGTGTATATATATATATATATATACACACATATATATATATATATATATATATATATATATATATATATATATATATATATATACAGTAAAACCTCGAATTAACGGACAGCCCTGGTGCAAATATTGTTGTCCGTTATTTAGAGGTGTCCTTTAAAGGGAGGTTTTATTTTTTTATAAATATGTATTTGTACAAATTAATTCTCTCTTATTCAATTTCCCATGTGTTTAAAAGGTAAGTAGAATAAAAAAAAACATCGCACGGTTTTTGAATGTTCCCGAAACTTGTGTCCTACCGATATTGAGTCTTTCCGCTAGCGCACGTACCCTTAACTTTTCAAGGTCATAAAAGTCGATTACATTTATTTTTTGTTCTAAAGTGAGTCTCTTACGTGAGGGAGACATTTTCAGCCGCCTGCCACGAGGGTTAGAACAGAACTAAATTTTAATAAAGCAAGTCCGAGAATAAAAAAAAAGTATTTATGTGGAAAACCTTTACTCAAAAGTAAACACAACTGTCCCTGTTTTCTTAGACCGGAAACAACTAATTGTTTCCGAGAAACGGGAAAGGGATAAAGTCATACTGTCCGTCTTTTAGAGGTTTTTTTAATCGATTTCTAACCAACACAGCCTGTCCGTGACCGTTAATGAGAGGTTTCGTTAAATGGAGGTTAAAATGCCTTAAAAATTGTATTAAAATGTTGGTGCAAAAAAAATCGTCCGGTAATGGGGAGTGACCGCTATTTAGGGGTGTCCGTTAGTAGAGGTTTTACTGTATATATATATATTGTGTTTTAGATCTCGAGTTTCAGTCATTTTATACACAGGTCATTTTATATCTATTTTAGTGTGCTATTTAATGTTTTACTAAAAGCTCATTTGTTCACTGTCAGGGCATGAGTATGAGACTAACCTAGTCTCGAAACATCGCCTAAGAAGTTAAAAAAAGACTGAAACTCGAGATCTAAAACACAATATAATTTCCATAACAGTCAAGATAAGTAGAAACCAATATATACTCGTATCTGGGACTTTAAAGACCTTCACCGAATTAAGTTTTAAGTAAACAATCAGGGAGCAGAGGCGGTCAGAGGTAGAACGCTGAGTTTAACGCTGTCGAAGGTTCCGGGTTCAAATACCACTCACTGGCTGACTTATTTAATCCGTTAGCAGCTGGAGATGAATCCTGTGGGATCTAAGACCCTCCTGGGGTTCACCCAGCCTCTATAAAGTGGGTTCCCAACAAAACGGGAGAAAATCTGGCAGTTGAGTGCGATCTAGGGCAAATCATCATTGGACAAACGTTGTCCAAGAAACAGGACAGTACCTATCATATACTGAACCCAAGACCCTCTATAGGTTTGTAGTTGTATTTTTTTTTTAGTCAAGCAATTATTGATGCTCCCGAAACTTCAGGTTCAGTAACGGACAAAAACAATGAGAAATAAGGCGGCAAGTGCCGTGCTAGACACTAAACCACCGACTAAACTAGCGAAAAATGTGAAAAAGCCGATTTTTGAAATTTCTGAGCGGTCCGGTTTATTCTGAACGCCTCATATTATTTTTTCATTTGGCACTTTACTTTGTGTCAGGATTAAATGAGAAACGTTCTGGGAAGGCTAGAGCTTTTGGGGCGTAAAATGTTTTGTTGCCTAGGGCACCATTTAATCTGAAGTCTATACTGTAAACACTCTACCCTAACATTAATATTCTACCCCGTTTATAACAAATTATTCCTTTTATTATAACCTAAATAGAGACTCCTATTTAGTAGTACTCCGGATATAAACCAAAAAAAAATTTGGACTAACTAGAAAGATACGATTATTAAAGGACCGAAATAGATGGATTATAAATGGTCAAAATGAATAAATAATTCCGGATGTGATAAATGGCCAAGCGAAAAACATTTGCGCACGAAGCGACGGAAAAGTGGGTCAGCGGGTTATTCCATAGCGCTTTTCTTCAAGAGTTAGTCACGACAGTAAGCAATGAATAGAAGGAACTTAGATCTGAGCGGATAAGTGCAATAATTCAGTTAATTAAGATACGGTACTTTAAACAATTATAAATCAACTTATAATACAATATAGGTTACAATTTTGGCAATTCGAAACCCTTCTTCAAAAGTGTAATTATTATTACTTTAACGTTTGGCTCCTTCTAAAGAATAACAACATGGCTCAAAATATATTTTTACATTTAGGTCTTTACTAGCAATTGTATTGGTTGAAGAATTTTAATTCAGGAACGACATATCTGAAATTTCATTTCCAACATGTGTTTTTTTTTTTAATTAAGTCATGTTTTGAATTGTTTAATTATTCCTATATAAACCAGGATTTGATTTGCCAATACTTTTTATTTATTTAACTCGCATGGAACTTTGAAATACTCCTACTGAAAACTTTTGAGTTAAGATGTTCTTTTAATTAAAACCACGTGAAGTCTGTTCAAAGAAATATAAAACTCGTTCCCAATATCAGACAATATTATTATAATAATTTATAACATTATATTGTTTTAGAAAATGGTAACTTCGCTTCATTGTCGAAATTAATAATAATAATAATTTTTTTATTTAGTTATTTCTAGTATAATTTACTACAATTCACAAAATTACATGCTGTACCAAATAGATCAGTCTCAAATTAAAAACAATTGTACATATTTAAATGTATCTGTGCAGAATCATAATTTACAATGAAAGAAAAAATGTATAAAAAAAAACTTCAAACAGAGGAAAAAAAAGAAAAAAATCAATAATAATAAAATAAACAAAAATTGTAACTATACATTCTTAGTAACTTATATACATATATATATAAACAATGTAAAAGAAATTGGTATTCTACAATAATAAATGGTTTGTTCTTTTATGTATATACCGCTTTGTACTAATAATAATAATTGAATAAACAAGAAGGTTGCTTTTATTTTGCTATTGCTACACATTACATTTATGTATTAGCTTAATAGATTTATTTTAAATACGTCAATTCAGCGATAACTTTTATTAACATATAAAATGTTTTGTTTTTTAAATTTAATTAATTTATTTTTATTTTATTGAAAATATTCCGATAACATTTTATTATATATATTCTATGGCGTATGTGAATAATGTTTAATTATTATTGCGGTATTTATACTATTATTGAAGATGTAAGGTGTCAGAGCATTTGCAGTTGGTTCTGCATATATTGGGTATCGATTTTGATTACTTAGAAAGCAGACTCCTCTCCTTTCAAGGGATTATTGTCGAACTGAGCTGCTAATAATTAAAATTTGTTTGTAAAACATTTAGTTTTTAAACATATTTTACACAAAAAATCTGTACCGCTCAACCAATGAAAGGTATTGATTGATTGACAATTAATTGATGTACTGCACCCAAGTACATGATAGAGACTACAACAGTTAGCACGGAGTTGATTTGTCCGAGATCATGCCCAACCTCCTGGTATTTGACCCACTTTATAAAGGCTAGGTGAGCCCCAAGAGTGCTTTCAGATTCCACAAAAAATGAGGGTTAATAGTTAGAAGAAAATGTTTTTATTTCATAAAGCTGTTGTACTAAACAATCTTTTATTTGAAAACGGACATTTCGTGTGAAATGATCCAATCCATTTTATGTTCGGTCAAATCAAATAACGAATAACCGAGTAAAAAGAAATGTGGTAAAAATATATTTAAGAAATATTTTCTTGAGTTGTAATATATATATTTATGATTGGTAATTTGTTCCCGAAATCTAAAAATCAGGATTTATAAAACCATTATCCTTGGAACTCTTCTTTATGGATGTGGAACGCTGAAGGATGAACAACGTCTTAAGGTATTCGAAAATAAAGTATTGCGTAGAATATTTGGCCCAAAAAAGAATGAGACCAATGGAAAGTTTAGGATTTTACACAACGCGGAATTATGAAGCATGCACCCGAGTAATATTATTAAAGTGAATACGTCGCGAAGATTAAGATGGCATTGTTAAGTAATTGGGCTTAGTAACGAACGATTTACTAAAAAGTATATAAGCGCTGTGGCAACTAGGAACCCTCTGAGGGGCAGACCGAGGCGTAGGTGGGAAGATTGCGTTATCTGATCTGGCGGATTTGGGTTTATGTAGTGGGCAGAAGTTCCTGTTATCGGCATCGAGTCTTAGTGTTCCCTAAGCCTTGTTATTATAATTATTAAATAATTGGTTATTACTGCTTTGAAGTTAATAAGCCATCGGTGCAGAGCGGGAAATGTATCATATGTAAATCTATCAAGACCTGAACCTCTATTTCTCCATATATTCAATAATTATTCCACGTAATTTACAGTGTATAAAATTAATAGTTATGGTAAATAGATACGAGAATATATAGAAATGTATTTATATAGCTCGTTTGATTTTTTTGAGTTCTGATATTCGAGCGATAGTATGCATTTGAATTTTAGAAAAATGTATTATTATTAGTAGAAATTTGTATTTATTTATTACAGTAAGATTCCATAAATCCGAAACAGCTCGATACCTGTATATTACTCTCGAAATTACTCGGATTGCCAGGACTGATAATGTGATTAGATATTGACAGGCAACAAGGGCTTGTCACCGAATGACATTTGCAACTCTGTTGGAACGGACGTGGCTATGTTTGGACTACTTTCGTGACAGTTACTGCCGCATATAGGATTGACAAATGGTCCTCTTGTCCACGGGTAATAATTCTCCTCCATTCAAGTCCGACAGTGACAGTCGTGAAAAATATAAATACACACCAGCCTACAAATTGAATTATAATTGAACTCTTGGAAACAGCTTAAGGAGACTAAATGGCCCGCCTTAATGATCATAGATCGACCCCGTATTGTGGGTCATTGTGATGGCCCCGTTCGCTACATCTTGTCCAAAATATGTTTGTCCTTTGACGTTCCTGTTTTATTATCAAAATTTTAACTTCGATGTACTGTCATGATATCCTCAGTGATTAAATACTAGAAATACGTATATATTAATCTAAAAAGCTATTTTGTATTAATTTTTAAAGGCAATCGATGCAGAACCGTCCGCAGGTTGTCGCTTCGATTTGTTACAAGTTTTAACTTTTCATTTATTTTATTTTTAATATTATCGAAAATAAAAATTACTGACTATATATAATAACTATTAATGTGTGTATATAGTTCGGTATATGTTCCGCAGGTTGTCGCTTCGAGTTGAGTTACAAGTTTTAATTGTTTATTCGTTTCAACGTAATTATGGACAATGTATAAACTTCGGTAATCATTTCATCTAGAAATGAACGTTTCAACAAACAGATATCATCTATAGTTTGAAATGTTAGTTGAAGCATTTATTTCTTGATAAAATGATTACCGAAATCTACTCATTACCTATAACTATCCACAATTACATTCTCTTTTCCATAATAAAGCTGACGTTTATTTTTATTTTTGGGAAATATTGAAAGGGAAACGAATGAAAAGTTAAAAATTGTTGTGACTAGAAGCGACTACCTGCGGAATGAGAACCGACTTATACTACTGTTCATGTTGTATTGTATCATCATCTATACTTCGAAATGATTAGTGAAATAAAAACATTTCCAATCACTACATTCTTTTTTCTAATACTAAAGCTCACGATTATTTTTATTTTCAAGAATATTAAAAAGGAAACGAATAAATAGTTAAAACTTGTTGTGACTTAACTCGAAGCGACAACCTATGGAAATGATGCCATCCACGACATATATGATGCCTGCCCACACTCAACCATATCAACTTTCTGTCTCTCCACAATCAAAAATCAATAAGCTTCTACTGGCATATAGAGTATATAAAGTGAGCACAAGGGGAAATAAAACTAATGTACTATAAACAATAATAAATAGAACGAAAATAAAGAGTATATGCTTGGAATGAAATTTTTTTTTAGATATTAATATTTAAAGTATTTTTAAAAATTATTTTTTATATTGGGCCTACTAAATTTTCAAACTTTCACCAAAACCTTGCCTGTCATCCCAACCCCCTGGCTCAGCCATTATCCAGTTCCACACATCCATATAACCCACCCCGCCGTCTAAACCGGCAATGGCCCCGCGACCTGTTGTAATAAAGTTATTTGGAGTACTGGCACTGGCCAGATTCTCCACTCACGACCTGTGTGTGTGAAGCGCCCTTAACCAGCTTCCATTGGCGTTTAATGCCAGTGACGCGGCTGGGAAAGGGGGCTGGGGCTTCCCGGACTCCTGCTTTGCCCTCATTCCTGGGGAAGAAGCTCAGTTCGGGGACCCCAGGCAAATTGTAAATAGGGTATGAATGTGTACATTTTATTTTATTTTTATTATTATTATTATTATTTATTTTATTTTATTATTATTTTTTTTTTTTTACTTTATTTTATTATCATTTCCGCATTAATTAATTTCTGTTACCGCATGTATATATTTATTTATTTTATTTTGTTTATATTATTGTTTTGTTATGGACTGTAAGCTACATAGCACTATTACTTATTGCCCACAAGTGGCAGATTGTAATATTTCAATAAAGTGTTAATATATATATAAAAAAAATATATTGGGTGATGATCATAATTGTTCCTAATTTTTAAGAATTAAATACAATTCGATACCTCCACAGTTGGTTAAATGCTTTATCCCAGACCTATAACACATCTACAGATTTTTTTATTATTAATAAATAAGTCTTCAATAATAGTGCTCATTATCAATATAAGCGATTATTAGTGTGCTGTTTTTTACATCATCCTATTAAAACACTACCATACATAATAATCTTTATTTGTTAATATATATGAGAAAAAAAACTTGTACCCCTACAATCCACGAAGGGTTTAGGGTTCAGTAGGTGGTAGAGAGTGTACTGTTTCTAGGGCAACAATTGTGCTGGGAAGTGACTTCCCAGTGCATATCCGATATCAAGCTCAACTGCCAGGTTTTCCCGCAATAACAGTTAAACATTTTAAGAAGGCTGGGTGAGCACCAAGAGGGTCTGTAGAACCCACAGGGATCATAATTGACTGTTAACAGATTATTAGAAAGAAATGTTTCTGTGAGACAAATATTGTCAAGGCTGTTTATAATCTACCAAAGCCGGATTTTAATCCGGACCATGGGCATGCCAACTGAGAACTCTACACATTGAGCTAGCCCCAATACCTGCAAACAGTTTCAGGTAATTTTAATTAAATAATTATTTTGGTTCATACTTAATTACAAAATAACACAAAAAATTCAAAATTGACATAAAGTACTTTTTTAATAAATAATATTTTATAAACTGGAGTATCTTAGATTTTTTCCTCTCACTCAACTAACCCAATTCAAAAATTATTATTACTAATAATAATCATTATTAATTAAGGACAAAACCTTTATGTTTCTAAGGTTTTAAATCAAAAAGGATCCGAAGATGACCAGAGAGATTTAATTATTTGCTTTTATATATTCATTTATTTATATTTAAATTATTTGTCCAATATCGTCTATAATTTAATGCTCAAGAAGAGTGCATAAAACATCAAATTTTTTTTTTATTACACTGATTAACTGTAGCATTACAATTACGGTTTTGATAAACAATATTCTATAAAATGGAGCATTTAAATATATGTATATATATTTTTAAATCCCCCACCTCTAAGAAGAGTAATAAATATTAATTACCAAGGACGAATTATTTCTCCAAAATTTCAAACAAAATAATCTAAGAAGAACGTAGAAACATAATTTTGTTTATCCTATATATTTTCTATTTCAATGGTATTGTTTATAAGCGTGGGTAGTGTATATTTAATAAAATTTTAATTAATACTTTACAGTATTCATTAAACATTGAATAAACAAATAGATATATTTAAATGGAATAAAAAAACATTCTCAGGCAAATAGCATTTGACCTTTCATTCAGTTTCGTATTTTTATTCATAAATTTTACAAGCAAGAAATGCCAATCTATGCAAATCGAGTTAAAATACACACTTATAAGGCCATTGTGCCACAAAACTTAAATATTTATGCGAGGAAAAAAATATATATTGAATATGTAAACAACCCATTTAAAAGAAAATAAATTATAAAAATATTTGGACCACCCATCACACTCTGGACTCTTGCCAACCAGCCTCGATCAGCGCCATTAGCAGTAGCCTCAGGAAGTCGTGAGCTTTAATATAAGCGGTATTTTAGAATCATTCATGACTTTTTCTGAAGTCTTGATCGATATCTTTTTTATTATATTCTTTTCCGGAATGTTTATAGGATAAAAAATAATGAACAGTAATGTGTGTGTTTACAGAGTAGTATTAAGGAAGATTGGTAAGTAATCGAGACTAGTACTTAGAGGGTTCAAATCCGAAAGTGGCAGATGTTTAATCTTTTAAGAACCTCATTAGGACCCTATGGGATCTGAAATCCTCCTTGGGCTCACCCAGCATCTATAAAGTTTTTACCTGCATTTGTTTTTTTTAGATTAATTTATTGATATTTACAATTGTAATAATATTAAATCAAGTAAATTTGCTGATATAAACAAATGACATGAAAACAAAAAACACTTGTGGAGAAACTACCCATCGGTAGCACTCCAATAAAGTTCTATAGTAGAAGGTCTCGAGACCTTTTTCTTTTCAGACGCCTCGGACGTTATCAGGAATAGTATGGGAAGCAAGTTGATAGATTAGTGGATTCAAGTGTGTATGGAGCTTGTCATGGAAGGATAGGTATCTAGTTTGGGCCAAATCAGCAACATATGGGATATTAAGATCATGATGGATGAGTTTGTTTGTGACGTTATAAGGAACATTGAGGATTTTACGAAGGATTTTGGATTGTAAGGATTGTATACGAGATGAATTGGATGGTTTAGTAGAGCCCCAAAGCACAACACCATATGTCCAAATAGGTCTGATAACTGTCATGTAAATGAATCTTTTTAATTTCTTGTTTTTTCAGTCTTGTATGAGTACCTAAATATGGAGGAAAAATTTAATGGTTTAATACTATCTGGTACAAATCACTTCACTGCAGAATCGTTGTTCTAGAAAGAGTATAGTCTCTACATTGTAAAGAATCCTAGATTTTTCATTTTTATTAGTGATACAGGCTCATACACAATCTTCTTCCAACCTCCTTACTTTGCCTCTGCCCCACGATCCCAGATATTTTAGTATATTCACCAGCTATCAAGTAGAGGAGCGGAGTGGTAGGGCGCTGAGTTGCCCTGCTGGAGGTCCTGGGTTCATAGCCGGCTGCATGGTTGACTTTTATTAAATCTGATAACAGCCGGAGATAGATCTAATGGCATATAGGATCCTCACTCTCTGGGGCTCAACCAGCCTCTATAAAGTGGGTACCCAAAATGGGAAGAAATCTGGTGGTTGAGCATGATCTGGGTAAAATTACCTTCCTGAAAAACGGTTGTTTTAAAAACACTACAGTCTCTACCATGTACTGAACCCTGGATTGTAGTGGTACAGGCTTAAACATAGTCTACTATAATCACCTTACTTTTCATCTGCTTCTAGATCCCAAATATTTTAGTATGTTTACTTCCTAACAAGTCTAAACCGTACTTCTGACATTTGGCCGTTGTATAATTTCGCTAACGCCCCTAAACGTCTATTGAATGAATTATATAGTTCGCTTATAATTCCATTACAAATTCACACTTTATTATGTTATTTTGATTCCATTTCAATTTTTGATATTAATATCACATATATTACACATATTAACACAATAAATAATCTTAGTAAAGTTTATCTTCCAGGAATTAAATTTAAACAAGAGTAATCCAGAATATGATTTTTATACCTAGATAAACAAATTGGATAATAATTCGAACATAATAACGAGGCAAATCGCCCAAATAAGGCAGAAGTAAATTTTATTTTATTCTACAGAAAAGGAAAGCAGACAGGAACTAAAGGAGATGGAGCCATAGGAGACTCACATTAAATTTTCACTAAGCTTTTCCTCCAGCGAAGAACAACTGCTCGCTAAAGAGCCCCTCTCTCTATCCAACTGTTGTGTAACGATTTAACAAGCACAAAGAAAATATAATATTTTTCGTTGTTTTGAAAAATGTAACTTTATAAGAGCCATTTTCCAGTCTCAAAAATTACATAATTAAAAATTATCTTCTAACAAGGGCGGATCCAGAATTTTTTCGGGGGGAGGGCACAAAGGGCAGACGGGTAAAAAAATGAACAATAACTAAGGAATAAAGTTACAGTACTTATAGAAAGGTTTCAAAGGTTTATTAAAATATAAAAACAATAGTTTCACTCATGTTCTTTGTTATTTTATTCATATATTTTAACAACTATGATCGTGTGATTTGCCTATAAGTATATACTATAATGGATTCTCCACAGTACACTAAAAACCGTCAGGGAGGGCTACGTGCCCCCCTTAAATCCGCCCTTGCCTTCTAACTCAAAACGAATTTTCCCAAACATGTTTTTTATACTTATATAATAATGTTAACTAACAATTATTTGTATAATTCCCTTCCACCTTATCCAAGGTATATTATACATATCTATACCAACTGTCTTTCGACAACATAAAAATTTCTAAATATTTACTAATTCTTAAGATTTATTTTTGGAGAATGAAAAGCTCCGTAAACACTTGAAACAGCTAGTCTCTCAACTTGCTTCCCATAATATTCCTGATAACCCTCCGAGGCGTCTGAAAATAAGATGGCCTCGAGACCTTCTACTATAGAACTTTATTGGAGTGCTATCAATGGATAGTTTCTCCACAAGTGTTTTTTTTTTTCATATCCTTTGTTCATACAGCAGATTTACTTGATGTAATATAATTACAGTTATAAATATCAATAAATTATTCTGAAAAAAAAAGTTTGGAGATTTTTGTTTCTTCAAGATAACGCACACCAATACAAATAAACTCGAAAGGGAAATTAAGCTGCTGGAGTGTCCTTGCGGTTCCCTATATCTGAACCACATCAAGAACTTATGGAGAACTCTTTCGAATGATGTTTACACAAAAAGAACCCATAATTCCGATGCAGATCTGAGGGATGGCGTCCAAAAGGCAGTGAGTTGTAACTAAGAAAAACCCAGATCTTTTGAACAAATTACTGTGTCTTGCTATATATAACAGGTTTTTAATAGAACTATAAATGAAAGGTGATATAATAGACTATTAAATGTGATTAGTAAAATTATTTATCCCATGATATTTAAAATAATAAAAATACGTGTACACTTTTATTTGTCTCGGTTTGCAATTTGGCCATTCCTCAAAACATCTCCCATTTGTATTTATGATCATAATACAAAGTATATGTACATTTAATGCCATAATACATTGTTAAAAATTATATTAAAAAATAAAATAATATTGAAAAGGGAAAGGTAAAAAGAGACCTTGCATAAATGTTAAGACCGTGGAAAAATTCCAACGAAAAGCCTTTAAGTCTCCAAACTAAAACAGAAATTGAAAATATGAATAATGCACTCAAGAAACATCCCACCACCACATTTTTATCTAACCTTATCCGGCTGGGGTGGAGTAACGTTCCTTATGATTCAATAGTTGCATTTCAGCCTTGGAGGTGGTGGGATGTTTTTTGGGTACATTATTCATGCTTTGTTTTGCTGTTATTCTCTTTTTACCCTGAGGATGCTTGAATATAAGGATGCTTTTCGTTGGAATTTTTCCATGGTCTTAAAAAATAAATTAATTAATCAATGGGAAATAATCAACTGTACACATTTATTTGTCCCGGAGTGTATACACAAATAGATTTGATTAGTCGAGTAGATTCCTTTTATTCCGTTGTAAATCGAAAGGGCAAGTCTACTGAATTTTATTGCTATGTCGATAGTAAAACTTGTGAAACTGGGTCTATCTTGTATCTCTCAACGTCAGCAAACGAAGATCTCTTAAAGACTTTAATATAAGTATAAAAACGTCTACCACTACTAACCTCGAAGGGTCTTGGTTTCAGAACGTGGTGGAGACTACTGTTTCTAGGGCAACTGTTGTGCAGGAAGGTGATTTGTCCTAAATCACGCTCAACCACCAGGTTTTTCCCCAATTAAGGGTGTCCGATTTAATAGAGACTGGGAGAGCTCCGGGAGGGTCTCTAGATCCCACAGGGTCCAACCGCTGTTAAGAGATTAAATAAATTTATCTGCCGATAAATTTATTTAATTTCTAACAGCCGAATTTGAACCCGGGCCCGTAAGAACGGCAACTCAGCGCTCTACCACTTAGTTGTCCCGCTCCCCAAGTATACAAAATTAAATTTATAATTATGTATTTTTTTCTCTAGCATGATTAGATATTTCAGAACTTATATGTACATCATTATCAAGAACACCATTAAAAAGGTTTTCCGAAATCGGAAGGAAATTTAATGTTTATGTATATTATCTGATCTGTAATAAAAGTGTGCAATTACAGTTTACATTACCGTTACATCACAAAAAAATAATAACAGACTACTTATATTACCCTTATCTAACACTTGTTTGTTATTTTCTTTTAAATATTACAATAATAACTAGGCCATGTTTTTAAAGATATTGAGCTACCCTGTAATTTACTTTCGAAAAATGGGATTTAAATTTCAATATCCGGTCATTATGAAATTCTTGCCTTGAGGAGGCCCCATATCTTTTTTAAGTATCAGAGGAGGTTAAAACAATATTTTGATTATATAATAAGTTTTGCACATATTTTAAAATATAATTTAGCACACGAACACCTAGCATAATGGCTGGAACAATCTAGAACAAATTGCTACAATAGAGCGGAACACTGTTTAGTCGGAATAATTTTTGTGAGTGTTATTCCACAAAATTCTTGGTGAGTGTTATTTCATTCATTCTCTTTTCTGCCTGAAGAAGTCAGCAGCATGTCTGGCGAAACGTTGGCGAAAAATGTATCGACACGGTCAAACCAGAAGGTGTTTAAAACCGGCTGTGGCAGATAATTGATTTAATCTGTTTACTGATTGGGATGGATCCTGTTCAGTTTTCATATTCTTTTAGTTTTTTTAGTGGTTTCATGTTGAGGAATATAATTATTCGTTAGAATGTTATTATTATTTATTACTTTGTCGGGTCAGTGGAGATGATGATTTCTTTCGGGGACCATAATAGATCGTAATGCGTAGAGCACTGAGTTGATATGAAGTCCTAGAAAGTGCTCACCCAGCCTCTATAAAGTGGATACCTTTACAGCAATCTGCTGATTGAGCGTGATCCATCTCTCTGCACAGCTGTTGTCCTAGTAACGGTGTAGTCTCTTTTGCGCACTGAATCCAAGATACCTCAGGGGTTGTAGTGGTAAACAATTTTTTTTTATATTACGAGATTACAAGAGTTTTACAGGACAACAACTCTTACACGGTAACAGTCTAATGATTAAAATGTCTGTGCGACAGGGGATATACTCCAATAAAAATAAACAGAAATTCTAAAAGAAAAAAATAGATAGTAATATAGAATGCAATAAAAAAAATCCCTAAAAGCAAAGCCTCAAGTCTTCAAAAAACTGGAAAAACTAACCTGTCAAGGTTTCACCAATGAATCATGAGAGCATACACCAATAGAAAATTGCATCAAATAAGGTAAAAAGTTGCATATCTAGTATCAACCGACGCATCAAATAGAGACAGCAACATCACTCCAAGACGTTCAACAAACAACTCTCACATCAAAGAAGATAAAATGTAATACCTCTCACATCAACAGTACAAACAGACGCATCGAATAAGACAGGAACCTCACTCCAACACGTTCAACAACCAACACCTTCAACAACCAACACGTTCAACAGACAACTGAATAACAATGATTATCTTCTTTGATGTGATTTTTCTCTTGGTGTGTACCCTGATGATTCCTGAATTGGCGAAAGGTTGACTGTGTTTCTCCAGTATTTTAGACTCCAAATGATAACTGTAAAAAACTTTCTGGTAAAAGAAAGCGTGTGATGTTTCCTTTGGTGCAAGGAACATACTTGGTGAAAGTTTCATTCTCTTTTCTGCCCTGAAGAAGTAAGCAGCATGTCTGACGAAACGTTGGCGACACGATCTAAACCAGAAGATACCATAGAAGTCTTTTGTATAAATAGTGGCCGTGGAAACCTAAAAGAGTATTAAATATATCATAAGTTCGCAGTTATTACGAATCGCCATTGGGCTTCTTCGAGACCGAATATCGCCTTCGAGATTGGCAACCTCACAGTAGGTCAAGAACATTATCCGATAAAATTTCGATTGGGGAGAAAATTAGCATTCCATAATAGCGGCAGGGGCAATCTTTGCGAAAACACATCCGCTCGCCCATCGAGGACACGACGACCAGACCATTATATCCACTGGTCCAAGGGTACATAAGCGAATTAGTGTTTGTATCGGCAATGGCTCAACCATTTCTAGGAACAATTTAATATTTTTAACACGTGTCTCGTCCATGAATATTTTAAATATCTCAGGTTATTTCCACAACACAGGTTGGTTATCGCCCGAGCAGGCATCAATATGCAAAGATATACGATCGCCAGCCTACTATTAATGATAGCCCCGAAAGGTCAACAGCACCTGTAGTAAAAACCTGTACCGCTACAATCCGTGAAGTCTCTTGGGATCAGTTCATGGAAGAGACTACTATACCCAACAGTTGTGCCAGAATATGTCTGATTACGCTCAACCCTTAAGTCTTCCTGTCTATAAAGGGTAACCACATTAGAGAGGCTGGGTGAGCACTGATAAATTTATATATAAACAATTGATACAAAACTCATCGTCTTTACAAACCCGAGAAAAAGCAACCTATACCAACTTAAACAATGAAGGTGTTATAGACTGAAATGTCAATTTTTCAATTTGCCTAAATTGCCAAAGGTTGTGCAAGGAGGCAATTAGGCCAAGATGTTAATAAGGAAACTGACTTTACAGTGGCTTGGTGAGCCCAAGAAGAGTATATATATAGTAGATGGTCGACCTATGGTTGTTAACACGTTAAATAAGAGTCCATCTCTGGTATAATTGTTAGCATAACCGCTTCTATGTCTTTGAAGTTGTTATTTGTTGAAATGGAATAGAAGCCAAAACCAAACCATCCAACCAAATTATTATGCCATAGCACTCGTTAGAAGTAGAATTGTTTTAAAAAAAAATAATATATATATATTTTTTGATAGAACCAAAAATATTCCTAAAAAGTGCAGTTTTTACTTTTAATAATACTACAATTCTTTTTTGTACCATAATGGATAAATTCCATAAAAAATTATAAACATTTTAATCGAAAGAATAGTATAGATGGAAATTGTCTCAGAGACCATATTGAACTCATATGTCAGAGACTAGCTTCTAATCCATCTCAACCCTTAACTCATTTTTTTTATTTTACAATGGTTTAAGTAATAAAAAATTATTTCATAGACATGAAATACAAATATTTCTGTAAGGGTCAAAGTAATAAAATTCAAAAGCTAATAAAAAGTCTAATAATAGTAATAAAAATCAATCATAAATATTTAAAATTTTTGACTACACAACACAATGACAAAGCAATCATGATAAAGTTAAAATAAATTTTAATCATGGAATTTGAACTTTAATTGGGTACAGTAACAAGTAAATAATAATTAATCAAAGTTAATATGTAAACCATAAATTAATATAGTTTGATTAGTTTAATTGTTCATAAATCAGTGATGTCATCAACTTAACACTCAGAACTTCTTCAAGACTCCTCTCTGACTCTTACATGAAAATATGTAATGCAGAATAACATTATACACACCAATAAATCTTCACTATTAAAATTAGCATTTAGAATTTACAATCAATGAACAATAAAATAAGTAACTGGCAATAAAATAAGTTAAATTGCATGCAAGCAAAACATTCAAGGAAGAAATGTGGAAAAAATACATTTTTTGGTTACCTCAGTTCCATTAATGGATAAGGAGCATGTAGAATTATTCACAAATTTTGAAAGTAAAATTTTAAGTTCTTCCACTCTCTTAAGTGCCTTTTCTTCTTATACATTATTTAAAAGTGATGGAAATTCAATGATGAAAAGTGAATTATATAATTTGTGTTATTTAAAAAATGTAAAAAGAATGAATAATCTACATAATTACAGTTATACATTATATTTTCTGAATCAAATATGGAAGCTAATGTAATAGAGAACTGCTGTAGACGATGTTGCAGCGCATTCTGTTGGACAACTGGTGAACTACAGTTTGAGAGTTGGACAACTCTTGGAATAAATACTCAGGATTGGACAAACTTTACATATTTTTATTCTTGATTTTTCAACTAACAATTTACAAAAAATACTTAGCCACGATGGCATATATTAATAATAATTCACATCAATGAAAAATCTATATCTATTTTATAAGGAAGAAATAGTTGGGGGTGCAGTCAATGAAAACATCAAAATAAGTATAACTTATTTATATATTTATTTATATAAGTAAAATATTTATACTTATTTTGATGTTTTCATTGACTGCACCCCCAACTATTTCTTCCTTATATTAGAAGATACAGTCGACCAACTCTTCTCTAACATATATCTATTTTAACTTATGTCCATTAATTTGCTAGAATGTCACTATAAATTTCTTCATTTATAAGCCTGTTTTGCTACTAATAATTAAAATGATAAGACTACGTTATTGACTATTAATGATTTAAAAACAAATTATTTCAAATTAATATAATTCTTAATGTATGTTAAGAATGATTGCTTTATCAAAGAACAAAAAAACTGGCAAAACCAAAGCCCTTTTTACTTCTGAGTATATGTTTTTCTTCTATGGTAAAATATAAAATTAGTCTAAGAAATAGTTATTTTCTTTTACTACATAAAAAGTTCAAAAACATAGAACACTTCCTTCTTAAGAAATCAAACCGCAACTCAAGCTGTATCAACTGAAAGTTATTATTTTAGTTTTTTAATTTTATTCTAATTCAAGGAAGATTTTATTACCATTTAGGTAGATTAATCTAACTTTCCACAGTGGATTGGTAATTTTTATTTTTTCTACAAAAAATTAATTAATTTATCTACAACAACTGTAAAATTAGTTTGCTTCAATATTGACTCCCTCTTCATGGCAACTAAGTCTCTAATTATTTTAAGTATAATAATAAAATCTAATTAATCAACACACAAATAAGTTCCAGGAAATTAATATTTAATATTTAAATTATTATTTGGAGAAAGTATCATAATACCAAATCTAGGAATGGCAATGAAGGTCCCACCTGGTATCTTTTCTGCAAAACCATTTCAGATAATTGAATGCTTGGAATAAGGTAATGAATGGGCAAGAATCATCAGAGAAGTTATTTAAAAGGCAAATTAAAATTATTTTTTTAAGATTAATTTATTGATATTTACAACTGTATTTATATTACATCAAGTAAATTTGCTAATATGAACAAATGACATGAAAACAAAAAACACTTGTGGAGAAACTACCCATCGGTAGCACTCCAATAATGTTCTATAGTCAAAGGTCTTTACAGACGCCTCAGAGTCTTATCAGGAATAGCATGGGAAGCAAGTTGAGAGACTAGCGGATTCAAGTGTGTATGGAGCTTGTCATGGAAGGATAGGTATCTAGTTTGTTTGTGACATAATAAGGAGCATTGAGGATTTTACGAAAGGATTTTGGATTGTAAGGATTGGATATGAGATGAATTGGATGGTTTAGTAGAGCCCCAAAGCTCAACTCTGTATTTCCAAATAGGTCTGATAACCGTCAAGTAAATGAGTCTTTTGTAATTAAGTGGGAGCTTAGAACGTTTGTCCAGTAAATGTTGAAGTAGGCGAAAATGTTGAGCAGTTTCTTGGCTTTTTAGTCTTGTATTTATAAAATTAATTAATTAAAAAAAGAACTTTTTAAGATAATTCAGTGTAATAAACATATTTTTTTCTTTAGATACAGATGATAAATAAACGCTGCGTATTTATAATTTTTTTAACTTGATAAATTCCAAAACAAAAGAGCTATGTGAAGAAGTGGAAAGAAAAGCAATTTAACCAATTAAGGTAACAGTATCAATGGTACTAATTGGAGTGGTTAATTACTGGCATTTCCTCAATAACTGACAAAGTAATAAAAAAGTAATGAACAGTTGGACAATACTTTGTCTTGAACTTAGTTTAAAAAATATTGATAAAAATAAAAAAGTCTTGGATATTTTTGAAGTAGAAAATATGATTTAAGTTTAATGTAATATCTAATAAAAGTTAAAAGTAATGACTGCAATATTATTTTAAAATTATTGTTGGATGATCTTAATATCCTATATCTTGCTGATTTGGCCCAAACTAGATAGATACCTATCCTTCCATGACAAGCTCCATACGCACTTGAATCCGCTAGTCTCTCAACTTACTTCCCATACTATTCCTGATAGCTCTCCGAGGCGTCTGAAAAGAAGATGGCCTTGAGACCTGCTATAGAACTCTGTTGAAGTGCTACCGATGGCTAGTTTCTCCACAAGTGTCTTTTTTCATGTCATATTGTTCATATTAGCAGATTTACTTATTGTAATATTATTATAGTTGTAAATATCAATAAATTAATCTAAAAAAAAATAGCATAAAATAATACCATAGGTGTCGGGAGCCTAAAAGTATTACACCTTTAAAAAGAAACAAAAGCAACAAACCAGAAACATTCATAATTCATTTTCATATAAGAAAATTAATATCTTTTAATCTATTTTTTTTAAATATTAAAATAGCCAAATTGAAAATTTTAAATAAGAGATAATGTTTTTAAACACCATCAGTAAAGTTGATTTAAAAAATAATCAATCGCGGAAATTTCCTCTTCACGCTACTTTTAATTAATGTGAAGCTATCACAGTAGTTTTGATAGATGGTTCTTACTATCTATCTAAATGCCCTAAATTTAACTGATATGATTTCAGTTCCTTTTTTTTTTTTTTTAAATGATATTTCAATTATTTAAAATACAAAATTTTATAGATTTCATTTCCACAAATAGTTTAAAAAATCTAAAGAAATACAAGTTCTACTGATACAAATCTACTTTATAATCTGGTCGATTGTATCAACAGGTGGATCTAAAACAAGCCTACCTTGACTGGATCGTTTGTTTCAGTATCTGATACTAAGTATCGCACAGATATCATCAAAATCATCTGAATGAAACCTTTCATTGGTTCTATTGACTTCTCATTTCTCGGAATGCTAACTATCTGTTTTACATATAAATGGTCTTGTTTAAAAAAACTAAAACAATAACAAACTTCCAAAAATTTTAGTTTCTGAGTATCGAATAAAGTAATTTTAAATTTGGTATATTTGTTAAAGAAAATGAAAATTTCAGTTAAAAATGTTTTAAATTATCAATTGTTATTATTCGAGTTCTGAAAGCATAATTTCTCTATCTACTACTACTTATACTCTTGCTAATAAATGGCTTCAAAGACTTATGTCAAACTGCCAATATTGAAAATTTTCTAGCATTAAAATAAAATATATTTTAATAAACTTGTTTTTATTTTTAATAAACTTGTTAAAATTGTACTAAATATTATTATGATTAAAGTAAATATATAAGGAAGAAATAGTTGGGGGTGCATTCAATAAAAACACCTTAATAAGTTACACTTATTGAGGTGTTTTTATTGATTGCACCCCCAACTATTTCTTCCTTATATTAGAAGTTACAGTCAACCAATTCTTCTCTAACATAAAGTAAATATATATGTATAGATACACATATATTCACACACACATTTAATATGGTGTATGATCAATTAGTTTGTAATTAATTTCAATCATCCTTAGAAATACTAAAAGTGAAAAATGTATTACCAAAGATATGTACGTATATGGCTTATCCATTTATTTTATTAAAATATTTATTTTAAAAGAATGTTTTTTTGTAGTTTATAATGAATGTTATTTATTTTATTTTATATTGAAATTTATAAAGATTTAGTTTTGTCACTTATTTATATTTATTCTAAAAGAACGTCTTTTTGTAGTATGATAATATGATGAATTATATTTTGGAGCTGAACTCCACTTTACCTCCTAAGGGAGAGGCTTTTGTCATAAACATTTGATATCAATAAAGCTTTATTATTATTAATATATCAACCATTATCCTTAACTCACCTGATATCGAATCATTTCGTCTGCATTATATCCTTTTATCAAATAGTTTTCCATATCTGATTAGAGTAAAGAGTATCTTATAAGATGCAATTTACTTAATTACAACTTTTTTTACAGTGATTTATTAAAAATATTGAAAAGATTATTTTATCCAGGCCCTTTGCTTGGTTCGACTAAACAGCATATCTACAGCTCACTGCTCGGGGCTATATTCATTGTCGGGAGAGTTTTGTTCTAAACAATGTGTAATGATATAATCATTACGCGGGCAGAACATATAAAAATACTCCAATGGTATTTCAGATTATGTCTTCTCCTGAAGTTTATTTTTGTTTTTGTCTTTTTCTAACATGTTTTGCTTCACTGATAATATTTTCCAATGTTTACTTATTTTAGGTTTTTATCTTAATTTGGTTCATATTGTGATTTAGATTTATTAACCAGTATTCATTTTTAATAAAAATTTGTAATTTGTTATGTGAAGAACTTATTTATCCAAATATAGGCAATCTAGATGACCATTTGGGAGCAGCGCAGCTCAGTGCGTTACCATAGTCTATAGTACAAATGCTGCTATGACAGATAAATTATTCAATCCAATATAGTAACAGCAACAGATGATACAGGCAACAGATGACAGCTACGGATCTAGATGGCAAAAATCATCCTAGATGACAGCTGTAAGTAACAGCAATGAATTCCACAGAATCTAAAGCAGGATCTAAATTGGGGGAAAAACCTGGCAGGTGAATGTGATATCTGACAAACCACCTCCGCCCCCCCCCCCCCTGCGCAATTGTTTTTCTTGAAACAGAACAGTTTCCACCATGTAATGAAGCCAAGTCTTTTCTCCAGTGGCAATATTAATAATTAACTTAATTACGTATTATTACCAGTAAGTACTTCGTTAACATGATGATCAAGGCGAAACTATCAATAGTGAACTTTTGTAAACGGAAAAACATTTTTAACTTATTGCAATTATTATTAATAATCTATTTCTTTAAATGTTTGAATAATACCCTATTAAAAAAAAAACAAATTCTTCTAATGTTATTAAAACTTTACCAGAGTAAGCATCCACAAATAGCAATAACATAGTTATAAATTTAAAAAAAAAAATTGATTTTAGACACAACAATAACTGCTGTAATAATGCAGTGTAAATTATACCTTAATCCGTGTATATATTTATAAAAATATAATATACGAAATATTATGCCTCAGAATGCCCACTGCCAACATTTTGCCCCAGGTTTCCTGACGTGATCCATCACCTTCACAGCAAGGTTGAACAATATGGAGAGAAAGTACTTTGTGTTCGGAGACTTAACAAACTTCTTTTGTCTCCATCATTTGATTTTATAATTTACATTGTTCTGTGTATTCTGAAAGGAAATCTCGAGATCTCGAATTTTCTTTATTAATGAGCAAGTATAATTCCGAATACGAAAAGCATTGTAATAAAATTCTCACGCATATAACTGTATGCTCTTACAGTATTCTAACCTTCACTCTTAATATTTTTTTTACCCTGTTTGAACTCTTGAAGTACTAAAACAGCTAACTATATAAATCTCTACACTTAAAAATAGTTTTTCTTCTATTATCTATCAATTCGATTTGTGTACTATATTATTTAAATTTCTTATGAAAATCATAATCTAAACTAGGTATAATGAGTTACATTTAATATTTTTAGCAGTGTATATAGCTTGAGGGATAAAAATTGTTCAATTATAATTATAAATTGCAATAATTATTATTTCTTAGTTAAAAAATTTATTTAGATATTTTTTCACGAAAGGTCTTTTAAGCCTAGTGAAATGAAAGTGACGTTAAATAAAAAAAAATAAAAATACAAGACCACGTGAATACCATTTCATTTTATTTCTCATTTTCGTCTTTAATTTTTCCCAGTATTTTCTCACTATTTTGCGTGTCTTTGCTTCTTTTTCTTCGACCACGCAGTAGACCTAATTTTCAAAATAATCTTGAATTGATTTTTTTCCGTATTGCTCTCTATCTAGGCAGTCTTTGTCTGTTATTATTATTTTTTCTGTTTCCTCTCTCATTTGTTTTACATATTCTTCTTAGATATTTTTTTATTATAGCAAACAATTCCTAAAAGATTAATTTTCAAGTTGGTTAAGTACAAGAGATTGAAGAGTGCGATCTAAGAAGAACCAAACTAATGAGTGAATGTTATTTATTTTTTACCCAAATTCGGTCTAAAACATCTCTCAACGCCATAGAGGGGCGTAAAATATCAACTACATAAATAAATAAATTATTTATTCGTACCTTGTCTCTTCACATTTCAGACTCACCCCTCCCCCCCCCTCGAAGGCTTATAATTTGAATAAAGGTTAATATAGTTTCTCGGCATTCAATAAAGAAAGTTGCGATGCTTTTCTTGACCACAACCTCTTACACACATATAAACGTACTAGCTTTTCCCCACGGCTTTGCTCGCGTGGAATTTGGTCTGCCACATAGTTTCCTGACAGATCATTTTAAATAAATAATTTAATTTTTTTTTGCATCCAAAATTTCAGATGTCTAACTTCAATATTGACGGATTCTATACAATCTTTGAACCCCTATTAAAGGAGAAACCCTTGGGGGTGGAATTAGCTAAATTTCTTTCTTAAATTATACAAAGAACCTATCTGCAAATTTCAAGTTGCTAAGTTTCTGATTTGCCTTTAATTATGTACTATAATGGATTCTCCACAATATCTAAAACTGTCGGGGAGGGGGGGGGGGGACGCGCTCCTCCGCATAAATCCGGGCTTGCTATAGCCTATGTGTTATTCTGATGTATAATCTATATTACTGTAAAGTTTCATCCAAATCCGTCCAGTAGTTTTTGCGTGAAAGAGAGACAAACATACAGACTTCACATTTATAATATTAGTAAGATATAGAAATTAAAAAAGAAAAAACACTGTACCACTGTATTTTTAGAAACCAGTTGTGCAGAGAGGCGACTTGCCCAAGATCACTCTTATCCGCGCCGGCCCCTCCTCCCCCCCCCCCCAACTGAGGATACTCATTTTATAGAGGCTGGGTGAGCCCCATGAGCGTCTCAAGATTCCGAAAGGTAGAGAAATTAAAAAAAAGGGGAAAGAAATTAAAATCATTTTTAAATATTCGGTTTGCTACAGACTGGTTTAATTCACAGGGCTTGCGGAAATAATCCATTTCATTAATATTAAAACTTTTTTTTACATCCATGGAATTTTAAGTTATTCGGATATCTATAATCATAAATTTTCTCAGAAATAAAACAGCGAAAATTATATTAGTTTTTAAACTAAGGAAGAAGGAAAAAAGTTTTTGGAAACTGATGTTACATTTAGACTTTTCTCTGTGTCAAGGTGTTTTTCTCTACAGGCATTAGTGTGAAAAATACATGGTATTGTAATTTTTGATCTTATAAAGATAGAGCCTATCTAAGTAAAAAAAAAAAACAACAACGATAAATCATTAAAAAAAATAGTTAATAACAAAATTACTACAAAAAAATTGTTATCGATCCAATCAATGCTAACCTTGAACCGGAAAACAATCTTGAATAATTGAAGTTGGTTATTACTTTGTTACGTGGTTACATTGACCCCCTTTCTTAAATTGCTCACTGATCGGTTCCTACCCATCTAATCTAGGCTGGCCGAATTATAAAAATTATTATTTACATAAGTAATTTAAATTGTTAATAAGCTAGATAAAGGTTAGTATTTTTAATAATTATTTGTTTTAGTGATGGAGCAAAAAAAAAACCTTTATCAGAAAAAGAAATAGTTCAACTGTAAACAATTATTGGAATCAGTAGGCTTTAACAGCTATTTAAATAACCGTATCAAGAAAATAAAAGCTGTTACTCGGTAACTGGAACTGGTTACTCGTGTCTGTAGGCGTTATTCCGTATATTTATATAGTTTGTATTTTATCATAATTATGACTCAAACAAATAAAAATTGCATCAATAGTAATTTATGTTAGAAAATTAAACCCCAATAAAAAAAATAGAAAAAACAAAATTCAAATAGAAAAAATTAAATAAAAGCGCGACTAAAGACTTATTGTATTGTTCTGTCCTAACAAGCATGAATAAAAGCGAAATCTAAAAATCAGAATTTATAAAACAATCATTCTTCAAACTCTTCATTCTTCTTCTTCTTCTTATCTGGCATCACGACCCACATGATGAGTCAAAGCCTGCTCCATCAAGAATTGCCAGTTCTCTCTATTGCGCGCAACTTCCTTCCAATTTCCCAGTCCAAGTAGCACTCTGGAGTCCGCAGCCACACAACTCTCCCAACGAAGCTTGGGACGTCCTACTCGCCTTTTACCATACACCTGGTCGGACATAATTTTTAATGGGATATCGCCCTGGTTCATTCTCATGACAAACTCTTCATTACGGATGTGAAACTTGGCCACTAACGCTGAAGGATGAAAAACGTTTCAGGTCTTCGAAAATAAGGAGTTACATAGAATATTCGGTCCAAAAAAAAAGACGAGACCACAGGGGAATGTAAGAATTTATTTTTTATTATTTGATCCTTTAAATCATAAGGGGTATGGGGTAGCTCTAAGTTAATAAGCTGAAGGCCCCGTTTTCAAATCCTGCTGTGGGAGATACATTATTTAATTTGTCAGCAGCCGCCAATGGATCCTGTGGGATCTACAGACCTTCCTGAGCTTCACCCAACTTCTATTAAGTACCCTAAACCCGAGGAAACTTTAGTAAAGTTTCAATCAACTAATGAAACGTATTTTAACTAAATCCTAAAATAAATACAGTTACGAATACACTCTTTCTATATCTCCATAAACCTATTTCCTGGGCGACGTGCTACAGCTGGTTAACAAAAATCTTAGTCCCTTTGGTGCAGCGGATAGCGCGTTGGACTTCTAATCCAAAGGTCGTGGGTTCGATCCCCACAAGGGATGGACAATTTTTTTTGTATAGGTTTCATAAAAGTAAATAATCAAATTCGTTGCTCTGTCGTAATAAAATAAATTATCCAAGGAAAATAAAATGGAACTAAATTCTCATACTCTGGTAATTAAATGAATGAAAATTATTGATTTTTGATACAAAATTGTATGGGGTCACACATAAACCAGAACATTAATATTGGTTTTTGATAATGACAATTAATATTTATTAAGGAACGAGAGTAGATATATTCTCGTTTTTTTTCTTTTATCAGCTTCCTACTGAATAACTGATTTTTCCACTTTATATATGTAGTATATATAGAATATAGAATAATATAGAAAAACATTTTTTAAGCTGCAGAAAATTACGGCAGATCAGCTAGATCTAGAACAAATCACCTCCCTGCACAATCGTTGGGTTAGAAACAGAACAGTCTCTATCATGTACTTAACCCAAGACCTTTCTCGTTAGAGAAGAATTGGTCGACTGTATCTTCTAATTTAAGGAAGAAATAGTTGGGGGTGCAGTCAAAGAAAACACCAAAATAAGAAAAACTTATTTATTATGTGCCGACGTTTCGGCCTACAATGTAGGCCATCTTCAGGGCTAAGAGAGAGAAACAAACAAAAATATATAAAAACGTAGCAGTAACAAGAATATATAAAAAGTGGTACAGGAGTGAAAAAATAAAAATAGTGACTAGATGTGATGAAATAGTGAAAAGATAAAATAGTGAATAGATAAAATTAGTGACTAGATATGATGAAATGGTGAATATATATATGATAAATAAGAAAGAATATAAGACTGGTTACAGAATATAAGAAAGAATAAAGAATAAAAAAGAAAGAATATAAGACTGGTTACAGAATATAATAAACTTAAAAAAGTGATAGATAAAAATAAAATTGTAGATGATGAAAAGAAATTATAATGGTGACAGATATAAAAAACAAGAATACGAATATAAAATATAAAAAATACATGTCAAGAAAGGATAAAATGTAAACAATAATATAAAGGGAAAGAAAAAAAAATGAGGAGGTAAAAGGAAAGATACAAGAAGAAAAGATTAAAATTATAGAAAAAGGGGGTTACATAGGTATGAGGGGTTACATAGGTAAAGTGTAACAATATAAGTATATATAGAAATAAAAGCTTGATAAATTTCAAAAATGAAACATTGAACATAGTGGTATTTATAACTATGCACTATGAGGAATGAAAAGAAAAAGAAAATATAAGTAAGGGAAGTTAATATGTAACTGTATACAGTAGGAAGCAGTGGCATTAATGCAAAATAAGATGTGAATATAACATAAACATGTAGAAAATAGGTAAAGAAATACAGAGGATGAAAAATATGAGGCTAAATAATAATGAACTCTATACATTAACAAATGATGGATGCCAAAAGAAGGTGTGAGAACAGGTGAGAAGAAAGGTGAATGTGAAAAGGATGGAGATAAGATAAATACCAAGGTATGTACTAACCGAATAAAACAAGAGGCAGCTAGGAGAGCTCAGAATGAAGTGAGCGCAAAAATACGTTATAAAAATACGTTAGGTCGGCTGGAGGAAGCGAAACAGGCGATCTCTGACGGCCAAACAAAAAATGACAAAGAAGGGGGAAGGAGATATGCAGATGTAGAGGCGATAAGAGACCGTAAATAATGTAAATAGCGTGAAAAATTATATGGAATTAATTAAAATAAAAAATTATATATTATATATATAATTTATATAAATTAAAATTAAAATAAATAAAATTAAAAAGGAGAAATGCAGATGCCTGGATATAAGTGACCGTAAATAATGTAAAATGCGTGAAAAATTAAAAGTCAATGCTCAACATGTAATTAATAAAAGAATGGTATAAAAAATTAAGAATGTAAGGTTATTTTAGTAAATTAAAAATTTGGGAGTAGGTTAGGGATAGGTGATGGGAGTCGGTCTTGGCATTAACGGTAGAGGAATCCAAATTGATGTGAATGGTTTCTGAGAGGATGCGTTTATTATAATTAGGAACGGAGGCCAGGATCGACGTATTTTCGAAGTCAAAAATGTGGTTAAAGGATAGGGCGTGTTCGGAGAGTTTAGAAGCGGTTGGGTTGTGGGAGGAGATGGAATATTTGTGTTGGATAATGCGGTCTTTAAGTAGGTTTTTGGTTTCGCCGATGTAGGAAGAGTTGCAGTTGGGAGTAGAGCACGGAATGCGATAGACGACCTGAGAGCGATGTTTTAGAGGAATGGGATCTTTGACTTGGGTATAAATATTGGAGAGTTTGTTGTGGGATTTAAAGGCGATGCGTAAATTGGGGATCGCGGAACGTAGGGATTTTTGAATGTTATTAGAGAGGGAGGGTATATATGGCAAGGATCTGTATATAGGGATAGAAGGCGGATGTGGAGATCGTGTGCGGGTGGGTGGGTTATAATGGTGATGGATGAGTTTATTGATAACATAGGGAGGAAAACCTACCTTTCCTTGACCTCCGTATCATTAGAAATCCCGATCACACCTTATCCACTGATTGGTATACTAAACCCACCTATTCTGGCAGACTCCTCAATTATTACTCCCAACATCCGCACCACCAAAAAATCAATGTCGCCAAAAATATCATCCACCGTGGTCTATCCCTCTCCGACGCTTGCTTCCATAACACCAACACCCAACGCATCAAAGAAATCCTATTAAAAAACAATTTTCCTCCCTATGTTATCAATAAACTCATCCATCACCATTATAACCCACCCACCCGCACACGATCTCCACATCCGCCTTCTATCCCTATATACAGATCCTTGCCATATATACCCTCCCTCTCTAATAACATTCAAAAATCCCTACGTTCCGCGATCCCCAATTTACGCATCGCCTTTAAATCCCACAACAAACTCTCCAATATTTATACCCAAGTCAAAGATCCCATTCCTCTAAAACATCGCTCTCAGGTCGTCTATCGCATTCCGTGCTCTACTCCCAACTGCAACTCTTCCTACATCGGCGAAACCAAAAACCTACTTAAAGACCGCATTATCCAACACAAATATTCCATCTCCTCCCACAACCCAACCGCTTCTAAACTCTCCGAACACGCCCTATCCTTTAACCACATTTTTGACTTCGAAAATACGTCGATCCTGGCCTCCGTTCCTAATTATAATAAACGCATCCTCTCAGAAACCATTCACATCAATTTGGATTCCTCTACCGTTAATGCCAAGACCGACTCCCATCACCTATCCCTAACCTACTCCCAAATTTTTAATTTACTAAAATAACCTTACATTCTTAATTTTTTATACCATTCTTTTATTAATTACATGTTGAGCATTGACTTTTAATTTTTCACGCATTTTACATTATTTACGGTCACTTATATCCAGGCATCTGCATTTCTCCTTTTTAATTTTATTTATTTTAATTTTAATTTATATAAATTATATATATAATATATAATTTTTTATTTTAATTAATTCCATATAATTTTTCACGCTATTTACATTATTTACGGTCTCTTATCGCCTCTACATCTGCATATCTCCTTCCCCCTTCTTTGTCATTTTTTGTTTGGCCGTCAGAGATCGCCTGTTTCGCTTCCTCCAGCCGACCTAACGTATTTTTATAACGTATTTTTGCGCTCACTTCATTCTGAGCTCTCCTAGCTGCCTCTTGTTTTATTCGGTTAGTACATACCTTGGTATTTATCTTATCTCCATCCTTTTCACATTCACCTTTCTTCTCACCTGTTCTCACACCTTCTTTTGGCATCCATCATTTGTTAATGTATAGAGTTCATTATTATTTAGCCTCATATTTTTCATCCTCTGTATTTCTTTACCTATTTTCTACATGTTTATGTTATATTCACATCTTATTTTGCATTAATGCCACTGCTTCCTACTGTATACAGTTACATATTAACTTCCCTTACTTATATTTTCTTTTTCTTTTCATTCCTCATAGTGCATAGTTATAAATACCACTATGTTCAATGTTTCATTTTTGAAATTTATCAAGCTTTTATTTCTATATATACTTATATTGTTACACTTTACCTATGTAACCCCTCATACCTATGTAACCCCCTTTTTCTATAATTTTAATCTTTTCTTCTTGTATCTTTCCTTTTACCTCCTCGTTTTTTTCTTTCCCTTTATATTATTGTTTACATTTTATCCTTTCTTGACATGTATTTTTTATATTTTATATTCGTATTCTTGTTTTTTATATCTGTCACCATTATAATTTCTTTTCATCATCTACAATTTTATTTTTATCTATCACTTTTTTAAGTTTATTATATTCTGTAACCAGTCTTATATTCTTTCTTTTTTATTCTTTATTCTTTCTTATATTCTGTAACCAGTCTTATATTCTTTCTTATTTATCATGTATATATTCACCATTTCATCATATCTAGTCACTAATTTTATCTATTCACTATCTTATCTTTTCACTATTTCATCACATCTAGTCACTATTTTTATTTTTTCACTCCTGTACCACTTTTTATATATTCTTGTTACTGCTACGTTTTTATATATTTTTGTTTGTTTCTCTCTCTTAGCCCTGAAGATGGCCTACATTGTAGGCCGAAACGTCGGCACATAATAAATAAGTTTTTCTTATTTTGGTGTTTTCTTTGACTGCACCCCCAACTATTTCTTCCTTAAAAAACAAGACCTTTCTCATTGTATAGTGTTACAGTTTTTTTTCTTAGTAATCAATAACAGTTATTTAAGGGTACTATATGTATTGGAATTTTTTATGTTTAATAATCTGACTAGAAACACTAGAACCTTTCTAATAGTTTGTTAAGTAATAAAATGAATGAATTATTAATGATTTTTTATACGGAATTGTATGAGGTTACACATAAACCAGAACATTAATACTGACTTTTGATAATTACAATTAATATTTACTAAGGAACAAGAGTAGATATATTCTCGTTTTTTTTTTATTTTATCAGCTTCCTACTGAACGACTGATTTTTCCACTATTATAAAAACATTTTTTAAGCTGCAGAAACCTGTGGCAGATAAGCTAGATCTAGGACAAATCACCTCCCTGCACAATCGTTGGGTTAGAAACGAAACAGTCTCTATCATGTACTTTATCCAAGACCTTTCTCGGTGTATAGCGTTACAGTTTTTTTTCTTAGGTATCAATAACAGTTATTTAAGGGTACTATATGTATTGGTTGAAAAATGTCATATAAGACACTAGAACCTTGTAAATGGTTTGACTATTAATAAAATAATTTCAGATACGAAATGGTTTTAGATTACATATTGACCATAACATTAATATTGTTTTTTTATAATAATAATTGATATTTATTAATTAACCGTGAAGGTAGCTCTGCAATGCAATGCTCTGAACCAGAAACGTTCATGACCGCACTCATTTCTTAATCTGCTCAATTAAACACCCACTCGCCTGCCCTCAATAGTCTCACTTTTCATTACTTCCACCTCGTTAACATTGAATCAACTCCTGAAAGAATTTATAGGGTTGACGTACCATCCCGTGAAGGAAATGGTTAAGTGGAAGGGAAGATATCCGTAGGCCTAAAGACTCAGGAGGGTTGTCCAATATCAGTTGCCTCTTCAGTTAAAGTCGGATATTTTCCTTTTTACGGCCTATAAATATAATTTAGCCCTGACCTCCTTTCCTCCGACAATTGATTCAGTCGAGAATCGCCCCGGAGGGTCACGCACCTAAACTGCTTGCCCTATTTTCCCGATTATCGCCAGGGTTGGTGCTGCTTCCTAACAGCCAAGGTTGGAGCAGGTGCACCGGGGGTTGAGGGAATGGTGAAGATGAAGCTATTCAAACATAAAACATCAATCTTATTAATAAATATAAAGTGCAGCGCGAGTAATGCTATTAATTATTTATTCTGTAATATCATCCATAGATCAACTCAAAGAACAGGTAACCTCCCCAAGTTACCCAGTCTTACTAATGGGAATACTTAATCAAGAAGGAGAATTTTTCCTTAATTTATTATAATAATAAACTTTATTATAATAATATAACAAGTAAAGAGAATGAATGATACATAATGGCATGGATAAAGGCAAATAGAGAAAGTACCCAGAGGCAGTGATAACTTATATTCAGACACCTCGGAGGATTAAGATGGAGAATGAATAAATAAAAACCAGCGAAAACCCAAAAAGAGGCAAAAATCATAAATAGGTTACAGCAAAAAAAAAAATCCCAAAACTCAAAGCCTTAAGTCTCTCAAATATTGGGTAAATGAGCTGTTCATGTATTATCTTCCTTTGCTCTTTGTTTTGGAAAGGTCATAGAATCTCAATCATAGAAGATAAAATTCAGCACATCTCACATCAACAGCCAAACAGACTCAGCAAATAGAGGCAGCAAACTAACTCCAAGAATTTCTACTTAAAATGTTTGTTGAACATCTTGGAGTGAGATTGCTTTCACTTTCATGCGTTGGTTCGCATTGTTAATATGGGATGTGCTAAAGTTTGTCCTCTTTGATGTGAATTAATTTTCTGTTTTTGTTATTCCTAATGATGCCTGAATTGGCGAATCGTTGAAATTTTTTACCCAATATTTGAGATATTGAAGGCTTTACTTTTTTATCCAATGGAGAATAAACCTAGTGGATCAGCTAGTTCAGATAAATGCATACTAGGAACGGGGCAGCTCAGTACATAGGGTGTTGGCTAACTGAGATATAGGTCCCGCATTGGAGACAGGCCTAAATTCTATTAACAGTGGAGAATAAAATATATGGGATCTCAAGACCCTTCTGGGGTTTACCCTGTCTCTGAAAGGTGGGTTCACTTATTAAGGGGAAAAACTTGGAGGCTTAGGGAGGTCGCGGCCAAATCACCTACTTGTACAACCGTTGCGTAGAAACAGTGTAGTCCCTACCATGTACTGAACCCAATACCCAATACCCTTTCTTTATCGAAGAGTGATTTTTTTTCTAATCACATTCATTTATAAAATAAGGCTGACGAGAAAGCTTCATTGACTAACAAACTGTGCAATTATCTGCATTAGTAACTTAGAATCATTAATATTTAACAATAGTTTAGTCAAAATAAGAAATCAAGAATAATCAACAAGATTTTTTAAAATTTATTTTTAATACCTTACATCTCATACAAGAAGAAAAGACAAGAAACTGCTCGACGCTTTCGCCTACTTCAACATTTACTGGACAAACGTTCAAAGCACCCGATTAATTACAAAAGATTCATTTACATGACAGTTATCAGACCTACTCGGACATATGGAGTTGAGCTTTGGGGCTCTACTAAACCATCCAATTCATCTAGTATCCAATCCTTACAATCCAAAATCCTTCGTAAAATCCTCACAAACAAACTCATCCATCATGATCTTAATATCCCATATGTTGCTGATTTGGCCCAAACTAGATACCTGTCCTTCCATGAAAAGCTCCATACACACTTGAATCCACTATTCTCTCAACTTGCTTCCCATAATATTCCTGATAACCCTCCGAGGCGTCTGAAAAGAAGATTTTCCTCGAGACCATCTACTATACAACTTTATTGGAGTGCTATCAATGGATAGTTTCTCCACAAGTGTTTTTGTTTTTTTTTCATGTCCTTTGTTCATATAGCAGATTTACTTGATGTAATATAATTACAGTTATAGATATCAATAAATTATTCTATTCTAAATAAAAATATCTTACATAGGGGTGGCGCTTAGAAATCAGTAAAATTTCACTTCGAAGCTGAACGGAAAATACCAAAACTTCACACACACGCGACATTGCGTGGTTCATACAAATATTCTAAGAATCAAAACAATATTTAGTGGTAATGATGCGGTTTCTTAGAATGTATTGCGAAATAAATAAATTTCTAAATAATTGTTAAACATTACATAAGTTTAAAATACGAGAAACTTTCGTAGTTGCGAAACCAACGATAGTTTAAATTCTCATTTAATGTAATTCAGCACAGGTGTAGTATATAAACCGTCTTATGAAGTATATAAAACGTATATATTAATAAATACAACTCACTCGAAAAATACATTATGTTTCAACATTCCTAACTTAAATCATGCGAAAATCAGGTCAGATATCTGGCCAACATCTAAGTAATAAAATTACTTAGAAGTAAAGTTCAAATCAAAACTAAACAAGACTTAATTCGACCTGTCAAATAACTCTTGATAAATTATATGTTTCATAACCCAAGTGATAAAAACCATAAAGTTAATCAAAATAACCGAAAATTCACATTTGGGGAAAATTCAGGCAGTTTTATTTTAAGCTCTTGCTTTAATTTTTCTTCTGATATTGATTAAGTTGTTTGTCTGTTATTTAACGTCACTTTATGCTACTAAAGCAAATCAGACAATACTACATTGGGAGTCATACATTTTGCCTATCCGTGTACAATTAGGCAGGGAACTTTAGTATCTGATACCCCAAAGGCCCGCCATTTTACATCCCATTCGAAGAGCTGCATCATCAAGGATTATAGATTAAATTCTACGATACTCTTTCAAACAAACTATGGAAATATAACTCTAAACTAACCTACAAAAATTTAGGATTAGAAAACAAGAAAACACTATTGAGAAAAAATCAAGTCATCGCAATACTTAGTTGAGATGATCATAGTTGGATAATGCTAAAGCCGATCGGTAGCTTATTATTGAAAATTTGTAAATAAAATATTTACAAATTGGTATTTCTGAATTTTTATTGGTAAAAAAAAATCATCACCACAAACCATCAAAGTTTTTGGGTTCAGTACAACTGTAGAGTAGAGACAACTGATTCTACGATAACGGTTGTGCAGCCAGATGACTTGTTCCAGATCACGCTCAACCTCCAGGTCTTCCCCCATCTATGGATACCCACATAATTGAGGTTGAGTGAGTCCCAGAAGAATCTTCAGATACTAGAGAGTCCATATATGGTTGTCAACAGATTAAATAATTTATCTGTCACAGTTAGACTTGAATCCAGGATTCTCAGAACAGCAACTCAGCGTTTTACACCCCGCACCCTAATATAAATAATTTGTTTAAAAAAATTAATGATATTATACTGATTAACAATTATAATAATTACATTTCATCGTAATTAATGAAAATAAAATTTAAAATAAGAAACCAAATTGGTTAAGTTCTATTTAGGAAAGTTTTCGGTCCGTTTGCCAAATGATTTAATGCTCTCGCAGGCCAAGCCTCTACTTCTAGTTCCAACAAACAACACAAGGGTTAACGAACTTGTTATATGTATTTTTTATTTAAACAATTACGAACAAAAAATGATTTAATGTATGCTTTATTGATTAATAACTGCCATTTAAATAAAATCTGTTTACTTTTACAAAAATAAAAATTTAAACCTATTGCTCGAATCATCCAGATCCACCAAAGGTTTTTAAACCATTTTTTTTTTAACTTAATGCATGGTAAAAAACAATTTTTATATCCAAAGGCAACAATGGAATATTTAAAAACAACTATTTGGGGAAAGGCTTAGCATTTTTCTAAACTAAAAAAACAAAAACTTCTAATGTTTAAAACATGAATCATGAAAAAAAGTGTTAAGAAATTTAAATTATTTTCAAAAACTAGGAGTATCTTGTGTCACTCTGATTATCAAGCGAAAATCAACCCTATATTGTTTAATCATTCAAGTGTTTTCCAACCTCTAGAAGCTTACAGGAACATTAACACATAGGCATTTACAATAATTAAAATTGCATTTTTAAGGCGTTTTTATATAATTTTTACTAGTTGAAACTTTTAAATTTTTAACCTTCACTCGAATTTTAGGAAAGATAAAAAAATAATTAACCAATTCCAGCAATGTCTACTGGGTCCAAAATATTCTTCTGAAATAGAATAATATTGAGGCTAATGTATCGAACTAAAACTGTTGATGGCTAAAAATCCACGTTGGGTGGGAGGTAAGATAAAAGGTTTTTTAATGGTAAATTAAATTTGTTTATGGATAATTAATACATAGAAAATGTTTATCCAAAGCAAAAATAATGAACATTCTAGAGATATGATATTGTGGCAAGAAAACAATCAAAACTGATACAGTTAATGCACATTGAACAATAATAATTACAAGTATAGAGTATTGTTTTGCTAGACAATGCGTTATAAAGCACAAATAATTAACTAATAAATAAACTAATTTCGTTGATTTTGTGTTTCTAACCATGTTAAATATCGCTATTAAAAAGCTTCCGACGTTCAATAAATTTATAAGACTGCAGTGGATAGTGTATTACAAAACCACGATCTAGACATTTTTTTTCCACTAAAACCCGTGAACGGGTATGGGGTTCAGTACATGGTAGAGACTGTACTGTTTCATGGAAAACTCTTATGTAGGGAGGGGATTTGTCCTGTATCACGCTCAACCAACACATTTTCCTCCTTATTTTCGGTACCAATTTTATAGAGGCTGGGTGAGACCCAGGAGGGTCATAGATCCTAAATGATTCTCCGACTGCTAGCAGACTAAATAAATGTTTTGCCAGCAGCAGGATTTGAACCGAGATTTTCGGAATGGCAAAAAAACTACGGTACCACGCTACACATCTTTGTGGCATAGCTTTCCTTCAATACTCTATAAACAATTGATAACCTCCATATTATATTAAGTATCCAATCTAAAGACTAAGCACTAAGCATATATGATATATATATATATATATATATATATATATATATATATATATATATATATCATATATCATATATTTACGATGAATTTTAAACTATGGTGTTAAAAAGTAATAACTGTTTATTTTCTCTATGAAGGAAGTAGATAACTCTACTACTCTAACGATAACTTCTCTTCGATAACTCTACTCTGGCCTGGGAATTTGGCTATTGAAAACTGTTTATCACCAAGTTTATAAATCTTTGTGTCATTTCTTATCTGAAGCCCTTTGGCTTTTATTATTTTTTGATAATAGCATAGTAATTGGATAGATGGTCTCTCTTTTATTGCACCAGGTGCATTTTAAGAGAGGAATGTAAACAGTATGAGGATCTAGAAAAGAAATATTGCACTCAGATAAGGTTCCAAATATAAACGAAATCATTGGACAGGAAATGACCAATAAGCATTGAACAAAAAAAAAAAATGCTTTAAATGTGTTCAGTATAAAAATTAAAGTAACAAAAAAAACTATGTAGAAAAAAATTAACAATATTGTTTAGTAAAAACTTTAAGTAAAGTTTGAATTTGACTGAAGAACGCCGAGAACCCCTTTTGAAAAAGGAAGAGAAATTTTAATTAAATATTATTATAATAAATTAACTTAATCCAATCAAGAAAATAAAATTACAATACAAAAACTAGTACCCCTGTACTCGTGTGGGGGAAATATAGTTTTGTATTTATAATCCTTGAATGTGATATTTGCAAGAAACATGTTCACACAGAAATATGTATGCATTAACATGTCCGTAAATTAAGTCTAATTAAAATTGATAAATGAGTGTTTTATGTTTAGAATAATTAGGAATCTTAATGTCCATAACAATTTTAATGGTTATGGGCATTATAGTTTTTAAATTGAAATTTAAAACTGTATTATAACAATTCAACAATGCCAGGAATCTGGGTATTAAAATATTATCTTAATGTCCATAATTTATAAATGAGTGTTAATTTTATGTTTAGAATAGTGTTTAAGCTTAATAGTCCATAACTATTCACAGTAAATCACTAAAAGCCTGTTTTTTAATGTTAGGGAATGAATATGAGAATAATAAAATATCAAACCTTCGCCAAAAGTTTTTTATTTACTGATTGAACGTCAAGAAAAAAAAATAATAAGAAAAAGATTTTTACACATATGTATCTATATACATTGTTTTTCATCTCCTCCACCGATGAAAGGCTATCACATATCTACTCATAAGCTTTAAAACGTTGGTGCAGAAGGTTTTTCAGGAAAGCAGCATTAAGCGGGGGTGATAACAGCATTTTAATAATGACTACCAAATAAAATGTGCTAGTATAAAGTAGCATATAGCATTGCTGTGGTGTATAGCATTTATAGCAGCAAGTAGCAATAATTATAGACGATTTATATTTACGTAATAGCGAATAGGAGATGGAACGACGTGGACCTACACGGCCAGAGTTCGCAAGAGCTCTGAGCTGCAGAAGAGTATTGACCCCCACCAGTAGCGCCCTCTATTATCACACTAACTCAATCTATCTTGTATATTGTCTTTTATTAGCTATTAGTATCTGATAATATGTCTCTCTATATCTTTTTGATTGCTTCGGAAATAGCTCCTCGAGAAGGCGGACATGTGACCATCCAGGTCAAAACACAACAGGGATTGTCATATGTGGCACTATTTGGAGCAATAGGAATATTTAAATAAACCACTTAAGGGCCACTGAGCATAATTGCCTTCAGGTAGCGTAAATGCCCTTCAGAATCTCTACCTGTATATTAAATTAAGGCAGGAAATAAAACGCTCAAGATGTAGGCACATATAACCTAAGGGGCTATTTTTAAAAAAAGTAATTAAGTGATATATCTTACTAATATTATAAATGTGAAAGTTTGTATGTTTGTCTCTCTTTCGCGCAAAAACTACTGAACGGATTTGGATGAAACTTTACAGTAATATGGCTTATACCTGAGAATAACACATAGGCTATAGCAAGCGCTGATTTAGGGGGGGGGTGCAAGGGGGCACAGTTTTTTAGGTACTGTGGAGAATCCATTATAGTACATAATTAAAGGCAAATCACATGATATGTTAAAATACCAGAAATAACATGAGTGAACCTATTTGTTTTGATATCCTACTAATATTATAAATGCGAATGTTTGTATTTATGTTTGTTACTCATTCACGCAAAAACTACTGAACGGATTTGGATGAAACTTAATGAGTAAAATAGGATATACATCATAGGCTACAGCAAGCATAGGCGTAACGAGGGGGTGTTATTGGGGATGTAACCCCTCATTGCTTAGAAGAAAGTTTAAAAAAATTGGAAGTAACAATTTAAAAGAAATACAAATTTGAAGGATTTTACTTTTTCAAAGTTATTATTGTGGGATTACAGAAGTAAGGGTCAATATTGTCAAAAACACAACAAAGAAAGTGCAAACACAGTTATTTCAATGAATAAAAGGTACACTAAAATGACAAACAAAAACGTAATACTGTTTGTACAAAATTAATTATATTATTATAAAGGCAGTAGAGGGCATCTAGCGGCAACAATAAGATCGCAAATATGAGAACAGTTTAGACGATTCTTTTTTGAAGTAAGAAATATGTAGGAGTGGTTGACTGGTGGGGGTTATATTATATAACTTAACTTGTAACCATCATCAGCACTAATAAATGTAATGTTATTTAATTAGATGAAAAAGGATCTTTATTTATTAAATATCTCAAACAAGGCAGCCCAAACTGGCCGTCTATAAATCGAACTTCCTTCCTAACCAATCTTACTCATCCAAATCGTGAACCTTGACCTCAAAGCACAGAAGTCAAATACAAGCTATTGAAATGAGGTACCTGCGAAAAGTAGAAAGGAAAACTAGAATAGATAGGATACGAAAGACAACTATACGAGCTGATGTCGATATTAAGCCAACTGAGACTATCCTGGAAGAGCACAGATTAAGGTGGTTCGGACAACTCCTTAGGGTGCACCTACATTGGATCCGATGCGATACGATCAGAATTCGAAAGCAAACCAAATGACTGAAATATATCGAGAGTGCCTACATTGGATCCGCTCCGATCCGTCCGTTTTTATCAGACTAATCCGGCCGATTTAGTCGCTCGTGGAATCAAAAGAGTTTATTTATATGGAAGCGCCTACATTGGATCCGATGCGATACTGTACGATCAGGTGCTATTTTCACATTTCAAAATCACTAGTTTTGAATCCGATAAGCCAGCCGTTACCATGTGTGCCAACTTAACCTTTATTGTCTAAAATGTTTATTAAAAAATGTACATTGTAATTTGATAATTAAATATTATATAAATATCCGTCATAAATCAAAATTAAATATTCTCAATTCTCATTAAAATATTTTATTACTAATCTTCATGAACCATTAAATATAGTAGCGAAGATTATTTTTTCGTTGAATAAAATTATATCTATCAGAAATGTACATAAAAAATATACCTACATACAATTTTAATTCGTCAAATAAAATTGGAAACATTAACTTTTGATAAAATTATCATCGTAATGTTTAATTTATTTATTAAACAGTTGGCAACTCTGGGAGGTACGGGCTTTTCTGATTTTTTATACTCGTTTGCAAAGATGAACAACAAAATATCAAAAGAAATAAATATTATCACAATCGAGAAAATTAAATCATTATATAAAACACGAATATATACAAAAAACAATAAATTCTACTTTTTTTTATTGAAAAACAACTAAATTATTTGTTTATAGTCAAACAGCAAGACAAAAATATTCTAATATAGCAATATAACCTCATTGTTATAACATTTGGTTCTTTTAATTTATGAAATTAAGATTATTTATTAATTATTTTTAATATATTTATACTTCACTATAAGATATATAAAATATAAGAAATAAAAGAATAAAATTAATACTATTTTATTCGGAAGGCAGTGACTAGTTTCACTATCGGATTGAAAAGAATAGAATCATGTCGGATCTGATCCACTGTAGGCACTCACTGCGTATTTCAGTTATTTGTTTTTTCAGCCCACCATCGTATGTGATAATATAGGATCGGGTCGCATCGCATCGGATCCAATTTAGGTGCACCCTTAGATGGTAACAGAGAGAATCACCAGGAAGACCTACAGAGGGGAAAAGGCCCAGACGACGACTTCTCATTTCTCAGGAGGACAGCGTAAGGAATGCTTTCAGGAGGTGAGGAATGGACTAGACACGAAGAAGAGCGTTCGGTTCAATAAACGAAAAATAACAGCACATAAAACTGTTCGTAACCTTCTGTTTGTACAAAAAAGGTAGAACGAAGGACCAAACATACCGTAGATAATAGCCATCAGTTTTATTCCCATACAGGCGCTATCATAATCTTTAAAGTTCTTAGTCAATGCACTTATGTGGTAAGTTCTATAAGCGGATTAGATTGCAAGTTAATAGCCTATATCTAAAGTGGAAGGTAATCTGACACAAAATATATGTCAACCATCCCTAACGGGTTCGAGTCCAGATTGTTGTTGTTAATGTTAAAATTAACTTTTTTGGATCTTTTCTTTTATGAAACAATTTTACTCGGTCGTGAAATGAAATCCTATACTGTAGTAGTTCCTAATAGAGGAAATACGCAGTGAATAAGGTGGGTTCGGATTACAGTAAAATTACTTCCGATCGAATCAGTCCTAGAGATTTTTAAATCGATTTTTATTATTACAATTGAGGCGTTCGGGATCAAAAACATATATAACTTCGAAATTCCGAAAATTGACTTTTTCACATTTTTTTTCATAGATTTCATACTCCCTAAAAAAACTTTCAGAACCGGATTACAACCATAAGAAATAAGGCTGCAAAGATATGTGTCCGGAAAAGACTATTTTTGAAAGAAAAAAAAAACAACTCTTATCTAAGATAAAGAAATAATTATTTTATATTTAAAATATTAGCATAAGCATATCATATAGGTACCGTTATAAAACATATCGGCTTAACAAGTTAGAAACCAAGTGATGCATTCATGACAATGAACGTAATAGGAAGAACATTCCCTATTTACAAGTTTGAAATCACCTTTATTGAAATAAGCTAAGCACTTTTAATGATAAAACCCTTAAAACATTTTTAAATATTAATTAAGGTTTTCAACAATTCTGTATTGTTGAAAACTAAACAATCAGAACATGTAGATACATACTGAATCTACATAATAGCAACTCAATGCTCTACACACTCAGCAATACCTCAATTATATGAATAAAAAACTCTAGAACAGATTTATTATGATTCATTAATAAGTAATTTTACTATTATCTGTAAAAATAACTTACAGTAATTATTCGTTTATTATATCAGCTGTTATTTTAAAAGCAGTATGAGTCTATTTTTTTCAAACATCTAAATATTTAAAAGTTTGCATTTGAATTAATTGAAAAATATTTAAAGGTATTGCATGTTAAATATTTAAAGGTTTGCATTTGAATTATTTGAAAAATATGGGCAGGCGTTATGTTTTTTTTTACACTTAGCACTTAACAATGAGTGGTGTTTTTAATTCTATAAGTACGCCTATTAAGTTTAATATGAAATAATAATCATTAAAATTATTTTTTTTTAAAATAAATGATATTTTTTAGATCCAAACGGAAATTTACAACTTGCACAAAGAACGACTAATATAAATTATTTTTTACTCGAATGATTTACACTGGGTTGAGGACGTGTTAACATTTCTCTTAATACTAAATTATTCAAAACGATCCTTTATTTTATTGTAGGGTGCGATTTAATTAACAATAAAAAAAATTCATAATATAAAATATTGCATACAGAATCGTTAAATTTACAGCAAACTGACTACCCAAAGAACCATAAAAATCGTTTTTACTGCCTTTTTCAGCTCCCTAAAAAGTGATTTAAAGTCTAATTTTATTATTATTATTATTTTTGCGAGCTCACAATAGGGACAGACAACTACCCTATATGGAAGGGATTGGGTAGACCGAGCCATTTCAACCTTTATTTGTTTCTGACCTTTAAAAATGCGGTTGCCTCCAATAATCTATATGAGGTCATATGTAAAGGTTTCTCAATATGTTTCTAACCAATCAGGAGAAACCGATGTTCCACCACAACAAAGAAAGATACATTGGAATATTTCATAGTGTTTATCTTCAAAATTCTCCTAATCATTGATAATCATTTTTTATTTCTTTAATTAAACTAACTTCATTACCACTCAAACCCTCTAGTTTCAAACCTAATAATAATGCCAGTATCAAACAATATGGAAGAAAAAAAACTTTTACTGAAGAAGAATGAATTTTGAAGCCAAAAAACTGACGTACCATCACAAAAAAAAATACCCATTGAAATATTTAAATATTCATAGTACTAATTTCCAAAATTCTCTGTATCGTTTCTCTATTTTTTTTTTATGACTTTAATCAACCGATTTAAAATAATGATTTATTTAATAATAGTCGTAAGTGCACTGACGACATAAATATTTTCTCTATTATTACAAAAAATAATTACAAATTAAGCTTCCGAGGTGCATAAGTTTATAAGACTGCTATCTAGAAGATGGAATTTTATAAGTATAGAAAATAATATTGGACAGGACATGACCAAAAAGCATACCACAAGAAAACAAAAAAGTACCTTAAAAAAGTTCGTATTTTACAAATTACCCTAAAAAATCAAATTGGGTTGTAAAAAATTTGAAACTGGAATCGACTCAATAATAATGCAAAGGTGTGTTGAGAAAGAAAGAAAACTAGACAATTAGGCGTTCGAGTTCAAAAGCGGATTAATCCGAAATTTTCAAAATTTACTTTTTCAAATTTTTCACTATTTTATTCAAGCAATTTTGTGTTTACTTACTTGACTAGACTAGCGAAAAATGTTAAAACGTCTATGTTTAAAGTTTAAAATAAGAAGTATCCTGAACACCATATATAACAATATTAGGACAATGAGAATTCCAGTGATTAGAACAATTATAAAATTGGAACAATGGGGGTACTCCCCCCCCCCAGTTTCTACTTAAAAAATAAATAAATAAATACGTAGGATTGCGTAAAAGATCTTACTACACATCCCACATCTCACATATTTCAAAATTGTATGTAGGAGTATGAATGTACCTCACATACGAGTATAGATAAAACGCGCAACTGTACGCATCAGAAATAGATACCGTTTCCTTGCAGGAGACATATCACGATATAAGGTATAATATAAACTGTCATTGAATTATTTCATAATAATTTAAAATTAAATGTTTTAAAATAAAATACTCGAAAAATCATCTGCGAAACCCAATCTAATAAATAAATTAAAGCCGCCTCTAATATTGAGTTCATTGGTCAATTCGATCAATTGCTTCTTGGGCGCCAAATAAATATTAATTGCATATTACGATAATTGTATATTAGGTGTCGACTATATCAGGTTAAATAACTTGATCCCATGATATGAATACTGATTGGTTTATGATTGAATAACATATTAATATATAATTTATGTTTAATATGTTAGTTATGTAACATTAAATCAGGAGTATAATAAGACTCATGAAAGTTTATTATTTTTTATCAACATTGCTCATTATTATTTTTGTTTATATAATATTTATTCAATATATAGGATTGAAGGGAGCGGATACAGTGGTAGAGCACTGAGCTGCCATGCCAGAAATCTATGTTCAAATCCCGCTGCAGGCCATGATTTTTATTTAGTCTGTTTGCAGAGGGAGATGGATCATATAGGATCTAGGATCCTCCTGGGGCCCACCCAGTCTCTATAAAATATTATAAAAATAGGGTACCCAAAATAAGGGGGAAAATCCGGCGGTTGAGCGTGACCTAGGACAAGTCACCTCCATGCAGAACCATTGTCCGTGAAACAGTTCAGTATCTACTATGTACTGAACCGCAGATCCGTCATGGGTTCTAGTGGTACAGGCAAAGGAAAGAGAAAATATTTTGTATATACTATGCGACCGAATGGACAACTTTAAATTTAAATTGATACTATAATTAATCTGCTATTTTATGTATAGTAGAGCTATAAAAAAAAATTGAATAGCACAATAATGCATAAACAATAATTACAACAATATAGTACTGAATATATACTATTTATAATGAAAATCCTGCACTAATATTTTCATTTCAAAACCATTCCAGAGATTCTTCCAATAATTTTTTTTTAAGTTGTAGAAGTCCGATTTTACTTATATCGGAATATTTAAGGATTTGCATTTCAATTACTTTTAAAATATGCGCAAATCTTAATCTAGAATTAAGATCTTAATTAGAATGACGACTTTAATCAGTATACACCTCATCAATTTTATTATGAAATAATAATAATCATAAAACAAGTAATAAGAATAAGTGATTTTCATTATTAAAAAAAAACTTATCACTACAACCCATGAAGGGTATTGGGTTCAGTACGTGGTAGAGACTGTCCTATTTCTTGTACATCGGAACTAATTTGCCTTACATCGCGCTCAACTGCCAGATTTTCTCCCCTATTTTAGGTAGCCACTTTAAAGAGCCTGTTTTAGCCCCAGGAGGTTCCTAGATGCTAAAGCATCCATCTCTGGCCGCTAACTGATTAAATAAAAGTCTGCCAACTACGGGATTTAAACTCAGGTCCTTCAGCACGGCAGCTCAACTCTCTACTACTGAGCCACTTTATAGGACTTATACCACTTTTAAAAATAACAGTTCATATTTTGACACTCTCGAAAAACATTCCTCGAAAATTGAATATGAATATAAAGTGAATAATAACATTATTGACAAATAGGTTTGTTGAGATTGCTTACGCTAAGTAAACCGAAAAACAATGTCCATTAAAAAAAAATCTACTTTAATAAGATGTTTTAACTTCTAATATGGGCTACAATAGTTTAAGAATCGTTGTCTTATTAAACAAAAACATTTTTCTTTAAATTTCATTGAATTGAACCTTGAATGGATGGAATATTCGTTGCTCTTGAAGTGTAGAACTTAACGCTGAAAATTCTTTGGTTTTATAAGGGAAACAAATTAATTTTTTAATCAAATTAAAGAAAATTTACTAACAATTTTTTCCAAATAGTAATTAATTATTTGTGATTACTTAATAGCCCATGCATTGAACCGGAATCGAGCAATACAACCGTTGAACTAGATTCATTCATAATTTAGCGAACGTCATTGTTTGTTGACTAGCGCATCTGATACTTCCCGTGTCATCATTTCCTCTGTTGTTCGTGAGACTTATCAGTTTGATCAGATCCACGTTCCAGTGATATCAGAGAGAACTTCAATTGCTCGGATTATAATTGGTATCAAATTGAGGATTTTAAATATCGCCTAAAAAATATGCGAACGGGATAACTCAGTGTTTAGAGAGCTGAGACAGATAATGTATTAAATCTGTTAATAGCCAGGAATAGACCTGTAAGACTATCTGGGGATCATCCAGCCTCTATAAGTTACCTTTAATTGGAAGAAAAATCTGGTAGTTGTCTATGAACCCAGCGCTCTACTACTAACAGCTATCCCGCTCCCTCCTATTTTATTATGGTGTCCATTTTTTTTCTCAACGTCACAATAAATTATATCATTGTTTAATTAATGTAATAACACTAAACAACTAAAATCACCTAATTAATATTTTTCGCAACCGCTCCGATTCTGAGCCCGAAGTTTCGCCAGCATAAAACAATGCCTGACTAAACTTGAAAATAATTTGGAAAAGTAAATATTTATCCCGTTCTGATCCTGAACTCCTGAATTTGTTCATTACCGGAGAAAGACTAGCTTTAAGAATTTTTTTAATTTACCACTAATTTTAACCTGTTAGCGCCCAGGGAAGGATCCTACCGGGCTTACCCAGCCTCTATAAAGTGGGTACAAAAAACTAGGGGGGAAACCTGGCGATAGGACGTGATCTAGGACAAGCAACCTCCCTGTACAACCGTTATCCAACAGTACGATCTCTACCACGTAATGAACCCTAAACTCTTCACATGTTGAAATAGTAGTTTTTTTTTGTTTTTTTTTAATGGATGTTCGGTATATGTATCTTTATAACTCGTATGTATGATTGTTTGAAATGAAAAGTTTCACTAGTTGACAGTCCAGACGAAATATTCTCTCACTTTATATGATGGTGTTATTTAATTAATTTTTTTTACGATTTATTTATTTCGAGAATGTATTCTGGAGTTAAAAAAGGCGTTGCCAAAAACAGCGATTCTAAAATGTGTGTTGACGCATCAATGGACAAATTGATAAATTGAAGGCCCGCAAAAGAGGTCGGCAACACCCACAGTACGCCATTTACCAATTTAACAGTTAGCGAGGAAAACTATTCAGGGCAATGTCTTACCTCACTTCCAATTTCAGCAAGTGAACTGAACCGACTTAAAATAACAGAGAATTTACTTTTAAAAATATATTTAATAATAAAAATAAGTAAAAATCTGGGAAATAAAATAGAATACAAGCGAATCCAGAAGTTGGAATATGATGATTAAAGTCCTTGCTTACAATGTTCCTTTACTTCTCCACTGTATTGTATCAAAACCTCAAGGTCAAATCCTAATCCTAAATATCCCCCCATCTACGTTTTGGATACTTAACCTAGCCTTACTCCTGTTAAAAAGCTATACTTACCCCTGTTAAATGATTCATCTCTAGTGAAGTTAAGAATACAAGACAAAAAGGTACAGAATTAAGAGTAAAAAAAAAACCTTGTAATGCCTCCGAGTAAAACGATGTAAAATAGTATATTTTAAGCCTGGTTTTTATTTATGCTGTGGATATTGTATATACAAAAAATCGGAAATCATCTATATCCCTTGCCCATTGGTTTAATACTCGTTATTCTTTAAAAATTCTTTCGTAAGTCAACATTAGTTTTACACAACTGGTTCAATTTGGAATGGGCGTCTCCAGCCTATGCGGTGTCAAAGATTCATTTCCTAATTATATCTAGATAGAAAAAATAGACTCTCACTGAAGCGTCAAACGTTCAACCATAGCAGCATAAAGTGACTTTAAATAAATAAACAAAAATAACCTAATCAATCACTGCAACGCAAAGGCCTTAATTAGCAAGACGTAATTATAATTCAAAAGATAAGTGAACATAGTAATGATTTTTATATCCGTAATAAAAAACAGATGAAAAAAATACTGGCAGAGGAGATTTTATTATTCGGAATCATTACGGAAGAAAAAAATAAACATATAAATAATTATCTTACAAAGCACAAAGCATTCTCATAGGAAATTTTATTAATTTATTCCAGCGAGACTCGAAATCGTTATTACTCACATTTTATTCAATAATATGTCCCGTAAAATATTCAATAGAAAGTAAATAAATAAAAACCGGTTGCGTTGGATATATAATTATATAAAAAATAATTTAATATAAATCAACAAAAATATAATAGATATACTTAATAATAATAATACCCTCGAATTGGTGAATCACTCAATTTTTGACGTATTTGAACTTACGGAGTAGAGCTTTGGGGCTCCATTAGGTCAACGAATTTCTAATATTCAATCCTTAAAATCCAAAACCCTTTGTAAAATCCTAAACGCTCCTTTGTTACGAATAAAGTCGTACATAAAGACCTCAATGACCATATTGTTGCGGATTTGGTCCGAACTCGATATGAATCCTTCAATGACAAACTTCATTCCCACTCAAACCCACTAGTTTCAAACCTAGCAACCTCTTCTGGATAATCCTTTGAGGCTTCGAATAAGAAAATGACCTCGTGGCCTTATAGCTTAAAGCTGTCATTTGAGTGCACCCAGTGGCTAGTTTTTCTATTTCCCTTTACATGCTTATATATCATCCATAGCATTTACTTATTGTTATATTGTTACTTGAGGCGTTTAGTATCAAAACCAGTTCGATCCCATTTTTATCAAAAAAATTTTGTTAATGTGTTTTGAAAGTTTAAAAGGTATTCTATAAGTTTGTTTAACCGTATGGATCTAAAACGGTTCCATCCCATACAAAATTGGCCACAAAGTGGGTGTTGTGCAACAAAATCAGTTCGATCCAAGCTTACTCAGTTTGCCGCTGCCAGCGTTAATCAAAAACAACCCACTGTTGAAGATTATAATGTAACCGAACATGAAGACATTTTAACTGAAAATAATTTTACTTAACAATTTTATTTTTCTTGCTATTATATAAAATAGCAATTCAATTGATATATTTTAATAATAAATACCTAATACTTTCGATACTAAACTGATTTCAACTCGCAGTTTAAAAAAAAATTCTGTCATTTCAATCTATAATAATTAAATTAATTAACACTAATTATTATTTTTAAAAACTCTTTTAAATATTGCATATTGGAGAATCCCCCATATTTATTTTTCATCTTACAAAATAATTTCATCAAAAATACTGCAAATTTATGTCATTAGTTGACTAAGCATTCAATTTGGTTATTAATGAATTAAAAATTTTAATAGATTATGAACCCCGCGATTCGACTAAAATAGTTCTACTCATCCAATAACAACCTACTTTTGACATGTCTGAAGCAAAAATTTGTATAAAATGTCCAAAAGATGGTTATGAATTTTTAAAACGTTTTTTGGCTCTCCTGAAAAATTTTATGAAATGGATCGAACTGGTTGGTATTGATACTAAAAGCCTCACTTATTGAATTATTTAATGTAGTTGTAAATTTAATTAAATAAGTTTTAAAAAAAATTAGTGCCGTGGGAAATCTGCGAACAGAAAGGTCATTATAAAGACTGATTACCAAACACCATAAATCAAAAAGCGGGAGAGGGTCTGTCTTTAACAAGTTCAGAGAACTTAAATTTATGTATTGAGATGAAGCCTACTAATTTATTTATTTATCTGAAGGAATCTAGAGTAGAATTCCGATCTTAGCCTTACCACTTAAGAAATGTTTTTAACTGGAATCATAGAAGTAAACATATTAAACCACAGTAAATTAGTCGGGCTTGAGAAAAATCAAATCATTTAAGGGGCTTGTTTCACAATCTTTAAATACATAGCTCTTGATCAGGTTTAAAAGTGATTACAGGTAACATTAGAAACGATTTTAGTTTACTTTCCAACAGCCTAAATGTCAGAAAGATATATCCAGTTTCGTCTAGAGATACAAGCTTCTCTTTAATAACTAGTATTTTACTAATGAGACTTGCATTTTAATTATTAGATATTCATAAATTAAGAAGGAAAAAACCATTATCCAGTCAAGAAATTATTCATTTATTAAGTCTTAAGACGTTTCGACTACAAGTCATTCTTAATCACAACAATTTCTGGTTTTATGCATCAAAAACATACTGTAAATAACTACACAAGTTAAAAGTCAGAATTTTCTGTAAAAACAACAAAAAACAAGACAATAACAATTATATTAATTAAAAAATACAGATTTAAAAATATTTATTGTCCAAACAATAGTGAAAAGAGAATACCTTCATAAATGGTTTTTGAATTTTAAATGTCAGTTTTAATAATTTTTTTTTTGTTTAAAATGCAGGGTATACTTATTCCTTATAGTAAAAAATACATGTTCAAAACTGATTTGAGACATTGAACCTATGAGATTAACCAAGTTAATCTAATATTTATTATTGTTTAATTTTTTTAATTTTTAAATTATTTAAAATTGTTTAATAAATAAATAAATAAGGATAAATATTTTAAACTTTTATTTGAAAAATGTATAATCACTGTAAGATATTAAATAAAAACTATATGAAAAATTAAAAGAAGATACAGAATATGTTGGTAGGTTACTGTGGTAAGGTTATCAATACTCTGTACTAGAATGTTGTTAGTTGTTGGTTCATTTAACGTCACTTTATGCTGCTATGGCTAATCGGACGATGCTACAGTGGGAGCTCTAAATTTCGCCTATCCAGGTTTAATTAGGATAGGGATTTTTAACGAGTACCTGACATCGTACAGGCTCGGGACCCCCGTTTAACGTCCCTTCCGAAGGACGGCGTAACTAAGGATTTTTACTCCCTTAAAAAAATCCTAGGGCCACCTGCTGGGCTACGAACCCGCGATCTTGGGCTTAGTAGTTTGTTACGCTAACCACTAGACCACAGGTGGCCTTTGTAGTAGAATGTTATATCAGTTCAATCATTCCTATATTATAGTTTTTTCAGTTTTAAAAGTATTGATGAATAGAATTTCCATATATTGAATTTAGTCCAGTGATATAAATCAAATTTTAAAATGATTATTAGATATTTTGAATCCAAATATATAATTCTAGTTTAATTTCAGTAAACAGTCCGATTGATAAATAGTCTTGTAAATGGTATTCTATGTAACTGTAAAACTAAATACAGAAGCGTATGCAGGTATTGAAGTAAGGTTCCAACTTAATTCGGACAAGATTAATTACAAAGCTAGTAACAGAAAAGAGGAAGGTATTATTGTTGTAGGAGGTTATAATTTTGAACTTGTCGAGAAGTTTAGATTATTAAAATCTATGATAATTGCAATATAAAAAACGAAATTCAATAGGAAATAAAGTGGCAATTGAAAGTACGAAAATTCTTGTTTGTGGGATATAGATAGTCTGGGGGTGCAGTCATTAAAAAAACCCTAAATAAGACAAATTTATTTATTGTAAGTGCCAACGTTTCGGCCTATGCTGTAGGCCATCTTCAGGGCTAAGGGAAGGAAGAGCTGCTACACGGTATCTTCTAGTCAACTACTTTCCTCTCAATCGAAAATTCTTGTTATTTTTCGGTATCAACAATATGACATATTACGTACAGTTATTGACTGTTACACGTAAAGAATTGAATGAAAGGTCTCAAAATATACTGTTTCAAATATGGCAGAAAATTATTAAAGACAACTAGGCATGACTAAGAACAAAAAAGGTTTATTAGTCGAACTCTGAATTTTTTCCACGGTTTCTTGAATAAAACTTCGATCTTAAGACCCGCTCGTATAAATCAGTCTTAAAGTACGTTTATGGTTTATAATTAAGAATATATTTGACAAAGACAGGACTTGTACCTTTATATTCAATGAAGCGTATTTATTGAGATGATTACATTGTACATGTAGTTAATTCATTTAGCATATTTATGTTGTCATGTTAGTTTATGTTCTTTCAATAGTCACCTTAGTTTGAGTACTAATTGTTTATGCATTTAACGTCACTTTATGCTGCTGTGGCTAATCGGGCGATGCTGTGGGATTCCTAACTATTGCCCATCCAGGTATAATTTTTATACGTCCTTTCCGGAGGATGGCCTAAGGATTTTTTAGGATCTTTTAAAAAACTACGAACCAGTGATCTTGGGCCAGTGTGCTTTGTTGAACATTAGACCGCAGAAGACTGTGAGACTCCACAGAGGGCCCCGTACAAGATAGGTTGTACTGCTTTTTAACCATAACCGTCGGTTTAGAAACAGTTTAAATAATTTATCCACCACAGCCAGATTTTAACCCAGGACCTTCAACTCAGTAACTCAATAGCCTACTCACTTAGCTTTCCTGCTCCCCCTGAGACGATTTGATATAATTGATTTCATTCTTCCAGATTCGATATATTCTTTCAGGTTAATGATATGCTGTAGTACGACATCCGATGGCCTAGACATAATAATGTCCTATCTAGAACAAACATTGAACTAAGAAGATGTGTCCATTGAAAATTCTTATCGGGCTTCGGTTACTTAAGATTCATAATCGCTACGACCTCAGCACCTGATTCGGACGCTATGACCTATTTATTGCCGGCGAGACAATGAGCAATCTCATCGAATATTTTCCTCCTCTCGCAAGTGATCAAAAGAAAACTTAATGAATATATTCAAGGACCAAAAAAGAAATGAGAATGATAAATGTATACGCAAACGTCGGCATTCCTCTTTTCGTATGTACATTAATTGCCTCGAGGGAGAATGAATTTTAATTTCTTCACATGTGAAGCATTATTTCATAATTTCATACATCCTTATATAATTAATTTCCACATCGTCATAATACTTTTTTCCTTGAATATGGGCATGGATATTTAATATTAAATATTTATATTATACTATTTATATCTACATATACTTTTATATATCTCATGTTCTATTACCTAAAAATCTCATAGGTTATTAGTTTATTATTTAATTTTTACTGTTGGATTTATAAGTAAATCTATGTACACAAGAGCGGATTGGCGGATCCAGGGGAGGGGAGGGGCACGGGGGGCACGTGCCCCCCCAGACGGTTTTTTGTGTACTGTGGAGAATCCATTACAATACATACTTATAGGCAAATCATGTGATGATAGTTGTTAAAATATATGAATAAAATAACAGAAATAACATGAGTGAAATTATTGTTTGGATATTTTAATAAACTTTTGAAACATTTCTATAAATACTACAAGTTTATTTCTTAAGTTATTGTTGATTTTTTTGTCCGTCTGTCCGTTGTACTCCCCCCCCAGAAAAAAATCCTGGATCCGCCCTGGCAAGAGCGTATTATGTAATACAATGAGAAAGGAAACAGACAAATTAAAAATATCAAACAAAAACAGCCAAGATAAAGAAAAATATTGAAAAAAAATTAAAAGAAATCAAGGTTCTTGTGGAAAATTAAAAAAAACGGAAGGATTATGCGTGGTCGAAAGAAGGGAAGTAAAAGCAGAAATGATGCGAAAATTAGAAAATAAAAGTAATGATATTCTCGTGGTCTTAAAAGGTCGTTTCGTAGAGCAAAAAAATAATATTAAAAAAAGGCCTTTACTACTACAACCTAGTAAAAAGGGCATAAAAAAGCTCGAAGTCTCTAGGAATGTCGTGAAGAGAGTATTCTGAAGTTCTTCACTTACGGAGGAACATCAGAATACTCAGGGCTTTCAAGAAAGACCGACAAGAATAAAAGGCGCGATTGGGACAGAGAAGGAAACAAAAACATTGGGACCGAATGAAAGAGATATGGGAGAGAAGAAAAGTTGATACGAACGAAATCTGTAGTGGATCAGGCAAAAAAAAAAAAAAAAAACCTACAACCCATAAAGGCTATGGGGGACATGGTAGACTATGCGTACTGTTTCTAGGTCTTCTAAAAGTTAAGAATAGAGGTGATTTGGAAGAGATCACACTCAAATACTTTTATTACCCAAATAAGGGTACCAACTTTATAAAGGTTTGGAGAGTCCCTAGAGAATCAGCATCACACTGAGTCCATCTAAGGCCGAAGAGATCACGCTCAACCGTCAGGTTTTCCCCCAAAGAGTTAGTAAGTTTATGGAGGCTGGGTGAGCCCTAAGAAGATCTGGAAATAGCAATGAAGTAGATCTATGGTCTAATTAAATTTTAAAAAGTCCATCCAAGAAAGAAATGAAATGAAGAAAAACAAGGAGATAACAAAATTAAAATTGAATTTATCTAGTGATTATAAATTCAACCTACAGTTTTTTTTTTGTTTAATCAATATAATACCGGAAAATATCAATATATTTCTTTTAACATGCCACTATTTATTCACCTCACCTAAAGCCAGGAGATAAAATCAAAATGAAAATAGAAGTTGTTCAATAAAAATATCAATATTCCAGGTATATCGAATTGCTTTTTAAATTAATATATGCAATATGAATTCGATACAAACACATCGATATTTAAATGCGATATTGTAGCACCTTGTACTGGATCAATGACCCGTGATGAATCACCAAGCAATGAAATATCTATTACCTAAAGTTTATCGATCTCATAAGGAAGATACAGAAGTGTTCTATTATTATCAGGCGTATCAATCATCCATAAGAAGGGTAATATCATCAAAACTCTTCTTGTATATAACTCAATTATATATGTACCAAAAACCATTATATTTATATTAAATTTATTTATTAAAATTTACAACTTTATAATAATAATATGCCACGTAAATAGAATAAAGGTACGTGATGACTTCAGATAAAGGCAGGTAGAAAAACTACCGGCTAGTGGTACTCAAATAACAGATTCTACTTAGAAGGTCACGAGGCCATCTTCTTTTTTACGCTTCGATAGATTATCGTGAATTGCAGAAGTAGCTAGGTTTGAAAATAGTTTGGGTAGGAATAAAGCTAATCATGAAAGAATTGATATCGGGTTCCTCAACCTTTTAAGTTAAATTTGTCATTTGAATACTACCAGTGGGTAGTTTCTCTACCTGCCTTTACATACGTTTCATTACATACAACTATACATATAAAATGGTTCGTCCTTAATGACTGAGGGATCAACGCAGAGCCTAAACCGCTGATCGTAGAGACCTGAAACTTGGAGGGTGTATTCTTGGTATGATGTAGGCAACTGATAAGAAAGGATTTTCCAAAATTCTACCCCCAAGGAAATGAAAAAGAAGGGCAAAGTTTGTTTGCTTGCTCACGTGTTTCTTACTCACAAAATCTACATATTTACGCTGAACAAAACAAATCAAGTGACATAGTTCAGGTATATGAAGTACCTATGATGTATGCATATATATTGATTTGTAAATAAAATGTATATATTGTAAATTTATGTAAATTATGAAATAAATGAGATTTGAAACAAAAAGTTCACTTCTCCTTCACTAGCCAGTTGTATTGGTACAAAATACCAATTCAATTCAATTGGTTAGTGAAGGAGATACTTATTCTTGTCATTCATAATATTTACTTGTTTAATTATTTAATACACTTGTAAATTTAATTAAATATATTTAAAAAGTAAAAGTAGTGTCATGAGAAATCTGCGAACAAGCATACTAGTAAAATTAACAAAACACAGATCTTCCAAAACAAATGTCTAAGAATCATAAAAAACTATCCAATATATACTAAAATCACCACAATGCACAAAGAACTGGACATCCCAACAATACGAAAATTCATACACCAACAAACCCTCAGATTCTTCACCTCATCCCGACTTTCAGACAACACACTCATACAAGAAATAGGAAATTATACAAAAACTACAACACCAAAATACAGACACAAACGAACAAAACACATACTATTATAAATAATATGCATTTTGTATTATGTTATACATAAATTTTGTCTTAAGTAAATCCTAGGTCCTCTCTTTTCTGTTGGTTTTTTAAATTTTACCAATAACAAAAACATATTAATCAGTAACCGTTGTAATGTGAACTCATTTTCATTGTAAGGGATTATCCCACCAATGTTTTAAAATTTGTACATATTTTAAAATAAAATATTAAAAAAAAAAAAAATACTAGTAAAAAGGCAGACAACTACTAACAACTTTAATTTCTGTATTGAGATGAAACTATATTTATTTATTCATACACCTGATGGAAAGACTCATATATATGACAATCATTAGACCCATCTCGACTTACGGAGTAGAGCTGGACAAAAAAATCCTCAGTGCTTCTTACTTCGTAACGAACAAAGTAATCCATAATGACCTGAATGTCCCATTTGTTGCTGATTTGGCCCGAATCCGATATCAATCTTTTCATGACAAGATTTATTTCCACTCAAACCCACTCACTAGTTTCAAACCTAGCAACCTCTTCAATTCCTGATAATCATCCGAGGCGTCTGAAGAGAAGATGGCCTCGTGACCTTCTAAGTTGAACTTATAATAGTACTGCCACTACACTAGTTACCCTGCTTGTACTTCATGGTAATATGTACCAATCATTACATTTAGTTGTTGTGTTATTTTAATACAGTTGTAAATTTCATTGAAAAAAAAAAGGTTTGTTACTTAAGAAATAAGCATTTTTTAAAAATCGGAATCATAGAAGTATAAAGTCGTCCTCAACCTTAATGTCCAATTAGTTACTGATCGACCCGATTCTATATCAATCCTTTCATGACAAGCATTATTCCCATTCAAAGCTTTCCATTCTTTAATTCCCGATAATCTTTCACGGCGTCTGAAAAGAAGATGGCCTATGTCTCATGCTCATTACGTATCAGTCATTCTATTGACTTATTCTATTATTATAGTTTTTGTATTCTGAGTGGTAGAGCGCTGAGAAGCCGTTCAAATCCGCCTCTGGGGGTATTTATTTAAACATTCATCAACCGTGGATGAGTCCTTCGGGTTTTGGAGGGCCTCTTGGGGCTCACCCGGCCTCTGTAATTGTTTACAATAGCTTTCCTAGAAACAGTATAGTCTTCACCACGAAATATTTATCTGTTCACCATTCATGGGTTGTACAACAGTTTTCTTTTTATTATAATACAGTAGTAAATATCAATAAATAAGTTTTATATATATATATATAAATCTTCTAATTGTTCCACAAGTTACAAGGTTGTTGAGCGATTTTAATATTACATAATACCTAAAAAGTCTACTGACCGAACGAATTCATTCTCTTATTTCACGGAGACAGATCGATCAGGGCAGGTTCTGAATGACAATACATGATGTCCTTAACGCGTGAGCCGTAAAAAATTCCTGAATGAAAGGACCATTCAGCGAGGCCTCAGGAGTCGTTCTTCTAACTGTTGTTCAAGGCTAGCAGTTCGGACTCTCGACATCCTTCCCTCATCGGATGTCTAACGCTGACCACATGTCCTGGTCTTTTCTATCTCATGTTTAGATAAGCAAAACCGCGTCATTAGTGTTGGGTATCAGATTGTAAATAAGGAGAAACTCTGGGACCGATTTCAGTATATAATATAATGGAGGCCTTATTAAGGAGTTTCAAATCTAGAAATCAAGATAAATAAAATCGAATACAAACGAAGATCAATGGACTCTTGTAGATTGAAGCGAAAAAATATAATAAGACAAAAAATACACTTGTAGATTGATCTTAAATTAGTCTGAAAAGTGATAAAATATATAACTTAATTTAATTAGATGGTTTTAAATACATTATATTTGTTCATTAATTCGCTTTTATTGCCTTCGCCAATAAGTAATGGAATGTTTGAACTGGATTTTCGGCCACTTCAAAGCATTGAATTAAATTGAAACTTATCACACTTCTCAAGGACCGGAGACAATATAATAGTTTTCTCTCATTATCATAAACAGGATCTTCAGGATTACCGATTTTTCATATCCGAAGGCACGGTAATAAATAAATTATTTTTTATTATTTAAACTTGGCCTGACGTTTGGGTAAAAAAGCCGGACACCTTTTTTCTCAGTATTAATACGACAAAAAATGTTATGTAGAATCAAGCTTTTTTTATTATTACCATAAATCTTGTTAAATTATAATGAAAAATAAATGAAACGCCAAATCCGGATGGTCGGACACAGTTTATTTTGGCTGGACACACAATCAAAATACCTAAATATGTCCTGCTTTATCCGGACGCCTGGCAACCCTGTGCATGCCCAATATTTAGTTATATGTCTAAAATTAATTACAAATATTCCAAAACAAATGTCTTAGAATTGCTAGAAATTATACATATAACACTAAAGTTAAAATTATGCATAAATAATTAAGTATACCTTATATTGAAGTATTTATCAACAAACTATGAAAACGATTTTTTTAAAGTGTAAAAACAATAAAAACCCACTTATAAAAATATTGGGAACTATACAAAAAATAGTACAAAGCGATATGTACATAAAAAAACAAAACATTTATTATTGTAGGATACCAATTTCTTTTATTTCAGTGTTATTGTTTATATATATATATATATATATATATATATATATATATATATATATATATTTATATAAGTTACTAAAAATGTATAGTTACAATTTTTGTTTTCTCTCTGTTGGAAGTTTTTTTATACATTCTTTCTTTCATTGTAAATTATGATTCTGCACAGCATGTAATTTTGTGAATTGTAGCAAATTATACAAGAGATAAATTAAAAAAAGAAAAAAACAAAGAGAAAGAAAGAAAGAGAAATGCTCCCACTTACGCCTCGGTCGTTTAAGATAGGCTCAGCACTTCTTATCATTTTTAGAATTCGTTCATTACTAAACGCAATTACTTTACAAGCCCATCCTCGCGAGGCTATCACTCGTTTATGCTCTGCAATTCCGCGTTGTATTGCCTCCAAAATCCTCCAGTGGACTCACATTTTTTAAGAACCGAATATTCTACGCACTACCTTATTTTCTAATACCTAAAGACGTTGTTCATCATGTAACTTCAAAGATCACTCTTTATTGATTGAAAAACAAAAATAAAGTATCTATTCGAACCCTTTCTTACATTCTGAATGTATTTTGATCTAGCAATACTGTTTAAACTAGCTCTTCAATAAATTAATTATTTATTAACGGGATTTAAAATAAATAAATAAAATTGATAGTATAGCGTTCGTTGATATTATTACGTTTTTTAATTTTCAAACGTTTAATAGATTACTTACATGACAACGTTGCGACCTTTTCTATCTGACCAGTACTTTAAATATATATGTATATGTGTGTGTGTGTGTGTGTGTGTGTGTGTGTGTGTGTACACAAAATTATATAAACATATCATATTGTAAATAATGAGGTATCAACAATCTGAGGCTTATCATTACAGAAGATGATATACGCGTTATCAAGGCCGAATTTAAAAATAGGTCACATAGTTATAACAACACTATCAAACAATATTGCCTTATTTAATTACAGAATTGTTTTTTCTTTTTTTATTTGCTCCCATTATATTCTCTATCAATAAAACAATTTATTGAATATATCATAAATAATGTATTAATAATACTTATTTATTTATGTTATGGATAATCAAGTACTCCGAATTCCCTTAATTCAAAACTTAAATCATTATTGAATTGAACGTTTGAACAGAACTGACAAAAATCTAAAAAGTGTCGGTAAATATATGTAGTTCACAAAAAACGCCTAACTCAAAAGCTCCATGTAATTCCAAAGAGATTACATAGAAATATATACAATATATAACAATAATATTTGAATAAATAGATAGATCGATGACAAATTTAACTTCCCATGGTTTTAACTAAACTAAGCGAATCCCTTCTTCCTTGAGAGACCTCAACCTAATCAAAATAAGCTTATTAAAAAAGGAAGAAAGTAGAAATATATATATATATATATATATATATATATATATATATATATATATATATATATACATTTTTAAAATAATTTAATAACACAAAGTTTTGGGGAAATAGAACTTAGTTGAAAATAAGAGCTAGACAACTGCTCGTACATTAAATTTACAAAAGCAAATTCTATTTATCTATTTAGTTTAATAAGAACTTTTCGACTAGTATGCGATCTTTCAATATTTCTTTTTCTTCAAAATTTTACAATCTTAAATTACAAAAATTCAAATTTAATTTTAACGAATTTTGTAATGAATTATCTTTTGAACATGATACACCATAATTTTGTGTAGATGTTTTTTTTTTTGTTTTTTTTAAAGTCATACACCCATGAAAATTTTAATGAATTTAAATGAACATTCCACGCGCTGTTTCGTTAAGTGTTCTAATTATAATAAATATAATGGCATAAAATATATACAATTATAGTCTTCACTTAACACTATTGTAATTGACATTGAGATGTATAAATATGCTCCCCTAAATATATATGAACGAGCGAAAGTACGAAATGAAAAATGCTTTACTTATACAACACATGACTACATGTCTTGGGTGCAGTACATGATAGACACTGACGGCTGACTATTGTGCAGAAAGAAAGAACCAGATTTTCTGGTTCGTCAGAGGCTGGGTGAGTCCCAGTAGGTTCAACAGATCCCCCAGAGACGACATCTAGATTTCAACCCTAGGGTTCTAGATCTTCAGTAAAGCAACTCAGAGTTCTACACATCCGGATTTCCTCCTTCCCCTAGTTGAACAGTAGAAGACTATGCGATGAAAGAAAGGACAAGAAAATAATAATTTTGACGTTTTATTGATTTATTTAGTTATGAAAGTATCCCTACTATTAGCAACTAAAATATAATCTGAAAACCAAGAAGTACCTTGTGATCAGTATGTTGTAGAGACTACTGTTATTACAACTAACGGTTGTACAGGGACGTGATGATTTGGCCTGAATTATCAGTCTGGTTTTTCAATAATTTTTAAAAGGAGTAACAAAAAAAAACTAAAATACTCAAAAATTGAATTTCTTTAAGGACTCGGTCGATAGATACTCGGTCCGTAGAACCTTATGAATTTTTTTTTACTTGCTAATTCTTGTATGAATACTTTTAATATTCCTCTTGTATATAAAACAATGTAATAAATGACTTTTATAATGACATCCTATTTGCAATTTCTAAAAAGATATCATCCGGAATCACAACTCCCTTCTCATCGTGATGTCTAAATGAGAAATGTTGGTCATTATGACTCAACGATCCTTTTCTTTTCACTAATTAACGAATGAATGAGTAGATGGCCTCTTCTGGATCTTTTCAAATTCTAAACCGCTAATGATCCGATAACGTAACTCGCTAAATTAAATTATTCCAAAGGCTTCCAAGCCACAACGTTTCCCTTCTGTCCTTGTCCTATCAGGAAATGACTGAGTGTTGGTCTGCGAACAGCGAAGGAGTCGAACCCGAAACAAATCGGTAATTGTCAATAGATCAGCAAAGCTATTATGTGGAGGTCATGAATTGTGAAGAGATAGTAGGTCGAGCTCCATGGTTTTATAATGCAGGTAAGGCTTAGGTGAGATATTCTGGTTTATAGTTATACCTAAAGTCAAACAATTTTTGGCTTTATGCTCCCGAAACTTCAGGTTCAGAACCGAACTAAGATTATGAGAAATAGGGTGGCTAAGTGTGTTACAGAAAATTGGATGATAAATACAAGTTATCAGGAGGTTTAGTATGGAAAACGGAATGAAATTATGTGAAGTGTATATACGTTGGTAATCATTTCATCTAGAAATGAACATTTCTACAAAAGACATCATATGGTTACCGAAATCTACTAATTACCCATAATAATCATTCTCTTTTCCATACTAAAGACCACGATAAAAGTTTTACTTTCGGAAAATATTAAAATTGAAAATAAAAAACAGTAAAAGCTTGTAAATCAACTCGAAGCGACAGCCTGTGGAACAAATACCCCATGTTTATTTCCTAGATCGGGACTTACATACACTACCCTCACAATACTGCATTATCATAAATCTATTATATGTTGCAAACTATTTTATATAATAGAGAGATTTAACATGAGTGGAAAACACAAAATTACCGAATTCAGTATAATATATAGGTTATATAAAGCATTTTCAAGAAAAAAAAAAAAAAAAACCTCTACCACTACAATCCGTGAACGGGTCTGGGGTTCAGTACATGGTAGAGACTGTACTGTTTCATGGACAACGGTTCTGCAAGGAGGTGACGTGTCCTATGTCAAGCTTAACCGCCAGATTTTCCCCTCTTATTTTTGGGTACCCTATTTTTATAATACTTTATAGAGGCTGGGTGGGCCTCAGGAGGGTCTTAGATCCTATGCAAACAGATTGCAGATTGGTCCCATTGCAAACAGACTAAATAAAAGTCTTGGCCTATAGCGGGGTTTGAATCAGAATTTCCGCCACGGAAACTCAGTGCCCTACCACTGAGCCACTCCGCTCCCTATTTTCAGGCAAACCTGTATATTTATAATATGAATCTAAACGATAATAATGTTTAGAATCTATTCTATAGTTGTGTTTTGTACCCTAAGTATATCAGTCTTGGATTCGTTTTATAAATTTATAGCACGTCGGAAACTTTTTTTGTTTGTATAAATATATATATATATATATATATATATATATATATATATATATATATATATATATATATATATAATAGAGAGAAATTTAAGAATAACTGAAAGCTAAACATTTTTACTAAGATATCTAACCCATCGTTTTAAATTTTGAGTCGATATAAAACTAATCGATACAAGGCTGTGAAATAAATATTAGCCACAGAAGGGACGGTCGAAGACCTCGGACTAGAAACCAAGAACACATTGTATTGTCTCTCTCTAAACATATTTAAAGCATATATATAATTTTGAAGAGATAAGAAAAATATAAAATTTGTTCAAAATTAAGTTTATGAGGAAGTGCTCAATGTTCCTTACTTATAATACTCTACTCCTAAAGTGATAAATAACAGATAAAAAAAATTATATATCAATATTTATAAGCTATACTGAAAGTATGGGAGCGGAGAGGCTCAATGTGTGGAACACTGAGTTGCAAAGCTGAAGGTTTTAGATTCAAATCTGGCTACTGTAGATAATCTATTTAATGTTTTATCAGCCTAGGATAGAACCTACAGGATCTGGAGACCCTCCTGGGAATCACCCGGTCTCTATAAAGTGGTTACCCTCAATTGGGGGGAAACTTGGCGGTTGAGCGTGATCTCGAACGAACCACCTCCCTGCACAAACGTTGCACTTCAGCTCAACGTAGAAGCGATAGCACTTAATTGGATAGTGTTTTAAATAATTATAGTTGAGTGATTAGATTCATTTTAAATACAGAACAAAATTTCATCTAAAACTAATAGTTTTATCTGCCGAACCTATAGAAAATAAACTGAATAGGCCATACTTTGGCACAGTCCAATTTTTCTATTTAAGACATGGACGATTTATTTATTTCCATTTACTGAAATAATTATTAATATTTAAATCTCGTGCATTTGCAATAGCATTCTTTGACCATTGGCCGAATTGCCGACTTTGACAGCCTTCCAGTTAGGAGCAGATCTGGAGATAAACTGAAAAACCTGTTTTAAATTTTATAATATGCACTGAACAGCTTTCGTTTCATGCAGTACAACTTAGAAATTATTTAGGAATAATGTTTGTTTGAAACATATAATTTATCCGACGTAATTAGACTTTATAACGAGGTAGGTATAAAACATGCTCATTACTCAATCCTATTTAAGCACGGCAAATCATACCTTTTCATAATCAGAATATATTTATTATACATTTATTTATGTTTGTATATTAAACACATATACAAACACCGACGCACATATATATTATTAAATGCATTAAGAAACATTACCTAATTTGGTACTTGTGTACTAACGCCACCACCGGTATAGGGCAATATTCTACGCATGTGCAAGCAGTTAGTTATATTTTATAACAGTTATATTTCTAACACTAACAGTTATATTTTTTACAGATTCATTGTTCTTATATTATAGCCACCACAATAAAAATATATAAAAACGTTATCCAAGAAAACTTAGAAGTATAACTGCTTGAGACTAAGTACAAGATTGCCGTTTACCGGTGGTGGCGTTACTACACAAGTAAGTACCCATGATTTAAATATATTCAGACCATCTTTTTCCCTATTTAATTTCATAAATTTTGTTCTATTTCTTCAGTTTTCTTTTTATTTAACTTATTAAATATATTGTTGGAGCATGGAGATAGTTGGGGGGTGCAGCCAAAAAACACGAAATAAGTCAAGACTTATTTTTATTTGTGCCGACGTTTTTCCTCTCTAAATATATTGTTGTTTGTTCATTTAATGTCACTTTATGCTGCTTTGGCTAATCGGACGATGCTACAGTGGGAGCTCTAAATTTTGCCTATCCAGCTTTTGTTAGGATAGGGTTTAAATATTAAATATACGCTCCCCGTCAAAAGTATCGCAACACTTTAAAAATTTGAATTTTACAAAAACGTCTGTTTTTTTGTAATAAAGAAAGATTCTTAGGTCTGTAATGAGTATTTTTTAACTGGAAATAAACAAGTAATATTAAAATAAATTATAATATCTCTTCCAATAAACAAAAATGAAAAAAAAAGAAGAAAATCTCGAGAACTATGGGTGTTGCAGTACTTTTGAAGGGGAGTTTATATTGATAATGTGGCACTAGTATTTTCTAATTTTTAAGGGTAGTTTGTTGTTTAGATAATATAACATAACAGTTTAATCGGTACTTTTTCTGATATAGAAACATTAATTAAGGATAAATAAAACAGAATTATGGTAATCGCGATATTTGTATAAACGTAAAAGAGTAAAGGCAGCCAAATATAATTTTAAAAATAATAATTTAAAAACTTTAAAAAAACACTAAAAAGTAGAAGATAATTTCCAACAGGTTTAAAATAAAAATCGAGTAACAGGAAAAAAAATCATTTTATCCTACAAAAGTGTGAGGTGCTTGATGTTAGTACTTACTGAAAATTATTTTCTCTTTTTTAGTTTTTCTTTCTATTAAAGCGTGTTTTTTAGGTTTCAAACTATTATTTATTTTCAACTTTTTAGTTCGGCTGCCAATAAACCTGTGTTGTTTATTTTTTTTTTCAATTAACATTTATTTTGTACACATTAGTTCGGCTAGCTGCAAAAGCGTAGTTTTTAGTTTTTTTGTTACAAAATACACAAAACTTCCCCGTTGATCCTGCCATTTGTCATATTCTTGTCTCAAAGATTATGCCATGTGTACCTTAGTACTTGGATATGAATGATCGCTAATCATGAATATCCTGGTCAGAATAATGAGACAAACTTATTCAATTATTTTATTGTCACTGGTCCTTGAGAAGTGTGCAATTCAATATTTTTAAGTGGCCTAAAATCGAGTTCAAAGTTATAATGCATAAGTGTATACAAGCAAAGCTAATAAAAGCGTATAAAATAAAAGATTCCTTCAGAAAATATGTTATTGGAAAAATTTAGGAATTAATTTTCTGTTTGTTTCAATACCAGATATTAAGAGACACGGGCTATATTAAGGGGCTATATTATCTACTAATGTGGAATTTCACGCCAACTCCGAACAAAATATAAGTATGAGAACCTGTGACCGAGATTTTCTGAATCCCGACAACTAAGGACTCAAATGGTCCCTTGTACTATAATTGAACAGATGGTCCAAGGGGACATCTGCTGGGGTACGTCATGTTTACCAAACATGCAAGACAAAGTGGTTGTTTCATGGCTGGAATAGTCATAGCTCAAATCGGTATGGGGCGAATAATTGATCTTAATAGTAACTGATAAATAGTGCCAATATCACTGCTAAGTTAAAATTAAAACCATGTAACCATAACAGTTAAATACAATTTTTAAAAACTGTACCACTTCAGCCTAAGAAGGGTATGGGCTCAGTGCATGATGGAGACTGCACTGTTTCTAAGACAACGGTTGTGTGAGATTATTCATCCGAGATTAAGATCAACCACCAGGTTTTTCCTCATCGGGTTCCCATCCTTCGTGGGTGCCAACTTTATAGAGGCTGGGCGAGCCCCAGAAGGGATCAATCTTCATTATAGCAACTCAGCACTCTACACGTTGACACCGCATAATTGTTAAATAGCAATAATTACTCTTGTTATTTATGGATCTATGTTCCCTTTTTATATCATTCACGTTCTTGTGCAAATACAGTTAATATTATTTATTAGTATTTATAAACTAATAATGCAAAATAAGAGAAAAAAAAAACAGAATCTCTTCACGATACTGAAACCTTACATCTGCGCATCAATGATCTTGATATATGAGAGGAAAATAGTTGACTGGATGATAAAATGTAGAACGGAGATAGTTGGGGGTGCAGTCAAAAAAACACCAAATAAGTACTAGACTTATATTTAGTAAGTGCCGATGTTACGACCTACAATGTAGGCCATCTTCAGGGCTATGAGAGGGAAACAAAGAGAACAAAAAATATATATAAAAAAGTGACATGTAATGTAGAAAATTAAAATAGTGACAGATATGAAAATTAAAGATAACGAATATTAAAATAGTGACAGAATATGATAAAATTAAAATATTGACAGATATAATGAAATTAAAGATAATGAACAGAAATTAACATAGTGACAGATATAATAATTAAAGATAACGAATATAAAATAAAATACAGAAACTAAATTTACAGAAAGGATAAAAAAGTTAATATAATATAAAGGGAAATAAAAATGAGGAGGTAAACGGAAAGATACAAAATGAGAAGATTAACATATAAAAAAAGGTTGGAACATGAAGGAATTTAGAAAAAACTAGTAAATTAAAGATATAAATGATATGATAATGGACTTCTAGAGGTTACATAAGTAAAATATATGAAACATAATAATACAAGAATATGTAGAAAGAAATGAATAGGTACTCGTAGAATGACCGTTGGAAATGTAAAAAAATTTTAAATATAAGTATGGGATGTAATATAAAAAATTGATTGGGATGTAACATAAAAATAGTTGATTGAATTAATAAATTTGAAAAATTAAAAATTAAAAATAGTGCTTATAAATGTGACCTCTTTGATTATCAACATATGATGGATGCCAAAATGATAAGGGAGAAATAGGAAAATATATAGTGTGAGGAATGGAGAAAGAATAAAGAGAAAAAGATATAATATAAAATATTAAGAAAAGACGTACCGACTGGGAGAAGCGGCTGGGTGAACCGGCTGAGCAAGATCTTGATGTAGATTTGAAAAAGAAACCATGAATATTGTAGTGACAAAAGTTCAAAAAAAACCAAACAAAATTTAATCCGAATCATAAACTTCATACCATAGTAGAATGAATTTTTGATCAATCAATCAAACAACCAACACTGGCTCTACAACGCTTGGCCGCATCAAGGCGTCGCCTCCACTCTCCCCTGTCCTGTGCCAAAGTCCTCGATGCTCTGGATTCAACAATGCTACTTAATCCTTCTCTACCTCGTCTTCCTATCTTAATCGTGGCCGTCCACGTTTCCATTTTCCGTCAACGTACCCAAATAGCACTCTCTTATGCGCAGCGTTGTCCGCCATTCTGGTCACATGTCTAGCCCATCTAAGCCTAGCTATTCTTATGTACTGAACCATGCTAAGCTCCTGATACATCCGATATATCTCTGCATTCTGCCTGAGTCTAAATTCGTTGCCAACTCTTACTGCTTCAAGCATCCTTCTTAATATTTTTCTTTCTTTTTCTTATGAATTTTTGTTGCAATAATAAAAAGTCGAATTGACTTCTTCTCACATCTAGTGAAAATGAAGAAAAATTGATTAACTAAGCAGATTTTTTATTCGAACCCGGCCAGGACAAATCTTTTCTCTTCAAAATAAAAATACAGATGATGTATGTTTGTTGAAATGTTCATTTCTTGATTAAATTATTACCGAAATACGTACATTTTCCATAATCACACTCTTTCTTTTTTCATACTTTATTTTTATTTTTGGAGAATATTAAAAAGGAAACGAAAGAAAAGTTAAAACTTGTTGTGACACAACTCGAAGCGATAACCTACGTAATAATTACCCCAAATAATATTTCAAGCAATCAATATCCACGTTTAATCAGTTCAACAGTTAAGTACTAAGTCGAATAAATTAAAAGAGTTAATAAACTATTTAAATTGAATAGGATAAAAAAATAATTTTATAAATAAAGATTAATTATTAATTGTAAGATCCTTGTTCCGATATAAGTTCATGTAAATAATATTGTCTATAATATACAAAAAACGTTTCTATAAAGCATTTCCAAAATTTTCGACGAAATTTATTGAAACGAACACCAAACAAAAAAGATATATGGATCAGATTTTTAAAAGGATCCCTGAATAAATAACTATATATACTTAAATAAATATATACTGATAATATAAAATTATGTAAATAAATACATACACTTGCTGAAAACAAGGAAGAGAAGAAAGAGTATTGGAGTGAATTAACGGTCGAGGAAAGCGGTCATGACTCACTATAATTCTCTGAATCGTTCAAAATCATTTGAGTGGTCTACCATCGATCAGAAAAAACAAGAAATATTTATACATCATCTTTGTATCTGAATCAATATAACTCAACTAGTAAGTATATTTATAATAAAACTCACCATTCTAGGTCACTGTGATAGTTCAGGACAAAAATTATATATTTATGAAGATTTTTTTTAAAATGGATTTGTGAACCGGAAAATAAATTTAATTTAACTGATTCTTATGATTACAAATATCTTTTTAAATTCTAATAATAAATGATAATTAGATCACAAATACCAATGGAACAAAACAAATATAAGTTATTATTCTCTTTAATGGTATTATTGTATATATATATATATGCATAAACAAATTGCAACCATTATTACTACAGTTCCTTTTTTCAACAATTTTAAGCATCAAGGTATAATACTGAATCATTCTATGATTCTTCCTGAAATTAATATCTTGGGCATATGAAATAGTATCCTCATTTAGTTTGATTCTAATGGAAAACAAATTGTTTACAAAGCGGCTATTTTATTGGGTATATGGCTGTGATAACTAATAGTCATAGTCATGGCTTAAATAGGCATGGAACGAAAAATAAAAATAATAAATTATCTTAAATAGTGCAAATATATCTCTATGTATTTAAATGTTTAGTTAAAATTAAACTATGTAATCATAATTGTCAAATAAATAAAAACTGTACCACTACAACCCCCCCAAGGGTTTTCGATTCAGTAAGTAGTAGAATCTATACTTCTTCTAGAATGGAAGTGCAGGGAGGCGATTTGACCTAGATCTAGATTAACCACCAGGTTTTCCCCCACTTAAGAGTACCTAAATTATGGGGGCGAGGTAAACCCGAGGAGGCTCAATAGATCCCACCTATCGCTGTTTAACAGATTAATATTATTTATTTATCAGAATTTGAACCCAGGGCCTTCGGCACAGCAACTCAGATAATGGAAACCACATATTACTTACATATTTTTTGAGGTGTTTATTCTTAAAGATCTAATTTAAGAACCATTTTGTTCGAATTGAGAAATCCCTATAAGATGGGGATATTACCATTCATTTTAACTGCTGGTTCTTAATTAAAGAGATTAAAGAGATAAGACTGTATGAAAATCATGTGAATTTTATAGAACATCAATGAGAACATTTTTTATTAATCGAATTTACACTTTAAATTATGAGAAATAAAATGTTATTACATATTTTGAGGCGAGTCTTGTTGGTTTAAAGAACGAAAATATTTGTTTCACTTATATCATTTTTTTGAAACATTAATTTCACTCAAAAAATAATATAATATAACATTTTTAAATAATAAAATGAAAGTATGTTATCCATCAATAAAAAATTAATTGACTTTTTTATCAAGCCAACTAACTACTATTTAACTAATCAACTACTTTCTGTTCAAGCCAGCTCGTAAAATCACCCTCAAGATTTCTAAATGATAATGTTAACACAGCCGGAAAACAAAAGAGAGCAGGGCCATTACACATAAAGATTAGTAAATTGAATTCTTAAATTTAAGTAAAATGAACTTCAGGTTACTTTTTGTTGTACGCCAAATCAGTGAAAAAGATAATCGAAGGATGAAACGAATTATTATTATTTATTTTATAAAATAAGAAATCTCGATCACTGTCTTTAGAATAGCTTAAGAGAAAGACAGAATAAATGTAAAATAACCATCTGTTCAATGATGAACTGAATTTTAATGGTGCAATTTGGTCGTCACTTGGATATTCCCAAAAAATGAAGATCCAATGTCAAGATATATACTTATAAACATATAATATAACAGAATTCTAATATAAAAATAATAGAATTATACTTGTAAAGGTATATTTAATGATATTATTAACAACTAGGTGTGCATATATAATTATTGTCAAATGGAATAGCCCCTTTTCTTAATTCACAAAATTTTTAAAAATACAAATAATTCATCCCGAAATATGAAAAATATTCATTAAATCGCATAATGTTTAATAATGAAGGTATCTCATGATAGCTGTTTTATCCCCAACTACAAAAACTTTTTGAACTACAATTAGATAACATTCCAAACTTATTAGCTTTAGAAATCATTGGCCGATGATAATGAAAATGGCATAATTAAAAATATTACTAGCCGAAAGTAGGGAAACTTAAAGAAAAATAAATTTCATCATATAACCGACATTGGAAAAAATTTGAGCAGCATTTTGATGTCCCCTATTCTGAACTTAATTTCATTTCAACGATAAGTTAAAATAAATGAAGGCTCTAGAGTTTGTTTCATTTTCCAGAATTAGAAAATTAAATAAGGAATTAAACAAAAACAATTGTTAGGTTATATTAGTAATACTTTTTTCTGCTGATTGTGTATAAAACACTAAAAGTGATCATTTTAAGTTTTGCTCAATATCTAACACTCATAGTGTTATAAAACACTCTTTTAGTTTTGCTGCAACTTAATCAAATCATAAGCAAGTTAGCGATTTAACTGGTACTAAAATAAACATAAAAAGATAAAGGTGTTTTAATAGCCTGATGCAACAAGATACAAGCAAATTAATCTGTTTTCGTTCCATTCTTTAAAAAATTTGTTTCTTGAAGAAAATCACAACAAAATGATTAATAGATAAATGAATAGGTAAGATCAATCTATTTTAAGGCCCAATAATAATTTATAGAATTGAATCGTAACAGGGCAACACTATTTCTAATGATTAATATTTAGAGCTACAACTCTTAAAGAAAATTATAATTACTTATTTAATACCTATTTGAGAGCGAACAATTTTTATTATCATAACAAAATATTTAAAAAGATGTTTACAGCATAAAATTATGAATTATACAATTGAAAAATGCAAAATATCTTTCCAGGGAGATCTTAAAATTCCTAAATGGTTAATAATATTATTAACTATGATATACATTGTATTAGCTATGATTTATTTTTTAAGTCCCATAAAGTTATTTCTACATATATGTAAAACATTTATTTAATTAAAAATATATAGATTTGATGTGAAGTGTAATTTGAATGAATAAATTAGAAAATATTTATGAATGTATATTATATTTACCCATTATTCTGGCCCCAATGCTTAAATAAAACTTTAAAAATCTTTAAAATATTCTATTAATGCCTTGAATCAAATATAAAACAGAAAAATACCATAATATTCACAGCAAAATCCTACATATTTGAACTTACAGTTGAATTTCCATGTATGACCTCTTAGCTTTTACTTTTAATAAGTTCACTGATATCACATTTAATTAAATACAATAAAATAACACTTTTAACCGTTTGTAATATAAAATAAACGACACTAGCAAACACTGAACTGAACCAGACTATTGAGAATAGAGAGGGAAAAATGATTCGGTTAGAGCGGGTAATTGTGTTATAGAAATCCAAGGATCTGATTGGCTGAGAATTCGCGCCTTCCGCTTCCCCCTCTACTTCTTGAAATATTGGCTCTAATATTATTTCAATAGTGTCTCTCATAACATCAAGTCATCTTTAGATATGTTACAAGGTAGTTTTTCAGTATTATTCATCTCTGCGACTATTCATTTCTAATTACAGCTATATTGTGTAGTACATTATATCTATTTGTAAATTACCTATTTATTTTATTACATTAACTTTTTATATTTAATGTTTATATGAAAATATATCACTTCTTGCCATTTATAATTTTTTCAATCAATTATAAATACTTGCAATTCGTTTTACATGTAATAATATATATTTACAAACGACTTATTCAAAACAGATTCTTTCAATCAACTCAACTACACAAGATTCATCTTAACCTAAAAAAATTTAACACGCATACAGTATTTCTTACTACTGATTATTAAACTATTTATTGAAATTCCGACTGAATAGAAACATAATTTTTTTAAAACTAACATAATTATTATAATAGTTAATGTACTGAAAAATGCTTACAAGGAACCAGTTCCTGTTACTGAGTAACTATTTTAATGCTTTAAATATAAATAAATTTTTTCGCTATAATTAAGTCATATAAGCAATAATTGACGGAATTATATCGCAAAAATAAAATTGTTCAACAGTTAAAAGTAATTCAAATTAGGAAGCTTTACCAGTTTTTTAAATAACAGCAACATAACACCAAAATCAGTTAGTAACTGGAACTGGTTCCTCATTGCTGTAGATTTTATTCTGCATATTTTGTAGTTAATCTTTTTTCTTAATTATGAGTCGAATAAATAATTGCATTAATAGCAATTTACGGTAGTAGCGAAATGTTTTAAAACCCAATAAAAAATAAATAAAATTATAAGTAAAAGTATTCTCAAATCTTAGGAGGTCACGCAACTGTTATCAGCTTCGTTTAAAACAATGAAGTTATGCTTCACCGATCTAGGCTGGAAAAATATTTAAAGATACAAGTAACCAATTGCAATTTCTGAAAAGTCTTTGTTGAAGTTTTTCGGGTTAACAGCAGATATTTTACGAGGCTATAAATGGCTCCTAAAATTAGAAATTTCTAGCTTAAAAAATTGAATTAAAATTAAATCATTGATTAAAAACCATGTCATAGTTGTTATAAAATCCAATTTAACTGTTATACAGTAAAATAATATCACTTATAATACCCGAAGGCTCGATGCCGATACCGCCAATCTCAGCTTACAAACTTCTCTCCATGGACAACTCATACCCAAATCCTCTCTCCTACGCCTCGGTCTCCTCCTCAGGCGCTTCCCAGTCGGCATTGTACTTAACTTTTTATTACTTCGTTCGTTACTTAGTCCAAGAACTTTACAAGCCCATCTTAGTCTTTGTGACGCTATCACTTCAATTATATCAACGCCTATGAATTTTTATCGTTATTCTAAAATGAAAATTAATAGTGCAAATTAAATATAGAATAGAAAAGAAAAATAATTTTATTCTGAAACCAGGTCCCTTTAGAATAACAGAGATGTACAGAATTAAATAAATATTTATCAGAATAAAACAATATTTACATAATATCTCGAAAGTAAATAACTATACCTGTTTAGTTATTGGGTAGAGAATCAGAAAATGTAATACAAAATTAAAATAAAAACACAGACAAATTTACAATAAAAAGAAATAGGCTTATGGAAAAATAAGTGAATAAATGATAGCATGTAATAATAAAAAAACGATATCATTAAGAGTGCGGAATATTTACACTAGTTCATCAACCGATCAGAAGATAATAGGCAATCCATACATATGCCTTCTGATTCTGGACTTACATGAAGCTAATCAAGCTAAAAGAACAGTTTGATTCATGCTTAATTGTTTGTAAATTAAAATTTTCAAGCGATTTAAAAAAAAATACATAGTTATATAGGGTGAGATATCTGTATAGTATATAAGTTGATAAAGTACCCCATATACATTGGTGCAAAATCCATTTTCATTTTTATTCTATATAGTATTCTTTAAGTTTATACTTAAAAATTGAATGAGTTGATATTTTATACATAGAGTAGTTAAATTCAATATTATATGGAATGAAAATTGTTCGTGAGGAGTAATTCCTTAATTACTGAAATTATTTATAATGAAATAGCATTTAATGATTTATTTTATGCAATAAGTACTATTTATTATTGTATAATTTATTTATTTAATAAATAGTTTCACTAATTAAGGAATTATTTGTTTACTTCTTCCTATTTATAAAAAGGTTATATCAATCACATCTCGAAGAAGTTGCACTACATCCCACAATCAACAGTCCAAACAGGCTTTAAACCTGAGACAGCACCCCACCACCAAGACGTTCAACATACAACTATGTATGTTTGTATATTGTATGTACAACATATGAGTTGTATGTAGGCGAAACGTCGACCGGTAAGTGTGTGTTTTACTGAAGAATTTTAAACAGAAGGCTTTGCATTGGGGTTTTTCCAATTGCACTATAAGATATTCGTTAACTGTTAGTTAGTATTTTTAACATTTAATTTGGACCTAAATTATATATTTATTTAATGTTTTTAATAATAACTAATACTTCAGCAGTTGGCTGAGTTTGTATATGTAATATATATATATATATATATATATATATATATATATATATATATATATATATATATATATATATTTTAAGAGAAAAGATTATGTCTTGGCCGGAATTCGAAACCGGGTCGCCCGTGTCTCTAACGCGGTGCTCTAACCACTGAGCTACCAAGGCACACTAAAAATATATATGTTGAAGAAATTGGTCCGGGTACTGAATGAAATTCTCAAGTAATTTCAGAAGATATTTATTGAATAAATCAATAAATATCTTCTGAAATTACTTGAGAATTTCATTCAGTGACCTCTACCCTGACCAATTTCTTCAATATAAATTATCATAGGTCAACAATTATCATCAATAAAAATATATATATATTATATGAATTATACTTTAATGGCCTGATGAAGTATGAATGTTCTTTGTTTTAATCTTTTCTTGAATATTTTCTTCATTCCTCTGAAGCTCATTTTTTATAAAAATCATACAAAAACTATCCGATAAATTTGAAATAAAGCAATAAATAAATTTAATGATAAAACTGTTTCAAAGTTAATTAAATAAGAAAAATAATACAAATGTCACTTTCCTGGGTCCAAAGAATATAATTATCGTGTTTCGTAAATTATGCCTGAAACATAAGTGGCAGTTGACCTAAAATACAAGAAAAAAGTTTAATTTGGCTATGATCCAATTCCGGCACAGGGAAGTAGTTAATTATAGTTTTGTGTAGTTTTAGGCTGTCACTTTTTTTGTTGAATAGGAAGCTAAAACACGAAAAATAATAAGTTAGGTGAGTCTAAAGTGCAGCACAGTAGAATAGACAAAATATTTGTGGTCATGGGAGTCGAAAATCCTTGATTATGTCTCCCTTCGGAATGGACGTAAAATGGTCCAAGAACTTGCTGTGTTTATACTAACAAATAAAAAAAAAATTCATTTTATCATAAAAAAGCGTTGAGTGCCTGATGTTAATTGTTGTAACTATTTTATTGACTGATATCACTAAAAGTATAGTCATTATGAAAATATCTTAAAAAGTATCCCACGCTTATTTACCATAAAATGAATTATTTTAAACTTATGGGAAATTATTTTCTACTTTTAAATTTTGTTTCTATTAAAGCGTGTATTAATTAATTTTCTACCCTTTAGTTCGGGCTGCTACGAAAGCGTGTTTTGTATTTTTTTAAACTACTTTTTTCCCTTGGGTGTGAAAAACACAAAGACCTTTAGTCCAAAATTCATTTGATTTCATCTATTCTTCATATACGTTTCGACCCAAATTGGTCATTTTCAATATATAACTTTCATCATCACTTAAAGCAGTATAAAACTGCAAAAAAAAACATCAAAAAGTTATTTCAAACAATCACAAGATTTAACATTATAAAAAAATTTACATAAAACAACAAATTTCTTAACACCTTAAATTAGTTCCACATCTTTAGATGGCACTGAATATTGAAATTGACCAATTTGGGTCGAAACGTATATAAAGAATAGATGAAATCAAATGAATTTTGGCCTAAAGGTTTTTGTGTTTTTTACACCCAAGGAAGAACATAATTTTAAAGTCCAGTACCCTAGATAATTAATATTCAAAAAAATACTATTTTTTTAAATTCCAAAATATACCAAACTCCCTAGTTGATCCCTTCAGATGTCATTTGCATTTCTGAAAAATTAATTCGTGTATGCCTTAGTACTTGGCACGAGACTCAACCGTGTCTTCGGATATAAAAAATTCTGAAGATCCTATTCAGGATAATGGTACAAAATTACTGTTTTATTGTTTCAACATCATTCCTTGAGAAGTGTGCAAATTATCAATTTAATTTGATGTTATGAAGTGGCCGGAAATCGAGTTCAATGATTCCGTTACATGCGTACTTACAGGCGAAGTAGTAATATGTAATAAAAGCATGTTAAAAACACACGAACTTCTTTATTTTGTTACTTATTACTTATTATTTTCCACCCCTAAGTATTTCGAGGTCTGCCATAAGAGTATTATTTTTTTTCTTCCTCTTAACCCCCTTGGGTTCGAACTTCGAAATTCTGTATTTCTACGAAGGAGTTTTGAAGGATACTTCTGTATTTTTTAGTACTCCAATGATTACAGCTGTAAGTACGGTTGGTATACAGTTCGTCAGTATTTTATTTCAATTAAAACTGATGTAATGGAAATGCAATATGTTCAATATTTAAATTATATTAATTATAGGCATTGTTCAATAAAATATATTTGTGCAATTAAATATCTCGGTGAACAAGTGGCTAAGTCGAATTTTCTCCAAAATAGGTTTCTTAAATTTAATTAGATTTGGTTGAACAGATATATTTTATTAAACATTGTAAGAGATATTGAATATATTACATTTTTTTAACATTAATTTGAGTTTGAATAAATTCCCGAAGAACTTAATAGCAGATGATTAAACTTTAGTGGTGTGCGATGAAATGATGAATGTTCTAAACTGGATCTACGTTGTTCCGTGGTTCTATCCTTTGTTATTAAGGAAATTTTTGCCAAAATATTAATATAAAAACGGAGGGGTAAATTTGAAATAATAATGCTTGTAATGGATTTGTCATTTTTTCAATTATAAGACTGTTTCTAAGTTAATCAAATAAGAAAAACAATACGTACGTTAGTTTTCACCATACAAAAGAATATATATAAGGTGTTTCGAAATTAATAATCAATTATTAGGTATCAATTCCACAGGTTGTTGCTTCGTGTTGAATTACAAGATACAACTGTTTATTCGTTTCATTTTTAATATTTTCCAAAAATACAAGCTTTAGTATGAAAAAGAGAATGCAATTATGGGAAATGATTTCGGTAATCACATTCTCTTTTCCATAGCAAGGGAACAGAGTGCTCAGAACGCTGAGTTGCCTTGCAGGACCTGGGTTCAAATCCCGCTAGCTGGCAGACTTTTATTCAATCAATTAGCTGTCGGAGATGGATCCTATGGGATCTAGAACTTTCGTGGGGCTCATCCAACCTTTATTAAGTGCCTAACCAAATTAAGGAGGATATTTAAGCGTGATCTAGGAAAAATCACTTCCCTGCAGAGCAGTTGTCCAAGAAACAGTACAGTCTCCACCATGTACTGAACCCAAAACCGTCCATGGGTCCTAGTGGTACAGGTTTTATTTCCATACTAAAGCTCTTGATAACTTGTATTTTTGGAAAATAATAAAAGGGAAACGAACGAAAAGTTAAGACTTGTAACTCAACTCGAAGCGACAACTTGGAATAACTATTGTACCCAACAATTTCAAGAATTAAATAGGTATTGTATGTAATAAAACGACATAAATAAAATAAAGGATGACCTGTTAGTGATAGATACACAATCTATAAGAAAAATATTATAATATCTACTCATTACCCACAATTACATTCTCTTTTCCATACTAAAGCTTACGATAACTTGTATTTTTGGAAAATATTGAAAGGGAAAAAAATGAAAAGTTAAAACTTGTTGTGACTCAACTCGAAGCGACAACCTGCGGAACAGATACCGGGAAAAAATACCTCCGTCCAAAATAATATAATTATGGTGCTTAGTAATTAGTTATTAGTATTATAATTGATAATATATTTTAATTAATTAAATATAAATAATTCTAAAGGAACCACACTTATTAGAAAGAAATAAGGGTTTTATAATATTTTACATATAACTTTATATTATATATTATTTTATATATTTAATTTGCATACATAAAACATTCATACCCAAATTATAGATAATAAGAAAGTAACAGGATAAATTTATAATTAAATTTCGGTTGAGCTGAAAAATTAAAAAAGTACATTGCCCAATAAACATTTAATATATGGGAGAGAAAATACATTTACAGAACGGTAACCTTCTTCTTAATAGCCACGAAGATATAAATAATCTATTAATAAAATACATTAGCCAATGTTTTCAGTAACACGACTCGTGTGAAGGAATCGAACGAGGGCTATATCTATGCAAAAGATCCTGTCGCAAGGAATCAGAAAATTGATAGTCCGAAATAAAATACGAGGAGAAGTATCTGCATAGAGGAACGGGTTTAGAAGCCATAAAGAGTTAATTGGATATGCGACCCACTTACCTAAGTACGAAGTTTTATAGAACGAGATAAAACCAACTCCAACAAGCACACACACTTCACGAAGGCGGGCCGGGGACTGTCAACAGTTTGACTGATACCATCCGAAAGGGGTGGGGTATGTCCTCGTCCAATCAGATTCGGCCTTTCAAAGCCTCATACTATCGCGTGCCTTCCTTCACTGGGTCAATTGCTCTTCTTTATTGGCCGAGGAATTCTGAGGATATATCAATTCGAAACAAAGGTCGATGACTTTGTATTTATATGATGTATAACAAGTTGCAAGTCTACGAATTGGATTTTATCAAATATTTATCAGCTATGTGGAATTTGTATGTTGAAGAAATTGGTCCGGGTAGAGGTCACTGAATGAAATTCTCAAGTAATTTGAGAAAATCTTTATTGATAGCCAACGTTTCGACCTACGCTGTAGGTCTTCTTCAGGGCTATATGCAAAATACAGACAATATAAGAAAACTGTACAAATATATTAAAACATTTTAAATATAGATAAACCAAAAGAAGGTGAATACAGGCAAAAAAATTGATAAAGATGTACAATAAGGTAATTATGAAGGTTTAAATGTATAAGTGTATACTATAAACTAAAAAAAAAAAAAAAAAAAAAAAAATAAGCAGAACTTATTTTTTAATTGTGCAAACGTTTCGGCCTACGATGTAGGCTATCTTCAGGGCTAGGAAAGAAACATAAAATAATTATATAAATCATTGCAGTACTTAAGAAGAATTAAAAATTTTATAGTAATGTAAAGAAATACAGAGAATAGGATAAATTTTTATCTTTTTCTCTTTATATCATAGTTATATATATTTATATAGTTATTTTCTAACTAATTTCTAACATCGTAGGCCGAAACGTTTGCACAATTAAAAAATAAGTTCTGCTTATTTTTTGTTATCTTTTAATCCAGCTCCTGACCAATTCAATCCATCATAAATTATTCCTACTTATTTGAGAGGCCTGGCTGTGAGCAGATAAATTATTAATCTTTCGACTTGGAATGATCTTGGCCAAATTACTTCCTTCAATAACCATTAGCATAAAAACGGTACCAACCCTTCTGTCGGGTCATACGGACCCAAACCCTTCATAGGGAAAAGTTTTTTTTCAAACCAAATTCCACATAATATATACTATATCACTACTTCCAAGCTCACTATTACTGTAAGGCGTTTATTTGTTTAGTTATCTATATTCCACCCTAAATATCATCAATATATATCATAATATCATAAATATCATAATATCATAAATACCATATCCTTGCCGTTTTTTTATATGTATTTTAATCCAATATAGCCTGATTGTATTATCACTTACTTTACTTAAAACATACCTACTTTTATACAATTGATATTTTACACTTATATAAAGTCTCTTGTTACATTCTCTTATGCAATTAATATTCTTTACACCAGTATAAAGTATTTTCTACCTATCAATATTAATACTGTATTTTCTAAAATATTTTTTATTTTCATTTTTATTTTTTTTTATACTTTGTTTCTAGATTTTTATAATTTTACAGTTTTTATTTCTTCTTTTATTACCTATAATTTTTAATGCTTAATTCTTATCACTTTCTATTTTACCCATATCATTTCACATTCCTATTGTATATTCAGTTTTTATTTATTTATCTGTAATACCTTAATTTTTTTAACTGTCAACACTTTCTGTTTTATTATTATTTTCTTCATGATGTGTATTACTACCTTTTGGCACACGCAGTAGTTTATAGTATACACTTATACATTTTAACCTTCATAATTACCTTACTGTACATCTTTATCAATTTTTTTGCCTGTATTCACCTTCTTTTGGTTTATCTATATTTAAAATGTTTTAATATATTTGTACAGTTTTCTTATATTGTCTGTATTTTGCATAATCTTTGACTGTTATCTTGGCACCCCCTGACCAATTCATCATTAGAATTATCCATTCAACTATTTTCCACTCAAACATAGCAATAATTTATAATCAATAATGCTATCCCACTCCCATTATAAAATTGACCAGTAATTTATAATGATGTGAACCAATATTCATTACAATTATCCGTAAAAACTTTGCATAAGTTTATATTAAGTATCCAAATGTAAATCAAATAAATCCCTTCATCATTTGAATTCAAATTATTACTTAATTTAAATTCTTTCAATTTAAATACTTTGATATTTGATTCGTTTTCATCCTTTCTGCGATATGTATTTTAGTATATATTTTAAAATATTATTTATTTTATCGGGGGTCCATCGAGGACCTTAACTTTCTCAACAAGTGTAACTCCGAAAGATTTTCCGCGACTCATCTCCATGTCCTTCCCCCCAGGAGCCCAGGTCTGCACCACATCGTCCAACCATCGTATTCTAGGCCTTCCTCTTCCTATTCCTCTATCTGGACATCTCCCTCTTCCTCATCCCTCCGAGATCTGCTTTTGTAGCATTTTTCTATCCATTCGATGTAGGTTGTACAACTATCTTATTCTTGCTTTTTTAATACAAGACACTATGTCAGGTTTCCCATTAAGATCGTCAAGTACTTTATTCGTTTTGGTATATTTTTTTATAATATGGCCTGGTATAAATGAAGACAAAAGAATATGAAGTAAATATTCGAATTTTGATCTTTTTATAAATGAAAGTGGAAGGTGTTTATCTTCGCTTTGTAAAATGTAAATTAACAATCCACGATTATTGGTTAATCGCATGGTTTATCAATGGATTACGTGGGTCATATCTTATTTTAAAAATACAAACAAAAAAAGCATTACTTTTTGTAAACTTTAAAAGAACAAATGTCTATTTCATAGATACCTGTTCTATGAGAAATAAGATTTTTATTTCAAGTAATACTTTTGCAATAAAATAATAAGTAGTGGATAATCGCAAGGAATTAAAACATATTAGGCGATCCTAGAAACTTGTGATTACAGAGCTTATTTATGGAATTTTTGTTCATGAGCGTATTGGAGCAAGGTTGCTGTCTCATTGACTGTTGGTTTGAGATGTGCTGCACAATTTCTTCTTTGATGTGTTTTTCTTTTGGTATGGGCAGTGGTGATGCCAAAATTAGCGAAACATTAACAGGTTGGGTTTTTTTTTCAGTACTTTGGAGACTTAAGGCTTTGCTTTTTGAAATTTTTCCTATTTCATCTTAACTAAGTTTATAAAAATTTGGTATCCAACCGGGTGTTCTTTGTTTGTTTATTTACCGTCACTTTTATGCTGCTGTGGGAGCTATAAGTTTTGCCTTTGTACGTTTAGAGTAGGGATTTTTAACGAGTACCTTACATCGCGCAGGCTCCTTCTTGGGCTTAGTAGGTTTCTATACCAACCAAAAGGTCACAGTTTGCGTGATTTTATTGATATAATAATTGAATTTCGATTAATGAATGTGGATTTCAGAATATGAACAAAAAGATTAACATTTTAATTTTTTTTTAAAGCGTCAGTTTAACATTTAACTTACTGACGGTCAGTAAGTGCTTGTATCCACTGTTGTGTTGTACTGTCTGCTTTCGGCGATCTTATTTTTTCTGCCCTGATAATCCCTAAATTCACAAAACCTTTACCAAACAGTTACTTACTGCTATTTAAAATACTTTACGCATTATTAATGAATAAATAATTGTATTTTTTTATAGATATTTAAAATAGAAAAAAAATTATGTGAAACGAAATTCTAAAAAGTGCATGCCTTTGTGAACTCGGAGGTAAAGAATCCCTTGAATAACGATAAGAATTGAATGAATTTTTAAATAAAGGCAGTATAAGTATAATTATAATTATTATTTTATATTTACATAAAAACTCAATTTTTTCCCTAGTTATACAAAGCATTATATTATTTTTTTTTTTTTGCCATCTATATCGCTAATAGTCTCAAATTGCAGCGTCTCTTCATTTTAGTATTTATAGGACTTTTATCTTTTAAATATAATTTTAATTTATAATAGTATACTATTTATAAATTCCTTATCATTAATAGGGCAATAATATTCTCAATTAAGCAATTAGAGGCGGATCACTTCAAGAGGAATCTTTGCATCTTGAGTCGGTAATCATCGGAATTTTCTATAAAAAAAAAATAATGTTGTTTTACAAGAAAAAAAAATCAGATAATACCTACGGTAATATTTCAATCGAGAATAAAAAAATGATTCATTAAAATGGTCATTTTATTTTTAATGGCATCTTGTTTTGCGTTTTAGCATCACTGGCTGTTGCCTGCTATAATTTTTTTTCAACATTATTAATAGTAAATTAAGGGGGGGAGGGGACCACCTGCCCTATTTTACAAATCGAACAACTATTTATTCAATTGTAATACAGTAGGTACTAAATGTTTTATTAGAGGCACTCCGATATTAATCTAGAAATTGAAGCTCAGTTTAGTTCTTATTTTGTGTCCCTAGTGAGGCTATGAGAATTTTTCATTAAATACAATAATGATTTTTCAATTTTATTTCAGGTTTGTTTTATAGATTAAAAAAGAATTTATAGTTTATAAGAAATATGTCTTATTCAATGCTCATGCACTGTAAAGCAATAGTCCTATAATCGAAATATTCTTATAACATGTAGCTTACTTTATTTTTTATATCGGTGCATTCCATTTGCTAGCATTTAAGTTCAAAAACAGTGCTTTATTTTGTTTAACAACTTAATGAATTAAAGAAACAGTGGCTTTTTTTTTCTTTTTTTCTTAGCCCCTTTAAGTTTGAAGATTTCTAATCTGAATTAGGATTAGGTTGGAGAGGAATCTCTTTTACTGTACTACGCACATTTTAAGAGGAGGATGAGAAAATGGAAGGCTCTAATTTCTTTCTTTATTTGTTAACTTTTGATTTTTCCGGTGATGGGGCACACCGTGTCCTTTTCCTTTTATTTATTTCTCAGTTCAGGCTGAGACTTTGTACGTGATCTTGCCATGTTTGTGTCCTGAAAAGAGGGTTAGTACTGTATTTCAGACTGTCAAAAAATTTAATGTGTCTACGTTGTATGAAGTCTGTAACTGTCGGTAAGTTGAGAGTAGTGTGTAGAAGGTCCATTTTTGTTTTGTTTAAATGTTGTGTGTCTCACTATGCGCTGAACTATGAAACAGTGGCTATGTGATTTGTCAATTTTTAAAAATGTTTATAATTTAACTGATCGAGAAGGAAAAGAGACTAAATAAAAAGTAACTCATCAAACCATCATTTATTACTGACTAAACAATGTTTTATAAGTTTGAGAATGACTTAAATTCTAGATTATTTATTGTGCATCCAGTAACTCTAGTTATAAAAAATCCAATTTGTATGGATTTTATTTTATTTTATTTATTTCTCATAATTCAATAAAAACGGCACACGTTTTTTAGCAGGTATCTTTCTTTTCCTGAATCAGATATATTTTATGAATATATATATATATATATATATGTATATATATATATATATATATATATATATATATATATATATATATATATATTTTATTTATGGTTCATTTAATTATTTAAATATTTTTAAATATATTTTTTTCTTATTTTGAAGAGATTATAAATATTTAATATATATATATATATATATATATATATATATATATATATATATATATATATATATATATATATATATAATATAATAATAAATTCTTTATTTATTCTGGGATAAGTCCCATTAGGATGACAATACAGGTTTCTATACAGGGTATTATTATGTCTCAGAGTATATTAATACAGGTAATAAATGTATATATTAATATATATATATATATATATATATATATATATATATATATATATATATATATATGTGTGTGATAATTATATATGTCTAGTTATCTGACTATTTCCAATTGTCATCAAACCAAATTAATTTTATTCATGCCACTCCTACTGTTCACTTTATCTATCTGATGGATAGTGCTGATCTCTTTTGGTCTTTCCTTCAACTACAAGATCAGCTTTATTGTAAGGTGCTGATATCTAATGTTAAAATTTAAAACTATTAGCTCAGTCTTTTTTTCTGTGTCTATAAAATTTGCTTTTGCCCGCGGCTTCGCTCCCATGGAATTTGGTCTGCCACATAAAGTTTCGTGACAGATCATTTTAAATAAATAATTTAATTTGTTTTAACTATAAGTTCCTGGTACATCCAAAATTTCAAATGTCTAACTTCAAAACTGAAAATCTTTGAACCCCTATTATATTAAGGGGGAAACCCTTGAGGGTGGAATTATCAAAATTTCTTTCTCAGATTACACAAAGAACCTATCTGCAAATTTCAAGATGGTAAGTTCCTGATATACCTTTAATTATGTACTGTTATGGATTCTCCACAGAGCACAATGGATTCTCCACCTGCTACCCCTGCCCTCCCCTCCTAAATTGCTGTAGCCTGTAAAGTTTCATCCAAGTCCGTTCAGTAGTTTTTGCATGAAAGAGAGACAAGCATACATACTTTCGCATTTATAATATTAGTAGGACTATATAAAATTACTTATCACTTAATAAATAATCTTTAAAAAAACTCTCATTAACAATTCCTGATCAACCAATTATTTTCAAATAACCACACTTTCCTAATGGACATAGAATTGGCTGAAAGGTGACTGTACTATATCTTAATGTAATGTTACTACCATTTTCAAATAATTTATACTTTAAACGAATGCCAGGGAGTTGGTAACCCAAACGATTTTATCTTTATGAAAACAAAGTAGTAATTGTTTGTATAAATCGTCTGACAAAGGTGATTTGTCTCTCAATTACATTTTACAGATTTTCTAAATTAATTTATTTGAAATTTTGTTGTGAATTAACCAGACCCAACCAAATATGACTTGCACATTGGTGTTTAAAAATAGCTTACAGGAATACAAATTATTATTTTTGTATTGACTAATTACAACAAATATAATTATGACTATTTCCAAATATGCTGCAATTAACTGGGATTAAAACCTAAAATTAAATAAATATTGAAATGTTGTGTAAAACACTAGCTCTAAAAAATTAACTGGACATAAATTAGAAGTATGTAACGGAAGCATGTAAAAGTGAGGATAACTTATTTATCCTACATGCATCACTACAGCCTTAATATGTTTTAACATAATTGTCTATATGCATATATATTCAATTAATATGCTTTGAACTACAATTAAAATTTTAATAATCACAGGAAGTATGAGGCATTGATTTCACTGATTTTTTTTATGAATGTATTTTTTTTTTCTGAGAAATTAACATTGTTTTTTAAAAGTTATTAAAAATATGTCCAAAATTTTGAATTTATCAGAGAGGATTAAAAAAAAGAAAATCCTTCTTAGTATATTAAATAATGGCAATTACTCTTTTGATTTTTAGTATTCATTTATTGTATTGCAATTATTAGGAAAAAGATATTCATTTTTTATTGTTGAGATCAATTACAAACATCAAAATGTAAAATAAAAATAGCTTTTTATTTATTAAATATTATCAAGCTGGGTAGGTTTTAAAATGCAATATCTGTAACCAATAAATAATTTATTATTATTTCCTGCTATTAAAATTATTTTATTGATTATTCAGTGATTGTAGAGTAATAGAATGGTATTTTATAAAAATTTCTAATTCAACATTGTTATCATGTGGCAATTTTTAAATCTACATAATTGTTAGCTGATTTTTATTTTATTTTTCAGTCAGCTATTTAAATTATTTAAAATTACTATATTAAACTATTTACGCTACTATTACTTAATTTTTTATTAACTAAAAATTATTAATAAAGATGATATCAACTATAATTAAAACAAACTTTGTATCAGTATATACTGTCAGTGATGATGGTGATAATGTACTCACAATATTCTAAACATTGTGAGATTGGAGAATGAAATTGATCTGGAAAATGAGTTTTACACTCACTGGGTACTTATGCTGTGGTTACAGTAATAACAGACCTCCATTGTACCTGACATAGCAGTTATGCATTACAATTTTGGTAGACTGGTATTGGTTAATCCGACAGATTCGGCAATCCAAGTGAAGGGAACATTTTGAAAGGTCATTGCCGGGACTATAGATAAAAAGAGTGTTGTTTTCTTTTCATAGGGTATTTGTACATTACTGTTTAACAGTCTGTATATTGGTTATTAAATATACTTACAAATTGAGTATATTAAATAAATAAATGTATTCATGCATTATTTTGATCTCAATTCCATGTCTTACATTGTTTAAATGAGGCTGTAAGTAATTCAGAAAAGAAAATTCAATAGATTTGAAAACTAGTAAGCCATTTATTTATTAAATTATCAAGAAAAAACTGTATTATGATAAACATGGTTTCACTTGTCACCTATTAAATGACAAAAATGTAAGTATTTAAATGTAAGGTGTACAAAAGAATTTAAAAGATAATAATTATTATATGAATACGTAAGTTATCAAATTTAATTGTGTTTCAGTAAGTGTTGATTATGGTTAAACAAACCATAACTGTTGTGGCATTATTTTTTTATTGTAAGAAATGTTTACTTTGTAATATATTTTTATACTTGAATAACTAAGATGATGCTATGGAAATTAATTACAATACGAGGGTTTAAAGACTTCGCCAAGAAAAAATTATAGAAGTTTTATTACTTTGTAATACTAATTTAATCTTGTACTTGAAAAATTATTTGTAAAAAAAAAATTAGAGAATCTGCTGCTACACTTTACATCCATAATTCTTATGAACTAATTATTTAAAAATATATGATAGATGTAATTTATAAGATACATATAATCTTTGTGATGAATGATGATTGTGATTACTATTGATGGAGCATTACAGAACTATGACAAGACAGATTTAACAATGTTGACCATTTTATTCAAATTAATATTCGAATGTCTTATTCGGACCATAGAGAGATCGAAGATTAAATGTTATTAAATCAAACAATAACTCAAAACATTTTTAAAGATTAAAATAAAATTTATTTTATGATTTATTTGAGTAAATAATTATAATTTTTGAGATTATTCTGTTTCTATGAAAAGTGATTTCCTCAGACACAAGCCTGAGGATAAACAAAATTATTGGATTTAGTGTAGCTTTACTTGTTGGCTTCTGATACTCAAGAAATTTCCTTTGAATTCAGTTTCCACTTAGTAATGAATCAGAACTGAATTTATGATAATGATGGGGTGAATCAGACAGTGGACAGAGCTGAATACACTGTTACCAAGAATGCCCATTGCCTGTGAATCATTCATCTATACCAGTATCCATCTTTCAATTAATGATTTATCATCCAATTTATTTATCGCTTATTTTATATTTAATCAGCATAAACATAATTTATAAGCTAATCCTATTTATCTAACCCAAGGCAACATTATGTGGTATGAAAATTAGAATTTTATTACTCATTTCTTCAAACATATCCAATTTGAAAGATTTCAGTTTTAAATAGTTTTTAAGTTTACTTCCTATTTTGATTTTGTTTATATTTAAAAGCAGGATAACTCAGTGTCAGTTAATACGGTGCCTATCACTAGGTCCGATGTTATATGGCAGATAATTATTTGTTCTGTTACCAGCCATGTATGAATACTGTGGGATTGAGAGACCCATTTGTTGTGTGTCCAGCTCCTATAAAGTGGGTACCCTTAATTACGGGGAAATCCTATTTGTGCATGAAGCTTAGCAAACTATCAACTTGCTCAATCTTTGGCTTATAAACAGTACATTTACTATGAACTTATTACAAGTAGACTCTCAGTGCGTTATAGTTCTGTTTTTTTATATTTTTAGAAAAACATTTTAGCAGTCTACGCTGAATGTATAATGATGGATATTCAGTTGGCAATGTACCAAAGGAACTCAATATGTATTCCTGGTTCATTTTTTCATTTAGGTTACAAATATCATTTTAGAAATGTAAATACTAAAATAAAATATTATACATGTATATATTTCAAGTTTAATTTTCATATTTAATGTCAACGAATTATGTTTTTGAGAGTATAATCACAAAATAAAATAATAAATAGAACATAGAAATCTTTTGCTGATAATAAAAATAAGGCCCCTCATCCCAAAAACTAAAAGCCTAATTTTTGGGCCATCGTCAGGGTTAAGAACGAATTAAAACAGAATAACAATATAGAGAGTGTAGTACCAATGAAACTGAAACAGGTTATATAAGCCGAAATGGTAGGAATGACAAGAAAGAAATACAAAGAACAAAAAGTATTATAATGTATTATTAGAGAAACAAAAAGAGTCAAAACAAAATCTAGAAGATAATAAAAAGTAGTAAAATTACATGAGAATTGTTTTGATTATAATATATCATCAATTTCATGTTATTGGTGAAAGACAAAATGATTTTGATATATATTAGTATTAAAATGAATATGTAGCTATGATTGAGTTATATATATTAAATAAACAATGTAATCTATAACATATTAACCTAATGTATATAATTTACTAATGTATATTTTTATTGCATTCACTATCTCTATCCTTCTTTACCCTTGTACAATTGTTAATTAATTAATGTTCATCAATTGAATATATAACTCTCATACAGCTTCATATTCTTTTTAATAGTAACTGTTTTCAACTTATTTTGTATTTCACTAATTGATTATATTTTGTAATAAATTAATTTTTCTTGTATATTTACTATTTTTATTATCTGCATTTTTTTTTTTTAATAGTATGTATTTCAAAATTTTGTCTTTCACCAATAACACGATATTCATTATAATTTTGTAATAAAATCATTTCTATTGTAATTTTACTGTTTTATTATCTTCTAGATTTCGTTTCGCTCATTTCATTTCATGTCACTTTCAACTATATTTCGAAGTATAGATGGTGTATGTTTGTTGAAGCATTCATTTCTATATGAAATGGTTAGCGAAGTATACACATTTCCCATAATTACATTCTATTTTCCATACTATTTTTTGCCATAACTAGTATTTTTGAAAAATATTATAAGGCAAATGAATGAAAAGTTAAAAATTTGTGGCTCAACTCGAAGCGACAACCTGCGGAATAATTACCAATTTATTTTTCATTTTAACAATTCCATAGCTAAACTTTCAGAGGAATACCGTATTGTTGTTTTTTATTTCTTGGAAGGGGGAGGGGGCCCGGCCTGGACTGAGCATCTCTAAATATCTACGTTCGGCAAAGTTCGTGAATGTTCGGGAATATTCGGCTCTTTGCCGCTTAGCTAGTGTATTTCGCACATACTTCCCGCGCGAGGCCTAAAGCACGTGAACATCTTACCAGTAAGTCATATATATTATAGTTTATTTACTTGTTAAATATTATTTATTTAAATACTCTTTTATTATTTAATTATTCAGAGATTGTACTCGATATTCAGAGATTAATGGCGACTTCCATAATGCGACTGTAGGCTCGTAATAAGCTCTCATATTTCTTTTGAAAATTCAACCTTTATTTTAAAATATGTAAACTCCATCCCACGATTGAGTTAGTAGTGTAGTCACTTTGTGAGGAATCATTTTATATTTATTAATAATAATAATAACGGGTAATTTAATTAATCTTTCGAGATTAATAAAATCAATTATTAAATACCAACTTAGAAATATTAAGTAAATAATTAAATAATTCTATACTCTGATAATAAAAATAGTTTCAGCCTGAAATCATTCACCATAATACACTATGTAGGTATACTTTTTATATATGTTTACTTATTTAAATTTTATCTTAACCCTATTATACCGTTCTTCCATTATTTATCTTTAATTAAATTAAACATAAAATTAGTGCTGTATCACAATAGATAATTAATATTTCATTAAACTTGTAATAACTTATGGATTTCAAAGTACTTAAATATCTAATATACTAATGTATAACATACTAACATAAAATATAATCTTTAATAATAATTTTTCATGTTTTTTTCATGTTAATGAGGAATCAAGAAATCAAGCGTTTAGTGTCTTTTACCAATGTTGCCCTCCTACGCCCCATGTAGGAACAACTAAATTTGTTTATTAATAATTTCAACTTTGAAAGAAACTATTTAATTAATTTTAATTGTATATTACTTATTTAAAAACAAAACAAAAAAAAAATGACTTATTTTTATTAATAATAACTGATTTTTATAATAATTTAAATTATTGTTAATAACAAACCTAAACCGAAGATCTGACTGGCCTAAAGGAACAAAGGGACAAAAATATTGACCCAAATCACCAGCGTGGGAGGAAATAAGGTCAATGAATGCCAACTATTTTTATTTCTATAAATATTACTCATAATAAATATTTTAATAATATTTTTACTTGGAAAAAAATAAATATGACAAATATATTGGAGGGAGTTTTTAATCATTTTAAATTGTCTTTTCGTGTTATTTAAAAACATGAATTCATAGAGAAGTCTTCTATCAAATTCAATACATCCAGTTCCGAAAATTTATTTTATTTTTTTTAAAGTACAAGAGCATCTGGCGAAGAAAAGTTAAAGTTTCATTGAAAAGTCTTATTAATGACTTATTTTTAACGACTTATTAAGAAACATTTAATGTAAGAAAACATAATTAATGAAAAATTATGTTTAGAAGGAAACTGCATAGTTGATAGAATGTTCCTCGTGGATATATTTTTTTTAATTTAATAAGTATATCTTTAAATATTCTCAATTTCATGTTTATTAAAATTATTTCTTAAACAAGTACTGGAGTGAGCATCTCGTGTGAAGAAGTTAAATTTTAATTATACAGATTATTTTTAATTACTTACCTAGAAATATATTCTATAAAAGATAATTTAACTTAAGGAAATACTAGTTTAGAAGAAAACTAATTAACTTTTACAAGTAGAATAAGTCAAGAAATTACTTTTTATTGATAAGTAGATGTATTTTTTTACCTAGTAATTAATACTATGTTCTTATTTCTATGAACTAATTAATATAATGTAATTATTTCTGAATTTAATTAATAATATAACTAAGAAAACTCAAGTTGAATAGGAAACTAAAAAATGTTTAGATGGTTCGGTATAAATGCAAATTATCATGTGCGAATGTGAAAAAAATAAATTTTTCGTTTTCCATCTACAGCGTTTTAGGGGAGCGGAGTGGCTCAGTGAGCACTGAGTTGCCATGCCGGAAACCCTGGTTCAACTCCCGCTGCAGGCAGTTACTTTTATTTATTCTGTTTGAAGCCGGAGATGGATCATAGGACCCTCTGGGGCTCACCCAGCCTCTATAAAATATTATAAAACTAGGGTACTCAAAATAAAGGGGAAAAATCTGGCGGTTGAGCGTGACCTAGGACAAGTCATCTCCTTGCAGAAGCGTTGTCCATGAAGCAGTACAGTCTCTACCTTATACTGAATCCCAGACCCTTCACGAGTCGAAGTGGTACAGGATTTTTTTTTTAGGGTTTGCTTTAGGACTGATAATTGATATAAAAATCATATAGAGTCATCTATTAGGCAAAAACCACGTTATAATGGCATAGGTAAAATATGTATGGCTATACACACCGATTTTGAATGAACCTTGGAACAGGTTTTCACTCTCTAAAAAGTAGTGTTTTCCACTTTTGACACTTAGCATTTGTATCGAAAATATCGAATGAGTCAAGAAATTATTTTTATTTGAATGTTATAAGAATGTTATATAATATTTGATGGAATGTTCCTCGTTTATGTTTTAATAAATATATCTTTAACTATTCTCAATCGCATTTATAAGTAAATAATAAAAGTTCTTAAACATGGCGAAATTATTTATTGAAATTTATAGGATAGGATACTTTAATTAAACGTCTTACATTACGTTAGATATTACATAACATTATGTAAAAAAAACCTATAACACTACTGGCTATGAAGGACTTGGATTCAAACGTGGAAGATACTGTTCTGTTTCTAGGTCAACGGTTGTGCAGGGAGATGTTTTTTCCTAGATCAGGCTAATCTTCAGGTTTTTTTCCTGAAATGCCCACTTCATAGAGGCTGGATGAACCCCAAAAAGGTCTCCAGACCCCATAGGGGACATTATGTAACACGAAGCTATATTATAGGTTTAAATTAATTTCACATTAAAAAAAAAACATTGGGTTTGCTAGTTGTGTGGGCATTTGTAAATATAGTTTCCCAAAAACATGGGAGCATCATATCTCCCCAAACTGCTTGAACATAAAATGTCTACGTATTGAGAATAATTTTTAAATTCTCCCCATTCCGAATATTAGATACGATAACCTTGCATTTGCTGTTTGTTTGTTGGCAGATAATTTACGATGTTGTGCCCGTACAAATTATTAGCGGTGCTGTCTTTGTAGTTGAGGAATCTACAGGCAGGGCTGCAGTTGTTGATGTTGCCAAGTCCGCTTTCTCGGCAAGGCTGTGAACATTCCATATTTTAATTTGAAATATTTTCAGTAATGTCACTCTAAAAATAGTAATCTTCGGTTTCTCGCAAATATTTAAACATTAATTTTTATGTTTGAAGTGTAATGAAGTGAAATGTATAGTTTTCTCATTTTTATCTTGTTTATTCATTTAAAGTCACTTTATGCTGCTATGGTTAATCTGAAGATGCACCAGGCAGAATCCTAAATTTTTCAAGGCATAATTAGGATAGGGATCTTTATCGAGTACCTGACACCGCCGACGTTTAAGATCACCATGTTACGTCCCTTCCGAAGGTCGGCATAATTAAGGATTTTTACTCCCTTAAAAAACCTGCCGGGCTGCGAAACCGCGATCTTGAGCATAGAAGGTTGCTATGCTAACCACTAGACCAAGGTGACCCCATTTATATTCAGTATTAGTTTAAACTAAAAATATGGTAAATCCTTAATCTTATTTTTAACTGCTAACGAAAATTGATTAAAAAAATGAAATGTACGGAAATCAAACAGTTATTTATTATATTTAGATAGTTCAGACGTAAATAACACATAAAACATTTATTTTTCTATTTTAACAAATTTATTTATTGTTTTAAATAGATGCTATTTGATTTTAACTACGTTGCATTAACTTTTAAAAATCAAAGTATACCCTAAATATTATATTTGTTGTTGGGTTTTGTAACGATTGTGTGATAGAAATAGCTAAATATGGAGAAAAAAAACAATTTGTCTTTTTATTCTATTTAGTTTGACAGTTATTGCGTTTTTCATTTGGTCTTTCAATAAAACAACAGATTATTAAGGACGGGTTTAAATATTTTTAAGGGTTTAAATCCCGCTTGCAGACTTTTATTTAATCTGTTCGTTAATAACGGAGATAGGTCCTATGGGGTCCCTCCAGAAGCTCACCCAGCCTCTATAAAGTGGGTTATCCATAATAGGGGAAAAATCTGGCGGTTGTGCGTGATTTAGGACAAATCACGTCCCTGCCTTGATTCATGGGATTTTAACAATATGTAAGTGGAGTACCATTTATAAGGCGCCTTGTGAATATATTGAATTTACAACAAAATATTGAATTTATAACAAAACTGTCCCGGCGAATAAATTATAATGAATAAGTAAAAAAAAAAAAGTCTTATATACTCTAATCAAAAAATAAGGCCTGTATCTCTTAAGTAGATAAACAATAAAGTCCTAGTAAATTAATTATAATAAATAAATAAACTCTATGGAAGGGTTGTGTAATCTGAATACTTTCCCGGGCTCACTCAGCCTCTATAAAATGGGAACCTTTTATTGGGAGAAAAACTAGGTGGTTGAGCATAATTTCCGTCAAATCAACTCTCCGCACAATTGTTAATCTGGATTCAGTGCAGTCTCTACCTTGTACTGAACCCAAGACGTTCAGGTTTTTTTAAAAATCGAAATCATTAGGAAGTAGCAGTCGGTGAAAACCAGCCATTCAATACTCCGAAGTTTGTTTTTATTAAGTCATAAAAGTTACAATAAAAACCGTCCTTAATAATCTGTTGTTTTATTGAAAGACCAAACAAAAATACAATAACTTACAAACAAAATAGATACAAAGACAAATTTTTTTTTTCCATATTTAGCTATTTCTATCACACAATCCTTACAAAACCCAGCAACAAATATAATATTTTGGGTATATTTGGAGCAAAATAATTTTAGTTAATGCAACATAGTTAAAATCAATTAGCATCTACTTAAAACAATAAATGTATTCTATTTTAACATATTTATTTATAAATACGTTAAAATAGACAAACAAATGTTTCATGTGTTATTTATGTTTGAACTATCTAAATATAATCAATAACTTTATTAATCCAATCAACTATTTTTATATTACACCCCATACTTATATTTTCAAATTTTACATTTCTACCTGCCATTCTAAGAGATACCTATTGATTTCTTTCTACATATTTCTTTTGTAATTATTCTTTGGCATCATATTTTGTATTATTCTTCATACATTTTACTTATGTAATCTCTAGGAGTCTATTATCATATTTTATATCTGTAATTAAACTAGTTTTTTCTAAATCCTTTACATCTCACCTTTTTATATTTTAATCTTTTCATTTTGTATCTTCCTGTTTACCTTTTCATTTTTCTTTCCCTTTATATTATGTTTAGATTATTATCCTTTCTGTACATTTATTCTGTATTTTATATACGTTATCTTTAATTATTATATCTGTCACTATTTTAATTTTCTACATTACATGTTACTATATTCTTCTTACTGTAACGTTTTTTATATATTTTTGTTCTGTTTGTTTCTCTCTCATAGTCCTGAAGATGGCCTACGTGGTAGGTCGAAACGTTGGCACACATTAAATATAAGTCTTGTACTTATTTCGTGTATTATTTTTTTTCGTGTGTTTTTTTTTTTTTACTGCGCCCCCCAACTATCTCCATTCTCCACAATAAATAAAGGTTTGATTTCCGTACATTTCATTTTTTTAATCAATTTTCGTTAAAAAGAAGATTAAGGATTTATTTTTAGTTTAAACTAATACTGAAGGTATTTTGTTTGTGTAGACTGACAAATAAAATTATTTTTGGACATGAGGCCAGATGAAAAATTAATTATTAAATTCGCCTAACCGATTCATCTTCGTTGAGATTTGTCAACACTCGAAAATATTATCAAATATCTGACGCGTACCTTAGTGATGTAATATCAGTATTGGGGATATTATTAATAAGAAATTACATCAAGTTTTTATTTATAAAATTAGGTAGTTGAGGTCATGATTAAAATCTGTAGAGAAAGTAAATTTTTCAGAAAGATTTGTAGTCTTCATTTTTTTAAGGTAGCTTAGTAAGGGCACTAAAATAATGTTAAGATAAATAATTACAAAAATTAAGAAGTAATGTTCAGGCGAATTATAAATACACCAATGTCTGTTACGTAATTATGTTCGGTCACGATTTTGATTCAATGCAAAGATAAAATTAGTAGTTACAAAACCTTGAATAAGAGATTTATAATAGATATAAGATCTGTTGAAAGTTTTTTGTATATATTTTTTTCTTTAATTGTATATTACGATTCTGTATAGATACATTTAATTTTGTCCAATTGTTTTTAAGTTTGAGACTGATCTATCTTTGCTACAAATCTTTGTGAATTGTAGCAAATTATATAAGAAAATAGATATAAGATAAAACCTTATGTTATTTTTTTTTTTAAACTGTTAATATAAAAGTTATACATCGCAGGGAACTAAAATAATTAATGATCAAATTTACATAATTTAACGATATATGATTAGAAGATAAATTCGTAATAATCTTGTCTTAATATTATAGCAAACTATTGTTAAAAAAAATACTTTGTATTTTGTATACTAAACTTTTTAAATCTAAAAAAGTATTTTTTTAAAAATCAGGCCATCGCATACTCTTCTAATTATGAGGAATTTTTTTTCATTAAATAAACTGTTTATATGTCATATTACTAAAAAAATATTTTTTCTGTACTTAATAAAAAAAAATTAATGGTTATTTTAAATTTTCAACCCGAAACAAGGTTTTTTATATTTTCATTTTTTTTTTGCAAAACTGTCAATATTAAATTTTTATTTCGGAACTAAAATAAAAGATATCCTCACCCATCAAATTTCTCAATTTACTTAATCAAACAAATAAAATAAGATCTCTTTGTAAATTATAACGTAAAAAAAAATTGTTAACTCAGGACTACAATTACTTTTATCTCTTGTAAGTTGATTACTTGTGATAATTTTAATTCAAGTGCAGTAACGGAAGTTTCGAACGAAAAATGTAAACATTGTTATAATGAACTGTTCTATAACGGATATGTGGTACAAATATGTAATTTATAACAACTATTTTTGACATCCATGAATAAGTTTTGTTATTTTAAGGTACGTATCTTACATCTCTCTTGCTTTCTATGACTTAATATCAGCTCTGTTGGTTCGTTTGTATCAAATCAAATTCGTTACTGCACATATAATAAACGGAGGGAAGTATCTCTGTCTTCAGTTTATTCAATTTGTTAACAACCATAGAAAGACACTGTGGTACCCGCAGATCCTCTGTAACTCACCCAGCCTCTTGAAAGTGAGTAACCGCTGTTGAGTGTGACCTCCCTGTACAACAATTAGCTTAGAAACAGTCTCTACCATGTACTAAAACCAAAAACCCTGGTTTGGTCCGAAACATGTGGATAGCATTTTCATTATTAATTTCATTGATCAATAATCATTAACAATAATTATTAATTAATTCATATATGATCTATTAATTTTAAGAGATAGCTCGGAAGTAAATAGTTGCTTCCAATTTTTTTCCTGCAACACTACAACTCATGAAGAGTCTTGGGTTTAGCATATGGTAGAGACTGCACTGTTTCTGTGTTAACGGATGTGCAGGCAGATGATTTGCCCCAAATAACGCCTGGTCTTTCTCCCAAGATTTCCACTTCATACAGGCTGAATGAGTCCCAGGAAGGTTGTCAGATCCCAGAGGATTGAACTATGGCTGTTAACAGTTGAAATAATTCATCTGACACAGCTGGATTTGAACCCGGAACCTACGGCATAGCAATCCAGCGCTCTACCCACTGAGCTAACTCGTCCTTGTTGATTCGAATTAGGTAAATTTATTTCCTATAATGTTTGAAATGTTTTTTTTTTCATTAGTACTTACACCAGAATCGATAGTGAATAAATACATACAGAGAGGTTATATTGAGTTATGGCCTAAGATACGGAGAGCTCGTGCGAGGCAGGTCCTTGGCACCTCTCATCCTCTAGCCATTGCCAATTCTCAGAAGTTGGTTGACACCGTTTCCTCCTTCTGTGACATCACGATGCCTTTATCATTGCTATTAAAAGAACAAAACAATGCGATTGGGACTCTGGTACGTTCGTGAGCATTATTTCTTCCTACTGTACCAATATTTATTCTCCAATGACCTTTTAAGAGCGGAGCTAAACAAACAATGAAGCTTTTACGTCATTTCACCATTCCCTTTGATCAAATTTACTGAGCAAACATTACTAAAAGATACCTGGTTAAACAAGATTGGGAGAAACTGTAGTATACTAGTTATGAAGCATAAAATAAATAAGGCGTTCAGGATCAAAAGCGGATTACTCCGAAATTTAAAAAAATTGACTTTTTAACATTTAGTCAAACAATTTTTTTTAAAACGACATTGTGCTGTCTTATTTCTCATGGTTTTAGTCCATGAACCTGAAATTTAAGCAACTATGAAGGATTGCTGGACTAAATTAGAAAAAAATTGTGAAATTTGGAGTTATCTGCTTTTGATCCTGAACACCCCCCGGAACTCCGAGTTCAGTACACGTCTACACATAACAGAACAGTACGGCAATCAATTATTCTGGCATAAGGTCACGTACAGTACACACCTCAGGGCCACCTTCCCTGGGAAGATTCAAGTTTAGAGAGTACAACCAACCAATTGTCCTGAGGTTCAAATGCTGGGCTAATCACCCATAAGAGAGTACATTTGATTCAGAGAAACTCAGCGAATAGCCTCCAAATGGCTAATGGCCTCCACGCTGATAGGCACATAAGGGTATTGCGAAAGAAGAATAAGATCCTGAACGCTTCAAATGCAACAATGACTAACTAAACAAATTAAAACATTATAATTTTCTGCATGCTTGTATTTATGTTTATAATCCAAAATGATTAAATAAATAATTCATAAATAACCTAAACTACCCGTACCACTACAACCCATGAAAAGTCTTGGGTTTAGTAAGTGGTTGAGACTGTACTGTGTCTAGAACAACGATTATGCAAGGAAGTTATGTGGCGGAGATCACACTAAACCACCAGGTTTATTCCCCCAATTAAAGGCACCCACTTTACAGAAGCTGAACGAGCCCCAGGAAAGTCTGCAGATCTCACAGAGTTCATCCATGGAATTATTCATTTAATAGGATTTATTTATCTACTCTGGATATGCAGGACTTTTATTATTTGTTTATTTATTTGACATCACTTTATTTTGCTAAGAATAATCGGACATTTTACAGCACGAGCTTTACATTTTACCTGTTCAGGTATTCTTCCTGTTTCACTCCAATTAAGGGTGCCCACTTTATAAAGCATGAGTGAGCCCTAGGAGGTTCTTTAGCTTTCAAAAAATCACTCGATAGGTGTTAACAAATTAAATAATTTATAAGTCATAGCAGTATTTGAACCCGAAACCTTCAGATTACCAACTCAGCGCTCTGCCACTGAGCCACACCGCTCTTAATATGTAGTATTTTAATAATATTATTCAAAACAATAGTTTTGGCTGTATTTTATCCCAGTTTGTTGTAAAATTTACTTTTGGGAAAAACAATTAAATGTTATTATTACGACTTGTATTATTAATTCTTCGGTCGCATAAGAAATCTTATAATAGTGAAGGAATGAACCCCACACAGATACAGATGTTCCTAATATCTAATTCGAGACCAGATATGGCGCGAAAAAAACCGACCAAAATAATTCCGACAGCTTATAGGCGCCTATATTATAGACCGGAAACTAATTATAATACTTTGCAAATGAGTGTAGACCATCTGGTTCTCAACCCCACGTACTTCCGTTGCAGTGGGTAGATCAAGTAGGCAGGGTACTGCGAAAATATTTCACTGCCTACCTCATTTAGATCATTAATAATTAACATGTTTATTTAATTCTCCAGCTATTTAATTTAATAATCCTTGGGTTAATTAAGAATGCGGGTGCACTTTCTTTCGTATATATTAATAGAGTTTGTGAGGAAAGTGATATTTATAGAAATAGAGATAAAGGCACTGAGGTTTTATCAAGCTCATATAAATTATTTTGATTACAGGAGAGCGAAAATATACATTACTAGCTTTTACCCAAGGCTTCACTCGCGTGGAATTTGGTCTGCCACATAAAGTTTCGTGACAGATCATTTTAAATAAATAATTAGTAAGTACAGTAAAAGAGATTCCTCTCCAGCCTAATCCCAATCCAGATTAGAAATCTTCAAACTTAAAGGGGCTAAGAAAAAAATAAAAATAAAATAATAATAATTTAATTTTTTTAACTATAAGTTACTAGTTTCAATTTCAGATGTCTAACTTCAAAACTGACAGATTCCATACAATCTTTGAGCCCCTATTATATTAAGGGCGAAACCCTTGGGGGTAGAACTGTCCAAATTCCTTTCTAAGTGCTCAATCAAGCTATACAAAGAACCTATCTGCGAATTTCAAGATGCTAAGTTCAGTGGTTTCTGCTGTGCGTTGAACGCTGGGTGCGTTAGCCAATCAAGTTTCAGTTTTATATAAACTTCGCCTGTGTGGTGTTTTGATAGCCTATGTCCTTCCCCAGGCTCGAGATTATCTATACCAAATTTCATCACAGACTGATCAGCTCAGCCGTGAAATATACATTGACACTGATTCACAAACGGGACGGACAGAAGTTTACTGTTGTTCGTGTCAGTAAAGGATTAGTATGTAATTTTATTGAATTTATTGAAAAGGATTACTTAGTATAACGATTTCACTTGTCGTACGGCAGCAGCGAGAAGTTAACTATGTTACTTGATTTGTTTTGTTCGACGAAAATATGTAGATTTTGCTAGTAAAAAACACATGAGCAAGCATAAAAACTTTGCCCCCCTTTGTCAACCCCTTAGGGGTAGAATTTCGGAAAATCCTTTCTTATCGAATGCCTACGTCATACAAAGAACACACCCTCCAAGTTTCAGGTCTCTAAGATCAGCGGTTTAGGCTGTGCGTTGATACTTCAGTCAGAACAAAGCATTTTATACGTATAGATGATTAAATTTTAAAACTCGTTTTAGGCCGAAACGTTGGTAAACCTGTGTGTACCTGACTATTTTTACACTTGTGTTTGCATTGATAGTTCATCAGCTGATTTTTATAACCTTTATCTGCCATGTACTTCTCATTGATTTTGCATTATTATATTTCAATAAAAAAATTGGAAAAAATCGAAAATAGACAAAACTCCAATCAGAAAGAACTATTGAGCCCCATCACTAGATCTCCCACTCCTACCATCTAATTAATCTCAAGAAAATCTTATTCACAATTATCTCTTAAAATGCACCTGGTGCAGTATAAGAGATTATTTCATGTATCTCCCCATATGTGACATATGAAAATATACAGTGTTTTTCGGAAGATATGCAAACGGTATAACTGTGTAGATTGTGAAAATTTGCAAAAAAAAATTATGCAAATTCTCACATTCTACACTGATATCCCTCGTTATGACGAATGTTTCCTGTAGACCACAACTCAGAGATGTTCAACGGGTTAAGGCTTTGCTTTGATTTTTTTTTTCAAATTACATTTTAATTTGTATTAGTTCTTTTTCTTTTGTTATTAAATTAAGTTCTAGCTATTTTTAGGCGTTTTCAGTTGATTTATATTTTTATTTTTGTTTTTTTAATGCTGTGTTATATTTCCTAGCTATTGTAAGTTTCAATCCCATTTCATTCAGTATTTTAATAGATGACTTGGCTTGAGGTACTATGAGGTTTTTAAATTATGGTGTAACGTCATTTCCCACTCCTCTTAAAGTAAGCAGGAAGGTTTATTTCTATTGTTGATGTTTATTAATTGTTGATATGAGATGTACTGTAGTTCTCTCCATATATGTGATATAATTCATGATTTCCTCAAGATGCCTGAGTTGTTTCAACGTTGACTTGTTATTTGTCTACTGCCATTTTAGCGACTAGAGGCTTTACTTATAATATTTATACCCTAACATATTATTTTATTTTAATTACTAATTTTAACGTAGCAAGACATAAATGATGTAAGCAACAGCTCACTACAAGATAGTTAATCATTAATGAATACTTTGTCCCTGCCAGTATAAGTCATTAATTCTGGTGTTGTCAATCTCTACTGGTGACTGATGTTATTGGCTTTTAGTTCATGCACGTGCCATTAACATGAGAGGATTCACACTTATGTACTTTACGAATTATCATTCGTTATGGGAAATACGGACGTAAATATAATGAATAAATGATTAGCAAACCCAAAGTTAGAAGGCCTTTTCAAACGTGTTTGAACACCTGGTCACTATAAAGTGATTTGGTAGCAGAATGGTAATCGTTACTACTAACATGAAGTACCAGTTACCGATGAAGAACATGATTCACTTTTGCCTGGGACAAAAAGCTGGGGCTCTATGGTATTCCAAAATTGACCAGTAAAAAAAATAATACAAGAAAAAAAGAAATATGTTACAGTCATTTTTTACAGTGAGCTGAGAAAGTTTATTCTTTATTATTAATTATATTATAATGTTTAACAATAATTACTTTCCCTTTTTATTTTTTATTGTTTTTAAACTTTAATGGAATAGGAAATCCCAATATACAAAGCCTTAAATTTCTAAAATACTGAGAAAAACTGGCTGCCACTAACTGGTTAATTGTTCTAGTATTTTAGAGGCATAAGGTTTTGCATTTTATATTATAATTGATGCCTCTTTTTGAGTTTTTGGCGATTTTTATTTATTTACTTGTTTTTTATACTATTTATTTATTTGATTATTTTAATATGCCCGTTTCTAGCTAGATATGTTGTTTTTTATTGCTAAGAAACTTAGTTATTCTTGAAGACCATTGTAAAGATTTTTTCTATTCTATTCTATTATAGTATAAACTAGTAATCAAGTCTTCGTGAATATAAATGTTTTTTTGTTTGTTTTTTTAATTTAATTTATTGATATTTACAACTATAATAATATTACAAGTAAATCTGCTAAAATGTACAATATGACATGAAAAACACTTGTGGAGAAACTACCCATCGGTAGCACTCCAATAAAGTTCTATAGTAGATGGTCTCGAGGCCATCTTCTTTTCAGACGCCTCGGAGGGTTATCAGGAATAGTATGGGAAGCAAGTTGAGAGACTAGAGGATTCAAGTGTGTATGGAGCTTGTCATGGAAGGATATGCATCTAGTTTGGGCCAAATCAACAACATATGGAATATTAAGATCATGATGGATGAGTTTGTTGTTGACAAAATAAGGAGCATTGAGGATTTTACGAAGGATTTTGGATTGTAAGGATTGGATACGAGATAAATTGGATGGTTTAGTAGAGCCCCAAATATCAAATCCGTATATCCAAATAGGTCTGATAACTGTCATGTAAACGAGCCTTTTGTAATTAATTGGAAGCTTAGAGCGTTTGTCCAGTAAGTGTTGAAATAGGCGAAAACGACGAACAGTTTCTTGTCTTTTCAGTCTTGTATCAGGATTCCTAGTGAGGCGTTTGTCCAGATGGAGTTCTAGGTAACCTATCTGTTCGACAGGGTTCTATATAACCCTTAGATCTAAAATTTAGTACCCTACATAGTCTTAGTAGTGGGCTTTCCACAACCCAATCACAGTTTTATTATTGTCGAATCTTATTATTTTTTCCGATTTAATTTTTAAGAAGAAAATTTAAATCTTTGAAACGGAAAATATTTTATTTTTTTAATTCTAACTTATGTATTTTGTAATAAATATAGTGTGCTATGTTTGTAATGACCATCTGGAAAACTGTGGGAGGGGGTCGAGTTGGGGATAAAAATATTCACAACTTGGACCCACTTCTTCATTTCCTAACGGCCATCTTGCTACAATTTATGCCCATACTCCTTACTACAAGCTTAATCGATTTAATATTAAATATCGATTATTTATTTTAAATATATTAGGGAGGTCTACACTTTAGTAGATGCAGCCTGATATTATTCTAGGAATTGAAGTTCAGTTAATTAGTTATTTAACACTCCTCTTGAAGCTTTTTAAAATATGAGTAGCCACTTAGTATTGCTTTGAGGTATTGAATATTTTTCATCAAATCAAATAATATATTTTTTTTTAATTTTAGGTTTTATAAGAAAATTTCTTGAACTTATTTCATTGCATTCTCTGTATTGAAAGAACAAATAAATACATATTGAATATTAAATACATTGTTTTCATAGCCATTCTTAGGGTACAATGCAATACTATAATACAAGGCAAGACTTGATTTTATTTTCAACTAAGGGTGGACCAACCCCCATTTTACGTACCATACAACGGTTATTTATTGCAGTACAGTAGATACATAACGTTTAGTAAATGTAGCTCCATATTATTCTAGACATTGAAGGTCAATTGACTGCTTATTTTGAAGCCTTTGTGAGCCTATTCAAATATGATTACTCGAAATATTGAGTATTTTGGATTAAATAAAATAAGGATTTTTTTTTTTAATTTTAAATTTATTTTATAGATGAAAAAAAATCATAATTTATTAGAAAAATAGGTACTTGTGTATTAACGCCACCGCAACAGTAGCTGCGTAAAGAGCAATCTTGTTCGCATGCGCACGCAGTTATCTTTTATAAAAGTTTTATATTTATAACAGATTCCTTGTTATTTGCTGATTTTAGTGCTACGAAAATGATTATTCGGGATTTGCCAAAAAGAGATGAAGATGCAATTTTATTTTTTCAGGAGCGAAATATGTTACCACCCCTATTTGACCCCTAACCACCGAAATCCGATTGACTGTTTGTAAATAAATTATTTCGATTTTTAATTTTTTATATTTATTGGTCAATTTTTTGAGTTTTAAATATTTTTATTTTATTTTTTATTCTTTTTATTTTTTTTTAATTGTTGATGATAATTTAAAAAAAATTAAATTCTAACCCCAATAAATATATTTAAAAACGTTATCCAAGATAACTGTTATAAAAGATAAATGCTTGCGCATGCGAACAAGATTGCTCTTTACGCAGCTACTGGTGCGGTTGCATTAATACACAAATACCGAAAAATGACTTAATTTTATTTTACTGCCTTCTCTGAATTGAAATAACAGTTCTAAAATCGAAATATTGGGAAAGATGTGGCTTATTTATTTTTCAAATCGATGCAGTCCATTTTTTCGTATTTAAATTTTAAAAAACAGTGCCACATTTTGTACAACGGCTTAAAGAAGTCAGAAACAGTGGATGTATGATTTGAATATTTTTAAAATTATTTATAATTTAACTGATCGAGGACGGCAAAAACTTGACAAAAAGTAGGCCCTCGATCCGTTGCTAGGCAACACCGAAATAATATTACATCACTAAAACCTTTTTTATATAATAGAGTAATAAATATTATATAAGCTCGGGTAACTAAATAGAGGGAATTTCAAGTATAGTTTCTTTTAAATGTCACCAAAAATCTTTTAGTTTCCAGAAAAGAAGCTGAATAAGAAATCTCCAATTAAAAAAAAATATTATTTTTTAATGTCCTGTTTATTGGATTACTGAGTACAGCACGTGTGAATTCATGAATGCATAAGGTTAAAAAAAGAAGTATTGATAAAAATAAATACAGCTGTCAAAATAGGGATAGAAGAGTAAACTGTCTTTGAATCTTCAATATTGTTGACACAGATTTTGATTTTGAATTTATTATTTTAAATAAATAATACCAATTGTTATTCCGGTAAGCTTCCAAGAAATATATATATTGCTATCTGTGACTATAAAGGGCCTAAGCCAGGTGGAGTAAAATGACCCTTAGGGTTTATTACCTTTACTTTCAAGAGAGGGGAGTCGTTCGGAAGACGCTCAACTCAAGATAGCAGGAACAGGATGAAGTCACATGTATCACATAAGTTACCTATAGCGTCCCCTTTTCATTGTAAGTAGTCTATAAGTTACCTATAGTTTGTAACCATGATCAGCACCTACTAACACTGTCTAAACCAGAAGAAACCAACAAAGTCTTTTGTAATAATAGTGGCCGTGGAAACCTAAAAGATAATATAATGTTATTCCAAAATTATTCTTATTTAATAAGCAACTCCTGGTCAGTCAACCACGTTAACCTTTGGAGAAGAGTATATGTCTCTTGTTTATAAATAATATAAAATTACTATATATTAAGTATAATAATCTCAGGCATCCCATTTTATAATTTAAATCTAATTCAGATCTAAGGATCTGACATTTCCTTGACATCATAGCTTGGGCAGTAAAGCCAATATAGCAATATATTATTAAGAATAAAGTCTTGCATAACGATCTTAATGTCCCATTTGTTGCTGATTTGGCCCGAACCCGTTATCTATCCTTTCATGTCAAACTTCATTCCCACCCAAAACCTCTAGTTTCAAACCTAGCTTCCTCTTCAATTCTCGATAATCCTCCGAGGCGTCTGAAAAGAAGATGGCCATGTGACCTTCTTAGCTAAACTTGTGATTTGAGCACTACCACTGGGTAGTTTCTCTGTCATTTGCTCATGTCATTATGTATCACTTAGCCTATTCACTTGTTTTAGTATTGTAATACAGTTGTAAATATCAATAAATATAATATAATATTTATATATATATATGTGTGTGTATATATATATATATATATATATATATAAGTTATTTTTTTCAATACGTTTATTTAACATGAAATTTAATTTGGCAGACTTAAAACTAAAATCAATAAAAATGAGCCAGATATGCTCTGCCATTTCTATAAATTATGTAACATTCTCTAACATTTTATTTCCTTGAACTATTACTTAATATTTAACATACTTAAAACAATATAGAGACTTAGCTGTCTTGAAGAAAAAATTAATATTACAACTTTTTGTATGCCACTGCCATATATCTTGCTATGTAAGTTCATATTTATACTGAGGTTTATTTGTTTAACTACGAACACGTATTTTTATAACTTACGTATTAGACAATAAAATAAAGATTATTTTTATACAAACGTGGTCATTGTTTATCTTTTTGATTGACATTCTCCTTCCTTAATATAACTTCGAACTTTCGATATCCCGAAACGTATTTGACAAGATAGTTGAACGAACACTTTTGGTTATTAATTATTAGGTGATTAATATTACTAAATACTAATGTTTTCAATCAATTTTCATAATGTCATCTTATATACTTTTTAATCTTTAAAAAAGAATTGTATTATATTGGTTATTCATTATTATATTTTATTACAGAAATAAAAATATGGAGGTCTCAAAAGTGGAAGACAATGGCAACGTGATTAAAGAAGTTTCTTCCTCTCTTTCTTCATCTTCATCAGAGGTAACATATAAATATTTTATTATAAATAGTATTTAAGATAGGTGTAAGTATGGTCTTATTTGTTTCTACACAGATAGACTTATCAGAATATTATCAGAATATATTATGTTACACTTTGTTTTTACTTCTTTGAATAAAAATCAACTCATTTTTAAGTAAGTGCCTTTAATCTCGAAATTAAACTTACTTTAATAACCTGAAATATACTCATGTTTATAGTAAACTTATATACTTCAAATACCTCACTTCTGGTCGTAATAAATTTCTATAAATACAAAAATTTATAATTAACCAAGAGAGAAAAGAGGGAAGTATTATCTCTTATATAATCGATACATCGATACAAGAAACTCATTTTGGAGAAAATTAGACTTAAGCACTTATTGTAGTGGGGCTGTAGATATACTGTTATATCATTTCATGAAACCTAAATGTTTCCATGTAATTTATATGGAATATCAATGAAAATTAAACTTAAACTTTTAAAATTTATTAAATATCTTTTTGAGTGAAAGTTGTCATTCCCGAACAGATTTTTTTTTCTTTATTATATTAAATTTTGAATAGTGAAATGTTCTAAAAATCTATTTATGTATTGTATATATATATTGTAAATATTTTTTTTATTATGAATAAATGGAAATTTGAAACAAAAGTTCTAAAAATAATTAACTGATTTTATATTGATAATATTTCACTGACAAGATATTAAGCATTAAACTATATATTTTAATTTTATATATTCAACATAGTTTAATAGTGAAATTCTTTTTCCATGTAAATACATATAAAGTCAACATCTTTATTATTTGTGAAATATCAAAATGCGCATTTTGTTTCAAGCTTTTGTAATTATGTTTTATTAACACGAAGGTTTGGAATGACAAAATAATTTATTTAAATTTAAAATCTGACTCCATTTGAATACTACTTATTTTTGTGAACAATTGAAATCTTCTCTAAAGCGCTTATAAATCGGTCATGACAATCGATACATCGAATCAATTCAGAACATTATTTTTTTTTTAAACAAAAATAATTATAATTTAATATTTAGTGCCTCTTTCACTTTATAACATCAAATACTGTAAAAAAAGGAAACGAAATATTTAAGTTTCGCTCTTAAATATTAAATAAACAAATCCTATAATCTTGGGCAACAATTACGTCTTCTAAAGACATATCGAACTTTCAACCTTCATTAAGATGTTAAAGCGTTAATAATTAATTATGCCACTAATTTAACAATGATAATATTTAATAATTAACAGGAATTGTCATCTATTTGTTAAAATACTTCCGCACATTGTTGGAACAATAAACTAAAGAGACGCTTCAGATTAAGCAAGTCTAGGACGAAAATAAGCTATCAAGAATAACAGACTACTTGACCATTTGCCAAGCTCAAACAACTCTCTGAAACTGAATCTTTCCAGCCAGATCGAATTCGCTATTTGTTTATACCATACTATTTGACATTCCAATTTGTTTATATATATTGACATTCTAATTTGTATATTTATGAAGGTATATTCATTATTAGGTCTGATTGGAAATAACAAAAAAAAAAATGTCAAAGTTTATATGATGATTTCTCGGAGGATTATCGAAATTTAAGAGGAAGCTAGGTTTGAACAAGGGCGGATTTAAGGGGGGGGGCACGTGACCCCTCAGAAGGTTTTTGTGTACTGTTGAGAATCCATTACAGTGCATACTTATAGGCAAATCACTTGATCATAGTTATATGCAATATATGAATAAAATAACAGAAAGAACATGAGTGAAACTATTGTTTTAATATTTTAATAAACCTTTGAAACCTTTCTATAAATACTACAAGTTTATTTCTAAGTTCTTGTTGATTTTTTTACCCGTCTGCCCCCCCAGATAAAAACCTGGATCCACCCTTGGGTTTGAATGAATTATCGAATTTTAAAGCATTAATAAATTCACTTACAATTGTGTAATTCATTTAATACCATGAATACAACTGCCAGATTTATTTCTTACAATATTTTATGATCACTTCATTACCATTTCATTATTTTAAACCCATAAGTGAATTAGAAGATTGAGGTTTAAATAAAACAAATTATTGTCAACAATTTTTGATCCTTATCCAAATAAAGTATTCTAAGGTTAGATTTTATATTAAAAATATTAAGGTAAGAGCCTAGTAAGGTTTGATTGAATATAAATTCTGAAGAACTAGAACATTTTTCTTTTTTTTCTCAGTAACTCAAAAATAATAATTCTTTCCTCTTTGTTTGTGATTGTGTAAACTCTTAAAGGCTTAGAGACAATAATTTGTGGTCAGATGTTGCATAATGGTTAGCATAACAACCTATAATGCCAAAGGTCATGGGTTCGGGTTGCGTCAAGAATTTTTAAGGTTGTAAACTATCCTTGGTTATGCTGTCCTTTGGATGGGTACATAAAATGGTGGTCCTAAGCCTGTGGGGTGTCAGGTACTCGTTAAGGATCCCTTTCCTTATTATACCTGGATAGCAAAATTTAGTATACCCATTGTAGCATCCAAGTAGCCATATCAGCATAAAGTTACGTTAAATAATTAAACATATCTGTACCCCACAGGTAAAGGACATCATGTCACATTTTTGTATTTCATTTGTTCAAGAGAGCCAATTTTCGTTAACTTTGAACTATTAAAATTTGTTTCTTCTTTACTTATAGAAACAGCTTTAAAAAAAAATGTCACATAGTTATTGGAATTAATAAAGAATTGGAACTATTGATTACAGTATTTATTGTTTGTTTGTTTGGGTTTGTAAGGCATAAAACCATACGGTCATCAATGCCTGTGATAATTTGTTTATACAGTCTTATATCTATGTGTATTCCAATATTTGATTATTGCAATAAAAAGATTACAGTATTTATTTATGACAATTATCCTAAAATATTACTTGTTTGTGGACATGGCGTCCTTTACCTATAAGCAAAGATATAGAGAATAAGGTACTTGTGTATTTGCTGGTACCCAGGGACTTTTATCTGCCATTGTTTATAATCACTGATAACACCTACCTTCTTATTCATATTAATGGAAATTGAAATATGCATAATGTAATAATAAAATGCTAATTCTATACCCCTCTAGCAATTTTCTGTTTTCCCTACACTTTCGATGAATACATCTCCATTTCTATCCATGTCAAAATCCACTTGATGTTTACATAATTTCGTCTTTGGAATTATTCCGAACTTCTGGTATTCTGGTGGAAGTATTTCACGGCTTCTTCTTTTAAAGACGGGTATTCCCAAATTTTCTATTCATTTTAAATAAGCAATAACAAAAGAAATAAGACAAAAACACAAAATTATACTTAATAAACAATACAGAAATTTAAATAAATAATAAACGAAATTAACATGGCAAAAACAATTTAATAACACATACATAAATAACTCAAATGAGTTGAGTGACAAGAAGAGGTTACACGAGATAAGAAGGTAGGTTTCATGCAGACCGGCTAATACACAAGTACCGAGAATAACTTTTATACTAATCTTCTGAACCAACCATATTTCCTATCAATAACTACTTTTAGGTAGGTTGCACTAGTTGTAAATAAGAAGCTTGGTCATTTTGTGTGTTTCATTATTGCATTGCAAATCTTAAAAAATTGAAAGTATTACTTACATCTATTTGTAGTGTAAGATAATAAAAAATATATTTTTTTAACTGATTACAGTTTGAAAAAGATGTAGGAAGCGCCCATGTAATACAGAAGTCATCCAGTATGGAAGCGGAGGAATGCTCTAGGATGATTTCACAGTCGGTGAGTCAAGTATCCACTTCTCGTGTGACAAGTAGCGTCGTCAAACAGTCTTCTACCAGCAAATCATTTTCGTCAACTACTTCATCAAGCCTTTCTATCGAATAAATTATTTTCTTTGTTTGCTTTATCTGACATTGTCAAGCAATAATTTTCTGTACATGCATGTCTTGAACGCTTCTTGTATCAAGCTGTTTTCACTGTTATAGAATTGTAGTTTTGTTCATATCTTTTAACTATATATCAATGATTTTGCATTAAATAAAAAATACATATAAAAACTCTACGTGCCTACTAACCTATTAGAAATTAAAACAAAAATTATATTCCAAAAAAAAACTTGATATTTAAAAAAAGACAAAATGCTGTTGTATTTGTGTAGTCTTTCCTTTGGAAAACATATCATTTGTATTTATCTTATAAGCAACTTTATTTCATTTTTAAGTATTAAGCTTTAGGGTATAGATAATTTTATTTCATTATTACATTACCATTTTTTCATAATTATTTTTAAAATTGTTTTTAATTTTTTTGTATTTCATATATCATGTTCCAACATTAGAGTAGTTCATTACATAATTTATTGGTAATGTATTAAAAATTACTTATAAGATGGACCAATGTGTAAGGACCACAACAATTATTTTGTATTACTAACGATAGTAAGTGTATGTTTCGTCCCTAGTGTATACTACTGTTAAGTCAAGTTAAAGTTTCAACTATTTATCGATGAACCAACTCAAAAATTCAATATAGTTATTAGCAATGATTTTAGTGTTTTCTTTTAAATGAAATAATCTGAAAATTTCAATAATATTTTGAGATGCTTTAATTATAATTTTCGAGTGCTGTACTTACTCAAATTTTGGAGTGTTGGAACATTTTTATACATAGGAATGTTCAAACTCTTGCATGTACTTCATTCACATGTGAATAAATATTTTTAAAAATAATTTGTCTCCTTTTATTTATTAAGCTTCAAACTGTTTTTGAAAAGCATTCCTATTTATAAAAATGATTGATTTTTTTTTTTCTTCAAATTATAACTAATATACTAAAACATTTTGAAGCTTGTTTTTTTCCTTGTCTTCATTTTATTTTACTTTATTATTATTATTGTTATTTATTATGTTAAAATGCTTTTTATGAAATTAACAATTAATATCTACGAAGTAAGTAATATTTACTTAGGTCCTTTCCCAGAACAACATTACAAATCGTCCTTGAACTGATTGAAAATGACATAGGCAAATTTACACATAAGAACATTTGGATATCACATGTTATCTGATGGTGACATTAAAGGTTTTTGAGTAATAAAAAGAAATTGTTATGAGTCCATTTTCTGGTACACATTGAAAGAAGCAATTAACCCAACAATGGGAGAATTCTGATGACATGGTATATGATCATTGTATGCCATATTTTTATTCTTTCACATACTGGCCATTCCCTCATCAAAAATTACTCGCACACATTCATGCATGCATGATCAATCATATTTGACCATATATGGGTTAATTTCATCCAAGTATGATTACAGAAGCTCCTAGATTTAGGAGGGTTTGCTTATGGTCTGTTTTTTTAATTTGAAGAAGTGTATGTTTCAAATAATTTAATAATGAAAACGAAATTTCCTACTGTCTGGACGAACTGTAAACTACAAATAAAAACAAGAATATTCTATTGAATAGGTGCTAGTAATTGCTGACTAATAAATGCATATAAATAAAAAAAGTAATGTCAAAATTAATAGGCCCAGATAGTAAGTGGTATTCTGATTTTAAAAGGAAACTGTATATTCATATCATTAAATTTTAAGTCATTAAAAGTCATGAATGATCTTCAAAACGAATGAAGGAAACTTATCTTCTTTTAAGTGTAATTTTCAGCAATTTGGATAAGAAGCAATTAAATAGGTGAGTGTAGGGATAAAATAGAAAGAACTGGACAAGTTATCTCATCCTTACAAAGCTTGACAATTAAGCACATTAAATATTAACAAATTTTTGGAAGGGGTTGGAGTTGGTGCCGTTCTTGAAATTTTTCTAAGGGAAGGGAAGCCATATGGGATATCCACCTCCATAAATATATGTGTTCTCTTTCAGATAGAAAATTTTAGCTATTATTACTTTAAAAAAAATTAATTACATTTTTTAAAAGCGTGTTTGATCATAATAACGGTTTTTATAATTGTTGCGTTAAATGCGATGTTGAGCCACTGGATTTAAAAATAGTGCTCATAGATAAAGTAATAGTTGACAGATGTGTAAGAGGTTGCTTCCATGGCTCTTCTAGGTTTACCCATAACAAAGGAAGTATAAATTATTTGACAGGATATAACCCTGTTCTAGGTAAATCGAGATAATACATATTTTTTCAGAAATCCACTCTTTCCATGGCCAGTTCTAAGTTTTCTGAAGCTATACCAAAACTAATCTACATCTCATAATCATGGGTCCTCCCTCATTACCCGCCTTAAATAAAGCTAAAGAGTTAGTTATATAATTTCATGATTTTTTCCATCTCTGATTAATCTGCCCATTTTTTCTTTCACTATCCCCTGACCTATCAAGGTTGAAGTTGAGGTTCTTCTAGTAATAATTCATAGCAACAATAAATAAACAATCATAACAACAGTTAAAACTTTACAACTTTTTGTATTCAAAGGGCTAAAAAAAAATAACAACAAAGAAATGTCATTTAATGACACTTCTCACCAAGGGCGGATCCAGGATTTTTTTTCTGTGGGAGCACAACTGGCAGACGGGCAAAAAAATCAACAATAACTTAGAAATACACTTGTAGTATTTATAGAAAGGCTTATTAAAGTATCTAAACAATAGTTTCACTCATGTCATTTTAACAACTATCCTCACATGATTTGCCTGTAAGTATGTACTGTAGTGGATTCTCCACAGTACACAACCATCTGGGGAGGCATGTGCCCCTGCCCCCCCCCCCCTCTGGATCCACCTATGCTTCTCACTGTCAGCAGTTGTTGAATCCACACAGTTGCATTAAGTATGTTTAGGCTAGTTTATGTTTTATCAAATTTGTAAAATATGCTCAATACAGATTAATAATAAACACAAGTAATCCAGTAACTTGAAAATTTGAAGGGTGCAGGGACTCATACTTTTGGTAAATGATTTCGGTTACCTTGATAATTAAAAGAAAAAAAATTACAAATTATTCCATCGTAAACATTTTTTGCTCTAGATTGCCTAAGTTATGCCCTCATACTCATAGACGGATCCAGGGGGGGGGCACGGGGAACATGCCCCCCAGATGGTGTTTTGTGTACCTACTGTGGAGAATCCATTACAGTACATACTTATAGGCAAATCATGTGATGATAATTGTTAAAATAACAGAAATAACATGAGTGAAACTATTGTTTAGATATGTTAATAAACCTTTCTATAAATACTATTATTGTATTTCTAAGTTATTGTTGCTTTTTTTGCCTGTCTGCCCGTTGTGCCCCCCAGAAAAAATTCCTGGATCCGCCCTTGCTCATACCAATCTGAGTTAGAACTTCCATAGCATCCAATACGATCAAATGCTGAGCTATGGTTTACGTAGCACCGTGAATACTTATATTACCTTCTACTTTTGTTACCTAGGAAGGCTTCATGCAATGTCGTACTACTTTAAGCAGCGTTTACACAGGAATTATTATTTACCTAAGGTTGCATGTAGATATCAAAGAATTTTGAAATCCATCCGTTGCTACTCAAATTTGTTTAATAATCATTAACCCAGAAGTATATATGTTTTAAAGAAGATTCTTCAGTTCAAAATAAGTGTTGACACCATTTCGTATAAAGATGGCTTTTCCACCATTCAACCATAAAGTTCTTTCACATAGATTCAATTGCTCAATGGGTGGGGGGGGAGGAGGTAACCCAAAAGATTGAAATAAAAAATAAATTTATAAAGGTCGAAAAATTTATTATTTGATTTTATTTAAAATGAAAATAACATATTTTTTAAAGAAATGAAATTCTTAACCAATTCTGAGAGTTATAAAGTAAAAATAGAATTAAGTATGTTATTCTGAGAATGAACAGCCTGCAGCCCGCCAATATTTTATTCATGGAGTTGCCCTCTACATTTTTAATATAAGTATCTTTTCAATTATCATTGTAATTACGAAATTATATTCGATTTTTAATCATGTATCATACTTAGCAGTAACTTGTTCATGTTTGTATTATGTGAATACAACGATAGTCTACAATTTTCTGGTTATTACATCTAAAATTTTAATTGAAAAATTATATTTTTGAGATGAATATATGACGCTATCAGAAAAAGGTATATAAATTATTATTTAAATAGTCTTCTTATTTCATGGAGACAAATTCTTAGTAGATCAAGCATTGTTATTGTTTAACATTATCAATCAACAATTTCATCTGGATCGGTACATAATAGTTCCAAGGAAGCAATGATTTTTTTTTGTTTAGTATTGTTAGTATGAAAAGTAATTATTCTGCAAGTTGTTGGTTTGAGTTGAGTTACAACAAGTTTTAACTTTTCATTTTTAATATTTTCCAAAAACAAGTCATGATCTTTAGTATGCAAAAGTGAATCCAACTATGGGAAATGTGTATACTTCAGTATTCATTTCATCTAGAATAACGTTACAAACATATATCATCTATATTTCGGAATGCTAGTTGAAACTTTTATTTCTTGATGAAATGATTACCGAAATCTACTCAATACCCATAATTACTAACTCTTTTCCATATTAAAGCTCATACAACTTGAATATTTAAAAAATATTAAAAATAAAACAAATGAAAAGTTAAAACTTGTAACTGAACTCAAAGCGACAACCAGCAAAACAGATACCCAAAATAATATTTATTTAATATATTATATATATATATATATATATATATATATATATATATATATATATATATTTAATAATATATATTTTGGAATCACTATTCTGTAAATTGAGTGTAATTTAATTACCCTCAATTATTAATCAGAAAGTAAAAGGTTTTAATTTTAAAATAAATGATCATTAAATAAAATAAGTTGTTTCATGAAATTTAAAAAAAAAAAATAGTGAAAAATATTTCTATCCGTAAAGAAGTTTGCTTCTAGAATGATATACAAGAATTTGATTCTGTCAACCCAAACTTGAACTTTTTTTAAATATGTAACTTTACTATTCCTTTAAAATTCTTGATTGGCATGGTCTTGGTTTAGTCATCTGACAGGTACATAGGTAGAGTTGGAGCTTTAGAATCATTCGCACTTCCTGAAAGAATTTTTTCATTTTCTAAAATAATATGTATTTGTAGTATATTTACTATGGAAATATGGTATTAAAAATTAATGAATATATTTTGTGTGTCTGAGATATTTAAAACAAAAAAAGAAGTGAAATATCAATTTATTAAACATTATTTAATAATGCAATTGACAGTCATCAGATGTTAAAGACTCTGAGATGAGGGAAGATACAGAATGTTCAGGAGAAATTAAACAAGAGGAACTTAAATTAACCCTACAGGAAATTATTTCTGAAATAGAAGAAAATATACAAGGAAAAGAAGAATGTCCCAAAGAACAAGATAAAGAAGAATCTGAGGCATATTCAACAGAAGAGTTACCCATTTTGGAAAAAAATGAGGAAATTAATGAGGTATAGTTCTTGTTATCATATATGTAGCATGGTTATTTTTTGTAGAAAGTTATAAATTGTAATATTGTTTTTCTTATCTTTTTAAGGATAATGAAACCTCATTTCAAAAACAAACATACTACAAAGTTGACCGGCAGACTTCAACTACATCTTTAGAAGACCAACACGTAAGTGGGATCAATTTTTTTTTTTTTTTTTGAAAATTAATCTGTTATTAATAGCAAATGCAACATATCTGCCCACTTAGTTAATTTTTAAGGAGAAATAAGAAAACCATAGAACAGCATCCAAATTTAGATAATTTTATTTTTAATTTACCATTGAACTTTCTGATTATGTTAGGTTCATTCTCCAGCTCTGGTGAATAAGAGTTAATTGTATCGAGGGAACTGAAATCACTGCATCAATGAATTTTATATCACTCATAATATTTACTTGTAATATTGGTATAAGTTCCGCAGATTGTCACTTCGATTTGAGCCACAAACACATCTTAAATTTTCATTCTTTTCCTTTTTAATATTCTCAAAAATAAAAATAATTGTGAGTTTTAGTGAGGAATAAAAGAGTGTAATTATGAGAAATGTGTATATTTCGGTAACCATTTCATAATGAAATAAATGTTTTAACAAACATTTCTTCATCTATACTTTGAAATGTTTATTTCTTGATGAAATAATTACCAAAATATACACATTTCCCATAATTATACTCTTTTATCCATACAAAACTCATGATTGTTTTTATTTTCAAGAACATTTAAAAGGAAATGAATGAAAAGTCAAAACTTGTGACTTCACTTGTGGAACTTATATCATTAAATCTGTTATTTAAGTATTACTTGTGGATAGTTTCTCTTCTTGCCGTTCCTTACTTGCCATTAGATATTACATCATTATAAGTTACACATCATAGTAACACATTGGCTACAGCAAGGGCAGATTTAGGGAGCGGCACGGGGGCACGTGCCCCCCAGACAGTTTTTTGTGTTCTGTGGAGAATCCATTATTAAAGGCAAATAAGGAACTTTGCATCTTGAAATTTGCAGATAGGTTCTTTATATAATTTAAGAAAGAAATTTGGATAATTCCACCCCCATGGGTTTCCCCTTTAATATAATAGGGTTTCAAAGATAGTGTAGAATCCGTCAGTTTTGAAGTTAGACATCTGAAATTTTGGATATACGAGTAGCTTATAGTTAAAAAAAATTCAAATTATTTATTTAGAATTATCTGTCATGAAACTTTATGTGGCAGACCAAATTCCAAGCAAGCGAAGCCGCAGGCAAAAGCTAGTATATATATATATATTTAATTAGTAGCTATGTTTGGATTGAAAATAATATATATTTTTTTATTATTTTAATATTTCTTTCTGCATTTAATAAACTCTGATGTGTAATTTTTTGGTTTAAACATGAATATTACTATAGTAAAATGATACAATTTTATTAAGTGGCACAATTGTTTTATTTCCATTGATTTAATAGACATATTAATGTATCTCTAATGCAAAAAGATGGTAGGTCTAAAACTGCATTTTTTTTTTAGAGTAAAAATATTATATTTAAGTATCTTATGACGTGATTATCTAATTACATTAAAATATTACATGTTTTTATTTTATTTTGTTACAGAGAGAATCAAGCGCTGCATCTCTGCTAGGTCTCCTTAGTAGAGGAGATGTTGGCAAGAGACCACATTCCTTACCAGCCAATCTCGCGCATCTTTGGCAGAGCCTAAAGGTAATCTTATTCACTCTTAGCCCTTATCACTACTTCAGTCTTTGTCCACGACTTATCTAGTAAGTAGTAAGATCCATTTCAATTTTCATTATAAATTTATTACTTTTTAACTGTAAATAGCATCTGCTAAATAAAGAAATAAAATTGAAAAACTCCTTGGATCATACTTATAAAATTTAAATAAAAAAATATAAAGAATAAACTGTAATTAAAATAAAAATTGTTATTACTAAATTAGTACTAGATATAGCATTGACATATATATCCGAATAATAACAATCTCATGTTTTAATGAATTTTCTTTCAGATTGCAAATGAGCTAAATCAATCACTCGCTGCAGCTAATTCAGCTTTGAATGGTGACGACAGCGAGGCAGTAAATACAGTGAGTTTTTATATTAATTTATTATTATTTAACGAAATATTTGATTTGTTTTATTTTAAACTTTGAACTCATTAGTTCTGGACTGATCATCCTTTTAGCAATTCATTTGATATTAAGTAAAACTTTACATGGACATTTCAACTGTAAACTGGGAAGTTAATACTTTAAGCATATTAATTGGTTTTGTACTAACATACTCCATTTTTCAAATTTATTCAGCTTGCTTCAGGCCATGTATCTACAGTCCCGGTAAATAATTGGTTAAGTCAAATTTTCATCAAAATGAGGTTCTTGACTTAAGAAAACTTAATCGTGTTATTGTTGTTGTGAATAAACGACTAAATTAGGCTTTGGCTTGAGAATGAGTTATTCCTTATATTACAACTCTATTTCAAGCCAAAAATTACGAGAATGAAATGATTCTGCTTCCCTCAATACAGTTAACTCTCTCTTTGACTTAACCACTTATTCACTGGAGGTCCAGACATATTCTATGTAAATGTATGCATTGGTGTATTGCATTGCATGGAAATTCTCTGCGCACTATTTCATTTTTTAAGACTGGGTAATTTTTTTGTTTAAGCAATTGGTCACATTTTGCTCATTTATTAGACCATAGGAAATCTTGTAAATTTTTAGTTTTGAATTTTTGGAAAACAGACTCCTGGATTAAGTAATTTTCTAACTTAACTGTCTCTTAAATTTCTTAGATTGTAGTAATTGTTCACTGATGGTCCTTTAATTTTGCTCTATTTATTTAAAATACAATTTATTTAAGTGATCATTGTACACTACAGTGACAATATAAACAGACAAATATTTATAACCACTAAAACAAATAATACTTGTTTTTGAAGCATTGAAAATATATTTTTTAAGACAGTATTCATTATTATTCATACAAATACTTTTGGAAAACATAGCTAGTGGTACCCGGATATATTTTTTTTATTAGTCTTAGTGGTTTCTTTGATTACTATACAATGCAGTGATAATTTGTCAGTCTATTCATTATCTATTATATGTTTAGAATTACAATAATACAATTAAATTTAGTTAAAAACATTCTATGTTATACTGGCCAATGAGCGATTTCTATGATTATGTAACCACTTGTGAATTGCCGACTCAATATGACATCACTTAAATGAATACACCAATCCTTTTTTAGCTAAAAACAAAAAAATATACATTATATGTATAATTTTTTAGGCAGAAAATAGTTAAAGAATAAATACAATCAAATGTCATTCTAAATTTATCTTTAAGATCAAGGCGCCTTTTAATATGGCTGGAGTTGCAATCGACATTTGATACGTCTGACCTTTGTCCTTTGATCAGTGAAAATAACCCTAACAAGAATGGAATTGTTATTTATAAAGACTGTCAGTTACACTTTTATTTACAGTTATAAAGTTACACTTTTGTTTTTTTAATTTCTTGTCTTGCTATTTTATACATAAATTTTAATAAAAACAAATTAATAATACAAACACTATAACAAAAAAATAGCTAAAGTAGTTTGTGAAACAAAACTGACAAAATTTAAAATTGCTTGGTTTCTTATTGTTAATGGTGTATTTTAAATTTTCATCCAAAAAATTAATACATTTTTAGTACTTAAATCTGTTAATCAAAGATTGGTTCAAACTATGGTTGTTTTTCTTTTAATTCAATGTGAATGGTTTTAGCCCTGATTACGAAATTTCATTTTAAAAAGTAATTAGGTTGAGTATAACATTATTTAAAAAAATAATAATAAAAAACTCTTCTGAGTATTTTTTTAATGGGTTCAAGCTAAAAAGTCACCTGTCACACGCATTTATCGAAATTGAGATTTATCTAGGTTTAGTGCAGAAGGTTTTTCATGTCTATTCATGCCATAAGATAATGCTCAACAAAGCTCTGCCACAAGGTGCACTTGACTGTGCTGATGTGATTTTCTTGAGAATAATCAGATGATTAAATGTTTAAGACTTTCTCCCACTTGGTTTGTACAGGAATTCAAATTAAAAATGACAAACGATCATTCTTAAAGTGTTTTGTCTATGACCTTATATATAGCTTATTTGTTCATGAAGCTAAATATCCCATTAATGCATTTATTATAATGTTTAAATTATCTTGATCAGAATGGTGCAATTGTATAAAGAGCTTTATGTCTAAATTTATTTTCTTATGTTTTTTTTAATCAATACTTCATCCCTTTAATTTTTTTTTCCTGTTGTGTACAATTCAAATCGTTTTGTATAAAACTTAAATAAAAGTAAATATTTTCAAACTTAGATCCATTGAATTGTTTTTTTTATCTATTAAAAATGCATTACTATTACTGTAATTCAGAGATTTGTGCCATTGTATCTGTGCTATGCCTCATTTTCAATTCAGTTGTGTTGAAAAAATGTTGTTCTACAGAAAAAAATAGGCAACAGAAAACTAAAATAAGATTCTGAAACCAGCCTCCTGTATGTAATGCTATAAATGCTTCAATTTCAGCCAGTTTTCTCAGAAGTTTTTAGAAAATGGACTGATGGCATTACAACATGATACCAATTATTTATGAATTAATAAATAAATTGTTATTACGCATAAAAAATATAAAAATTAGCATATAATATACATAACGAAAAGATATAAATGAGTAGTGATGGCCCTGAAAACTGCTAGTATTTGATGAACACCCTAATGTACTTCAATGAGAAAAGATTACAAACCTCTGATCTGGAGTTTTAAGTTCAGTTCTAATTTTTCGTTTATGTAAGATTAAAGTCTAAATTTTCTCTTAGACGGGAAACATATAACTTTTGCCAAATGTTTATTTTGCAGAAAATAATATAATAGAGAGAATAAAAATATATTATTCTCTGATATAAGAATGGATTTGTAAAACTTTAAAAGTGATAATAAAAAAATTAATACATTCATTGTCTTTAATTGAAAAATTCCACAAGCCAGAACAAATTTTGAAAATATTTTAATATTAATCCAAAATATTTACTTCAATAGTTGATTTTCCTTCAATATCTTTGTCAAGTATTCGACCAAATAAAAATTTTTCTTTGATTTACTAATTGTCAATTATTCTAAATATATCTTTCTCATCTTCAATCATTTTTATGTGACATCTACAGAAATATATAGAGGACTATAAATAAATATAAGGGTATAAATAGGTATAACTAATGATAGAGTATTTTAAAATTAATAGGAAGGAAGATTGTCAGTCAAACCACAGTCCTAAAATCAGGTGATTCAGTATATTGATATCAGCTTTATAAAATGACATTTAACATTAAAATGATTTCTAAGTTATTCATAATGAATCTCAACCTTTCCACTTTGGCTAGTATAGATTATTAATTTGTAGGTTAACATGCTGTATATGTGTTGATTGGCGTTAGTAAGAACACTAAACCCGAAATCAGAAATAAAAAAAAATATTTTTCTGTAAAATAACAATTAAAATATTCCTTTATTCTTAATATACTCTAAAAACCTATTAAAACATTTTTTCTTGGATCAAGAAATATTTTTTTGTAGGATTATCTATATTTTGTTATAAATAAGAAATAGTTTCTTATAGTTTTTTTTTTTTGGACCATTTATTGATTTTCATTTTAATTCAAATTGTTATTAATTTTCTTTTTCTGATATTTGGATATTATTTTTCATCAGTAACTCCAATTCTCACTATAAATTTGTGTTATAATAAAAATTATAACATTGTCTTTCTTCAATACATTGATTGCTTAATTAGGGAAGAGATTTATTTGTATGAATTGAAAAAGACCTATTTAAGTATCACCTCAACAAGATGAAATTTTTATTAACAGCATTGTAACAGAATTATTTTCATAGAAAGGAGGGAAAAAATATTATGATTAGGAGACATGGCTTTTAGTTACTATTTTACCAAACCACCTGAGGTGTAGTGGTTAACATAACAACCTACGATGCTTAAGATTGCAGGTTCATATCCCGGCAGATCACTGTTGAATTGTTTAACATTACATTTTTTAGGCACCTACATGGCAACATGTAGGTAATTCTTGCGGGACAGAGAAATTTCTGTGGTTCTCAAAGCACATACTTTTAGATGGGAGTGCAAATCTTGCAAAGGCTTCCTTTAACTCTAGAAGAAGACCTTCCTAACTGGTACTCATCTTAGATGATATAAAGAATCCCCTGGGAGGGGAATGGTTTGACCATATACTGCCTCGTACACACTATAGTCTGTATTTTCCCAAATTGTTGCTCTGAGTCCCAGCATTACAGTAGGTAAAATCTTTAAACATGCCTTCTCCAACAAAAATAAAAAGATATAATTTAATCAAATTATATAAAGTTGTTGTTTTATATTTATTCACCACGAGGTTACACAATCCTTAATTACTAATAATTTAGAATTTGGGACCTTGTTAAAATATCGCTCATCTGTTAAAGGTATGAATCAATTAAATGGATATAAAGCAGTTAATCATATAATTTTTCCTGCAAGTAGCTAATTTAATCGGATTCCTGTTGACATGATCTGTTCATTAACTTTGTTACAACTTGTTTTGTACACCATGTAACCATTGGTGATAAACATGCTCAACTTTACTAACAAAATTAATTTTAGAGACCATGGTTTAAAATTTTTGTTCTATAAACAAATACATAGCATATGCAATAGATCATCCCTATAATGTTTTTAGTGTTGTGAAGGGGGAGTTGTTAGAACTACTAAACTGTCCCAATCCTTTTTGGCACACTGTCAGTCGAATATAAGCATTGAAGCGATGTATCTCGTTTACTAATCTTATTTATTATAATGTTTATTTCATGTAAATAACTTTATAAATACATTTCAGAGAATTCTCATAGACTCTTTTCATAGGATGCAGTTCTTTCTCATAAGCCACAACACTCTTAAAATCTATAATATCAAAGAAATAATACCATTGGGATATTTCCAAGAAAATAATACCTTAGATGATGAGGATTGATGGAAAGATAAATTTAACAGTCCAATGTACAGGAAAAATTTGCAAATTACAAGTAAAATAGTGACATCTCCCATATCACCTTCGATAAGTAAGGGATATTAAGTACATATTTATTCTTTCTTTTGTCATAGCAGAAAATGTCTATTGAATCACTTTTTTTAGCCTATTAATAAAACTATGGCTGTTTATATGCCTTTGGTTTGAGCTAAGAAGGAAAAATTTCTGGAGGTTTCAAGTTATAAGGCAGGCCAACCTATGTTGACTTACTTCACTCTTAACAATGCAACTTGCTTAGCTGGCATTATTTTTAAAACAAATTAATTGTTTAACTAAATGTTTAAAAACTTTTACCGTGACAACCAGGGGGGTTCTTGGATTCAGTATGCAGTAGAGATTGTGCTGTTTCTAGGACAACTATTGTACTGGGAGATTTGTTCAAGATCACACACAACCACCTGATTTTTCCTCAATTAAGGACACCCACTTTATAGAGGCTGGATGTGCTCCAGAAAGAACTAAATACTCCACAGGATCAACTAGAAGAACTATGGTAGCTCAATGGCATTTTCACTTCCAGATGATAGTTTTAAAAAAAATCACTTTCTTTATTCATTTAATGACATTTTATGGTGCTGTGGTTAACACTAGAACTACGAAGATTTACCATATACCTATTTCTACAAACCAGTCAAAATGACCGGTTTGTTTGTTTAATTAAACAAAATAGTATAATTCAAGAAATAAAACTATAAATTTATAAGATAATTTAATTTTAAATAAAATAAAATTTATTTCATTAAAATATTGTAATTACATAACATAAAGAGTAGTATCAACATAGCATAAAGAGTAGTGCATGTTGCAACTTGCAACTATACACGGCAAGCAAGAATACTAAATTGAAATTTTATATATTACATATACACAAATTTACACATAATTAATTGGAAACGTAGAATTTTTGAATTCCGGGAATTATAGATGTATAACAATTCCGGGAATACACAACATGTATTCATGATATTTTTATGACGGTCAAAATGACCGGTTCGTATATTTAGGTATCTGAAAATTAGAAGCGTAAGAACGAAATAATTTATGATATTATTGCATACACAAATTTAATAAAAATCATGACATCATCGTAAAATATTAAATAAGACTTAAAGAGGAAATGTTATAAATAAATGTCATTTTAACCAGTTCGTAGTTCTAGTGTTAATCGGACGATGCTACAGTGGGAGTCCTATATTTTGCCTGTCCAGATTTAATCACGATTGGGATCTTTAACGAGGACCTGACCCCACACAGACTCGGGACCCCCATTTTACGTCCATTCCGACATATGACATTACAAGGGATTTATTACTCTCTTAATAAAACCCCAAGCCACTAGCTGGGTTGCGAACCCGCGATCTTGGGCATGGCAGGTTGTTATGCTAATCAATGGACCACGCATTATTTACCTTAAAATGAGTATTTTATTTCTATTATATTGTTTAAATGTATACGGAATACAGTTTTAGTTATATATTTCAACTAATGATCAGGAGAAGTATTTCCATTACAACACGCAGCTTTAGTTAGGCTAACCAATTCGGTATGAGAACAGTTCCGGCTATCGAATTGCTTTGTGCCAAAGAGGTCAGATATAAAAGCCAAGTGCAAGTACTTCTTTGGAATATGCAATGAGCCTTCCCACGACAACAGAACACGCTTCTGTTTTAGGGGGCTTTAAAAATACTAATGCTACATAGCGAACGTTTTGGGAATACTTCCAGTTAGGATGAATAACACGACCCCTAACTGTTAAACCTTTGTAATATTGTTATAATAATCTTATATTATTCCGAATTTTTATCTCTTGGTATTATGCATTCGCTTTGTTGGTTCCGTTGACTATTTATTTTGTGTTGAGTTGTTATAGTATTCATCCGAAAACAAGAATTACAATGATCTGTTGTGTTTTGATGTTCCTCAACAAAACAGCATTACCTGAATTAGTGTGTAAGTTCTATGTGAATTACTTTTTAGGTAAGATCAAGGCTCTGTTTGGAATTAAAACTTAGTCTGTTCTTTCATAGCGTTTTTATTGTATAAGAATTTGAAAGAGCAAATTTAAACTTAAAAAAAAAAAATAATCCGTGAGACCATATTTTTTGGTTGTGTTAACGCCCTTACTAACTTTGATATTGAATCACCCTTCCCAAAACAACTCCCTAAAATAAAACCGATATCGACGAAACACTTGTATCCATTCGAAACCGTACATAAAATACTTACTTATGTAAAAAAATAAGTACATAAAGTTTTTCCCAATTAAGGCTACCCACTTTAAAGAGGCTGGGCTGCCCCAAGGAGGGTCTTCAGATCTCACAGGGGCCAACCCACGGCTGTTAACACATTAAATAATTCGTCTCTGGCATCGCCGGATTTGAACCCGGAATCTTCGGCATAGCAACACAGCTACTCAACTCCCAAAAATGGTATAATACATTTGCCCAATTTTACAATGTATCATACTCAATCGTAAATCTGATCGACTGGGAGGTGAAAATATGGGATTTGGTTAAAATATATTTTTAAAATGTCTTAAATCTTCTATTGTTCTTTCTATTATGATTCGGTCGAAAGATTAAGCAACTCTTAAATTTTCCTAGTTTTATTCTTCTGAAGAAAAATACTGTATCTACGTTTCTGTGTTTCATATATAAAGGTTAGGAAGTATCCGTGTTTGCTGGAGTTAGCTACTCCGACCTGATCCAACGCAAAATACCTAACATCGGAGCTGCTTGTCACCATGATGGCTTCGCTAACTACCTCAGGTTAGCCGACAAGGGCCATTAGCAGGAACAATAGGACGGTGAGGCTAGACGAGAGTGGGAGGGGGCAGGAGTGCTATTCTGGGACGAACTCTTGGTCGAGGGCCAACTCCTGCGGCAGTGATCCCCCGAGGGGGCCGCGGGTTAGAGGATGTCCTTTCTGGCGCCCAGCAAGAGTTCGACCACCATCAGCCAGGGCTGGATCTCCTCCAGCGGGATCCAGAGGAGCCGCAGCGAAGTGGTCATCAGCAGGGGCTTCAAGCCCAGCGACACCCGGAATCCGAGCAAGACCAAGTTCCTCACCGACCTCTCCCAGAAGATCTGGGGTCGATCCTTGGTAAGTGGAGTCCTGGCTAGCTATAGATCTCCCTGGCAGCGGTAATCGGGGTATAGATAGGGAATAGCTATCGGGTCTATAAATAATTAGGGTTTAATTACATCTTAGGCATTCTATCCTCTTTAGTCCTCGAATAGTTGCATGCACTTCGGTATTAGGCCGCACTCCGGCATGGTGTTAGTTGAGATATGTAAACAATAAGAAGGTAAAACAATAACAATATTTCTTACGAAAATTAAGGTTTTTTATATATTTTACTATTAATTGTCGGCATTGACGTATTTATTGTAATGTAATATATAACTTGCTATATTGGAGAAGGCATGCATGATCCATGAAGTTAGTGCATGAACTATAGTCACTGCTGTATTGATCTACGAGTAAAATGCACACTTTGTTTTGAAAAAAGGCATATCGATATATGTATTTGGCCAGTTTAGTACAAGCATTAGTTTTAAAATTAACTCATAATACCACTAACTAATTTTTGATAATCGTCCATACGATTATTTTATAATTATGAAAGCGTACTTTAAATAATTATAATAAAACTAGCATAAAAAAACAAATACTATCATAAAATTTATAAAACAATTATTTTATTGACTTTTGCTAAGTATTTATGTTCATGTAACTTAAACAAAATTATAATTGAAATATTTTGATTGCTATTTTAATAAAAAAAAATTCTAGCTATACATTTATTTTGTTTGATATTAGTAATTAAATCTTTATTCCATTCAATTTCTCGAAAATATGTATTAAATCCATAAACTAACATTATGATGTTTGCTACTGCTGTGAATATTAACCCTGGTAACAAATTGTTTTTTTCAGTTTATGTCAAATCATAAAAGTTGAATATAATGTTATATAGTCCATGTTTAACAATTAGTAAATAAAAATTAAATATTATTAAAAAATACTTGAAATTTCTCTTTCAAAATTTATAATACGTAAGGAAATTTCCAATGCAAAATAATTGTAACAGGTTTCTTACTAAAAATTGCGTTACTCTTTATGTAGTAACAACTATTTTCGATTTTATGTTCTGATAAGTGTTTTTATATCTAGATATTTAACTACTTGTAGAATGTTTAATATCTACTATTACTACAAAACAATTTGTTTAAAAAATTAATAATTCGTTTTAAAAGATGAGCTAAGTTACTCAGATAACCACTGATAATGAAAAAAAAATTGTTTAATATAGAGTCGATAAAATACTGTGGGGCCACTTCCAGTCAATATTTCATTTTTTTTTTTATTATTTGTGGTATTTATATTAATTAAGGAATTAATGTTGTATAGTAAAATTATGACTTATGGTATAAAAATAGAATTTTTTTTTTATAATAAAACAATGTTTCTTTAATTGATGTGCACACAGCCAATGCCATATATACTTTGTAAACCACGGTCCAAGGCGACGCGATTCATATGGGCCACGTTTTCTCTGGTGAATATTTAAACTATTTTTTTAAATTTGTAAATATTGGTTCAAAAACGTTAATAATGTATAATTTTTTTTAATTTCCCAGTATGTTAGATTTACCACTTCTACCACTCCAGTACCAAGCCAGTTTAAATGTATTCATACCATGTATTATTTATTTTAAATGTATTCATATTCCATAATAATAATTAATTTTATAATAAATCATTCGTTCTAACTATCCTCAGCGGTCCAGTTTCTAATCTGGCTGTGCCAGATAATTTATTTAATATATTAACAGCTAGGAATTAATACTGTGTGATGTGAAGACCAACCTGGGCCTCACCTAGCCTTAACAGAGAGAAAATCTGATGATTGAGCGTTATCTCGGGCAAATCACCTCTCTTCACAACCGTTGTCCTAGAAACAGTACAGTCTCTGTCACTTACACCCTGGATCCTTCATGGGTTGTAATAAAGGAAGGCACGGGCGCACTTGCCCCCCCAAACAATTTGTTATGTACCGTGGAGAATCCATTATAGTACATAATTATAGGTAAATCACATGATCATAGTTGTTAAAATAACAGAAAGAATGAGTGAAACAATTGTTTTGATATTTAATAAACCTTGAAATCTTTATATAATTTATAAATACTACAAGTTTATTTGTAAGTTATTGTTGATTTTTTCCTGTCAGTTCTGCCTTCCCCCCTCCAGAAAAAAAATCCTGGATCCGCCCTTGGTTGTGGTGATATAGGTTTGTTTCCTTATCTAGTGAATTACTAGCAATCTTTAGGGCCTAAACAATCCCTGATTTATTTCAAACAAGAAATAGAAATATAGCATTCATGTTTTCGTTGTGTTGATCTTAAAAGGTTTAACGCCCTTTTAAAGTCCTAAATATTTATCTAAAGGTTGCTAACCTATTCCACCCAGATCTGGAGGATATCACTTTTTGCCTGAGTTTATCCAAATTTCCTTATTAATGCTCAAAAGTTCATTGTACCTTATTGGCTTAATAAAGATTTAAATAATTACCTCCAACAGCGGGATTTAAACATGGGACCTTCTGCACAGCAACTCAGCGCCCCACTACTGAGCCACGCCGCTTCCTGGGCAAAATGTACTTTATTTCGTGGCGAATCTACGAAGTGAACTTCGACATTCCCACTCTAGTTACAAAGGTTGTCAACCTGTTGTAAATATCCTGTCTATTCGTCTCAACGAGATGTTTATGTTGAATCAAAATGAAAAGTCTATATAAACCTATGTTATAATATTCTGTTATCTTTGAGTTGGTGGTAAAATGTATATTCTTTTATTCAAATTTTAATCCCTCTGAAATTTAGTTGGCTTTTATTTATAAAAATATAAAAAAATAAAAAATATTCTCTGTAACTCTGTTCATTTAACTCCCAATTAAAGATGATCCGTTTTAACTACTGGACTCTGCGTTATTGGTAATTGTGATGTAAACGAATGAACTTTGAACTCTAAAATAAAAGAAACGTTTTAATTTCTCTGATAGTTTTATGCGAATTTATTAAAAACAATTGACGCGAAGAATACGATTTGTAATAATGCAATTGGGAAAAACCACAATGCAGAGCCTTATGTTTCAAAAAGTACACCTACTTACCAGTCGACGTTTCGCCTATTCAGGCATTATCAAGACACCAAAATCAAAAAGGGGTTATGTGAATCGCATCTCGAAGAAAAAAGTGCAATACATCCCAACGATCAACAGCCCAAACAGGCTCCAAACATGAGAAAGCACCCTACCATCAAGACGTCCAACATACATAGTTGTATGTTGAACGTCTTGATGGTAGGGTGCTGTCTCATGTTTGGAGCCTGTTTGGGCTGTTGATCGTTGGGATGTATTGCACTTTTTTCTTCGAGATGCGATTCACATAATCCCTTTTTGATTTTGGTGTCTTGATAATGCCTGAATAGGCGAAACGTCGACTGGTAAGTAGGTGTACTTTTTGAAACATAAGGCTTTGCATTGTGGTTTTTCCCAATTGCATTATAATAAATAATAGTGTTTCTTTTTGAGTTTTTGGCTCTATTTTAGTGAATACGATTTGTATATATTTATGTGGCAGATAAAATATTTAATCTGTTAACAGCCACGGTTGGACCCTGGGGGATTTCTGGAGACCCCTCTGGGACTCACCCAGGCTCTTTGTAATTTTATTAAGAGCTTATTCAATGTAATTTAGAGTAACCTTAATTTTTGGGCGTTACTCGGACAAATCACCTGTCTACACAACCTTTGTCTTCGGAACTGCCATGTATTGAAACCAAGACCCTTCACGGATTGTAGTGGTACAGGTTCAATATCGACAACTTTGATATCATTGTTTTTAGAGTGTACGGAATTTACTTTTCGAAATGATTCATTGCTATTTCGGTTTTCTTTTGGCAATCATCGACTCAGGTCATCGTAACCCCTGTCCCTGAAGAGTATTTTTATTTCGTAATTATTAACAGGCTTTTAATCTCCCCTAAGAAAGAAACCCTCTGTTCTCTAAAGAGCTCGTTAAGAACCTTCGCTATCTCGTTGATTTGAGCCTAAACTAAATTTAACAGATAAAACTTGGCATTTGAACTTTAGGATCCAGAAACGAGCCAAAGCTCCTCAAGAACTAATTAGCGAAGAAACTGAGGAAAAAGAAATCGGTAGGAGCTCAGTTGGTTTGCCGTTGTCGTTTTAAGTGGTTTGGATTCCGTACCCAGGCTCTGGATCTGAACGCCAATACATTACTCTTGTTTGATTAAAGGCCGAGATTAGAATGATGACTCAACGCTTTGGAGGCCATCTTCTGGCGAAACCGCAAGAGACCAAAGTAAGAAGCATTTAAATCATCTAATGTTTGACGACCGAACCTAAAGCCCTCTTCTTACAGATTGCTGTTAGCTGTTGGAAACCTTGATGAATTTGACTCCGTGTCAAAAATAAGTGTATTTTTACTTAAATCTGCCTCTGCCAAGTGCTAGTGGCAACGCGATTCCCAATGTTGATGGTAAGTGAATTATAACTCTCGCCGTTTCAGGCTACTTCAACACTTACTGGTCAAACACTCTAAGCTCGCAATTAATTACAAAAAACATGACTTATAAGACCTGTTAGGACTTACGGTGTAGAGCTTATGGAGACCACTAGGAAATCGAATGCCTCTCGTATCCAATCCTTACACTCCGTAATCCTGCTTATATTATAAATGCGAAAGTTTATATGTTTGTCTCTCTTTCACGCAAAATCTACTGAACGGATTTGGATGAAACTTTACAGTAATATGGGTTATACATCGGTATAACACACAGGCCAGAACAAGGGCAAATTTAAGGGGGGCACGGGGATACATTCCCACCCCCCCCAGACAGTTTTTTGTGTGCATTGGAGAAGCCATAGTACATAATTAAGGGTAAATCACACGATAATAGTTGTTAGAATAACCGAAAGAACTTGAGTGAAACTATTGTTTTGATATTTTAATAAACTTTTGAAATCTTTCTATAGACACTACAAATTTATTTGTAAGTTATTGTTGATTTTTTCCCGTCTTTCCGTTGTGCCCCCCAGAAAAAAATCCTGGATCCGCCTTTGGGCTGCAATTTACAATGATGTTGTGAAATTTGGCCATAATATAATGATAAATATCAAGTAACCTGGATAAAATTCTGCTCTCTTCAGTAGCTTGCTCACGTGTTTCTTACTCTCAAAATCTACATATTTTCGCTGAAAGAAACAAATCAAGTAACATATTTTACAAGATTATATTGTAATAGGTGTAGGACCGCCAAAACTAAAAACAGATCGATAAATTACCTACATATGTACAGTATTCTAATCCTTTTAGTTTTAATTTCTCACTGCTGCCGTACGGCAAGTGAAACCGTTATACTAAGTAATCCTTTTCAATACAATTACATAAGAATCCTTTACTGACACGAACAACAGTAAACTTCTGTTCGCCCCGTTTTTTAATCAGTGTCAATGATGTTTCACGGCTCTGCTGATCCGTTTGTGATGTAATTTGATTTGGATAACCTCAAGCCTGGGGAAAGGCATATGCTACTTTTTATCAACATACCACACAGGCAAAGTTTATATAAGACTGTAACCTGATTGACTAACACACCCAGCGGTCAATGAACAGCAGAAACTACTGAACTTAGCATCTTAAAATTCGTGGATAGGTCCTTTGTATAGGTTAAATGATCACTAAGAAAGGAATTTGGATAATTCCACCCCCAAGGGTTTCCCCATTTCATTCATTATATAAATATGTTTTTTTAATTCAATAAAATAATTCAACTACCTTTACCACTACAACCCATGAAGGTTCTTGGGTTCAATACATGGTAGAGATCGTACTGTTTCTATGACAACGGTTGTGCGGGAAGGTGAGTTGTCAAAGATCACGCTCAACCGCCAATTTTTCTCCCAATTAAAGGCGCCCACTTTATAGAGGCTGGATGAGCCTCCATTTATAAGTCAAAATATATTTTTTGTTTAGGATTGGCGAACATTCTTCAGAAATGTTTTGTTATTGGATTTTTAATTAAACAACCTAATCAATTAGTACAAGTGATTTATTTTTATAAGCACTCCTAATGAATAGACATTTTTTGTATATATATATATATATATATATATATATATATATATATATATAATATAGCTAAAATATAAAAATCATTGCTACTACAACCCTAAAAGGCCCAAGTTTACCCCCTATTAAGTGTGCCCACTTTATAGTGACTAGATGAACCCTAGGGTCTGTAGATTCCACAGGTTTTATCATTCGATGTTAACAGATTAAATACTTTATCTGTCCCGGCGCGATTCGAACCCGGGACCTTCGGCCTACCAACTCAACGCACTACCACTGAGCTACCCTGCTCCCAGACTTCTTTTATTATTTGTCCTTAATGTCGGCTAATGATTAAGCCCCTAAGACTAGACTCCTTATCTCCAGCCCATTATCATCCTTGGCTTGGAACCAGTTGGCAAATCTCTCTTGTTTGCCCAAGTCAGGTGTTAACAGGTATCAAAGGAAGTTCCTCAATGTCACATTAATTTTAAGAAAAAAATTGTAAATTTGTATGGCGCTTGCTTGAAAAAGAATTTCAGACATTTTAATGAAGAAATGTTTATGCATTGCTTATTTATTTATTTTTATCACGGTTGGGGCCTATTTTTTTGTTTTTAGTTTTATTTAACGTCACTTAATGTTGCAATGGCTAATCGGGTGATACTTCAGTGGTAGTCCTAAATTTCCCTTATCCAGTTTTAATTCGGATAGGGATATTTAACGAGTACATGACATCACACAAGCTAGAGATTGCCATTTTACATTCCCTCCGAAGGACGTCATAATCAAGGATTTTTTATTCCCTTTAAACAATTTTAGGGCCATCTGCCGTGTTGTTATGCTAACAAAAAGACCCCGAATATTTTTTATATTTTTCTATTATACTTAATATTTATTTAATGTTTTTGTGAAATTTTATTTATTCCTTATTTACAATAAGTAAAATCATAAAGAAAATTTCGATTAATCCTCAGACTTCATAAATTGATAAATTTTATATCGTATCGGATTGAAAATTAAAAATCTATAATTAAAATATTATTCTATTAGCAATGTTCTGACCATTTAATTTTATTACACCTACAATAAACAATTGATAAAACTTATAATTAAATATTAATACCCATTCAGTCAATCGTTTACATATTTTATATTTTTCAATCTTCGATTATAGGGTTCTTTTTCATTAAAACATTTAAACAGATTTATATCTAAAAAGCATCATAATTTGAATAATTATTAGTTGGCCTTATAAATATGGAGAAGAAAATGTTGAGGGTGCAGGTAAAAATATAATTCATTAAATATTGAAAATATTAAAAACTGACGTTTCGACCCACGTTGCAGGTCTTCTTTAGGCCTGAATAAACAAGTTTAAAAATTAAGGTATATAATTTATATTTATGTAATATAAAATTTCTATGTAATTAATGTAATATAAAATTTCTATGTAATTAATGTAATATAAAATTTCGATGTACTTTATATAATTCGTGTAATATATATTTTTGATATTTTATATGAATATCTGCAACATGAATTGAAACGTCGGTTTCTAATAAATAGTTTCAATATTTAAGGAATTATTTTTTTACTTCTAACCGAATCATCTCGTCTTCAAAAAGCACAATATTTTAAACACTATGCTGTTTGTTCATTTAACGTCTTTTTATGCTGCGCTATGGCTAATCGGACGATCTACAGTGGGAGCTCAAAATTTTGCCTATCCAGGAAAGAAATGTATTATTGGTATAGGGATTTTTAACGAGTATCTGACATCGTACAGGCTCGGGACCCCCGGTGAACGTCTCTTCCGAAGGACGGTGTACCTAAGGATTTTTTAGTCCCTTTAAAAATTCTAGGGCCACCTGCCGGGCTACGAACCCGCGATCTTGGGCTTAGTAGTTGGTTATGCTAACCACTAGACCACACGTCGCCCCTTAAGCACTATACTATCTTATAGGAATTTTAAATGAGTGATTTGAGTCAAATCTATTCACAGATGTTTCGATTTAAGAAGTATATATTAATCCACAATAATAAGACATATGGAGGTAACATTCTAGAATTACGATAGCACATAGTAATAAAAATAATAATTCTATGTTTAATTACTACCATTAAATTTTGGTCCACTAATTCTCAACTTTTTTCTGTCATCAATCTTGAATTCGGAATATATCATGTTTCAAATCTCAATGATAAGAAAGATGCATATATATATATATATATATATATATATATATATATATATATATATATATATATACATATAAATTGACGCTGTTTTAATTTAAAAATGGAGTCTTTTAGCTATTTAAACTTTATATATTTTTCTCAAAATTCTCATACCCAGAGATGTACAAAACAATATACTAAATCCAAACGCATGGCGAAGGTTTGAAATGTGCGAGAGTCAAATCTATCGAAAGATTTTAATATTGAGGAAGTAAATATTAAATGTAGATAATAGGACAAATAGTTGAGGTAGTAAAATGGTCCAAATTCATAAAACATATTTCATTATTATTATAAATAATTTAATGTAAAAGGATAGCTTTATGTTTATAAAGACCATGCATCACGTTTTGGCTTCAACACTCCTAAACGACCTCGCCAGTTTAGGATTCTCAACCCAAGACTCATTTATTCATTAAAATAATCTTACTAAAAATATAAATATATAAAATATAATAAAATTACTAAAACTTAAAAATATATATCGGAAGTAATTTAAATTGTTTTTTTATTTTTAGATTAATTTATTGATATTTACAACTTTAATAATATTACATCAAGTAAATTTGCTGATATGAACAAATGACATGAAAACAAAAAACACTTCCGGAGAAACCACCCATCGGTAGCACTCCAATAAAGTTCTATAGTAGAAGGTCTCGAGGGCATCTTCTTTTCAGACGCCTCGGAGGGTTATCAGGAATAGTATGGGAAGCAATTCGAGAGACTAGCGGATGCAAGTGTGTATGGAGCTTTTTATGGAAGGATAGGTATCTAGTTTGGGCCAAATCAGCAACATATGGGATATTAAGATCATGATGGATGAGTTTGTTTGTGAGGATTTTGGATTGTAAGGATTGGATACGAGATGAATCGGATGGTTTAGTAGAGCCCCAAAGCTCAACTCCGTATGTCCAAATAGGTCTGATAACTGTCATGTAAATGACTCTTTTGTAATTAATTGTGAGCGTAGAGCGTTTGTCCAGTAAATGTTGAAGTAGGTGAAAACGTCGAGCAGTTTCTTGTCTTTTCAGAATGGTATGAGGAATTTAAATTTAAGAATGATATTATTATCATTATTATTGTTATTATCATTATTATCAATGATATTATTTAAGAATGATATTTATTATCCAGGTTGATGACCCTGGGGTTTTATGCCTTAAAGCCCAAATAAACAAACAAACAAACAAATTTAAGAATGAATCATAATGCAAAAAAAAAAATCACTGAAATAAAAGCTCAACGTGTTTATTTGATTCCGATTGTATGAAATGTATGGAAAATCAGTAGTCAATAGGTTCACTACTTATTTGTCGGTATTATACGGTGCTTATTTTGTCAAATAATACAAAAACATATCTACAAAATTACCAGTTTTTGGAAATAAATGAAATATTTATGGGAGAAAACAAATAATAGTGAAAACATGAAACATATATCCAGGCACCACAATCATAAGATCATGATATCCTAAAATAGAACATGAAACATTGTGTTATATACCATACCAACTCAAAAACTAAGGCGACGAATTGTCCTAATATTTTTCATAAAACAATATTATTTGTGATCATTCTAATATTCTAATATTCTTTGGAGTATATTAATCGATTAGTCATCTCTCGTTGTCCAAGAAACAGTACAGTATCCAACATGTACTGAACAGACCCGTCCACGGGTTGTAATGGTACAGTTTTTTTTTTATATTAATCGATTATTATTAGTATTATAATTAATTTGATCCTGAGTTGCAAAAAGTAGCCAGTTCCTGATTTAATAATAATAATAATAAAGCCTTTGTTTATTCTGGAACAAGCCCCTTTTGAGAATTTTCTTATTTACCGGAAAAAATAAATTAATAATGTTTGTATACAGTGATTATTTAATAATAATAATAAACTATTATACCGTTAGCTATAATTATAGTCAATAGTGTTTGAATTATTTGATGCAGAAGGCAGTGGTAACAGTCCAGATTTAGATCTGTGTTTGTTTGATTTCTCGAGTCTTATTTTAGAATTTTTACTGTCCGTAGGAAACAACAGATTGCCTTCGTGTTCCGATTTCTTAGTTGTTTAGATTTAAATAATTTATTTATCCTCATATTGTTGTTATTGTTTGTTTAAGTTATTTATTTATTTCTGATCCTAATAATTTAAATTCTGAATAAATCATACACTAGAAATTATATTTACTCTGGTCATTTATACATGTTACATCTTTACTGGGTATATTTTCTATGTGGGGACTTTTTGTTTTGGATTCCTGTAAGTATAACTCATATATAAAATGAGTGTTATGGCATGCAAGGAAAAATTCCTAACAAAGGACCAGCTTTGGTAGGCATTTTTGTTTCCTGTTTTTGGTTTAAACACTTAAAGGCTTTTTGTTTGAGATCCTTCAATTTATGTCTTAATAATTATTTGATGGATTTCTGAAGCTTTTGTTCTTTTATTATCTATCTTTTATTATATATCTTGTCGAATAGCCGTATTGCCACTGGTTTCTTGATAATGTCCTTTTTCTCTTGTACATTTAATTTCCTTTTTAATATGTTTTCTTCTATTCTGTTTTTTTTATTTGTTTTAATGTTTTTTCCTTTTTACGTTTTGGAAGTTTGGTCTGTGTAAGTTCTATTCTTTTATTGATGTTTAATTTTTCAGCTGTTTATTTAACCTTTTCCAGCTGTTGTCCTGTAACCTTCCGTATGATTCACTAGTTACATTTGTGCCTTGTTGGTGGTGGGATGTATTCTCTGGTTGTTTTCTTGCTGAATTTTGAAGTTAGGATGTGCTTTTTCTTTATTTTGATATTATTCTCTTTCTGTCCTGAAGATGCCTGAACAAGTGAAATATTGAAAAGTATGTTTGTTTCCGGTTTTTATTTTAGAGTGTTCAGTATTTTTGTTTGTAATTTTTCCATCAATGTCTTAAAAAGTATTTTATTAGTGTATTCATTACTATATTGCATTCATTTTTAACGTTGAACGCATTCCTATATTCTTGACATCTCGGTAAAGATAAATTCCACTAAAAATATGTTAAAAATTTCTTTAACATGAAACTAATGCACTTAATTTTGAAATTCTATAATAATATACTAATAATCCTAATGAAACTATGTAATTAATAATATGTCATTATTATAATGAATTTACATCCCAAAAAGGGGAAAACCCTCGAGGGTGGAACTATCCAAAATTCACTCTTAAACTATACAAAGAACATATTTGCAAATTTCAAGATGCTAAGTTCCTGACTTGCCTTTAATTATTTGTACTTCCGCATTTGTAATATTAGTAGGATGGCCTTCAATGATTGAAGATGAAAATACAAAGGCGCAGGCTATACAGTACCCGCAATACTCAGAAGTGTACACAAAATATTTTTCAACGGAGCAATTGATAAGAAAGCAAGTTTTTTTTTTATGATTGCATTGTCTAATATTGCTGAATTATTTCAATCTATTCGTCGTTATTTTTCAGCGAAATTATTTGTTATATAAATTACAAATCTTTTGCACGTAATTTTTTAAATCGTTGATAATCATTTTTTTTTATATATAAATGTGGACGGAAAATGTCCTCCTTTACATATCTTAAATATTTTATTATCATATTTAATGTTTCATCAGGACGGAGAGAGTCAGTAGTAATAATACTGAAGTCGAATACATGAAATTTGTTTATTGTTTATTCATGTATCGTCACTGAATACTTCTATGACTAATTAGACGATGCTTTATTGGGAGTCCTATATTTTTTCCATCCAGTTATAATTAGGAGAGATGTATTTAACGATTACCGGACATCTCACAGGCTCGGAACCTCTATTTTACGTCTTATCTGAAGGATGGCATAACTCAAGATTTTTTACTTCCTTTAAAAAATCCTAAGACCACCTCCCGATCTGCGGATTTTGAAACATGAAGTTAAATATCGTTTTGTGTATTCCTTTTTTTGTGTGTGTTTTGTTAAGTTGCCAAAATTTAGAATAATACTCTGAAAAATTAAAATGGTAAAAACTCTTTAAAATTGTTTCTACTTTGTTTTGTTTCTTCAAAAGTGAAAGAAGCAAAATATATTAAATAATCATTAGGATTAAAGTATTTTGTAACGTTTATGTTTGATTGCCCAATTTAAATTGGGAGAGGCTTATGCCCAAAGAAGGGCCTTTTTTTCTTTTTAAAAACCTTGTAAATATAAAAACCATGTAAAAATTGTACATAGAAGAAAGAGGAAAAAATAAAGCTGATTATTATTATTATGTTTGATTGCGTTTAATGCTTACACTAGTTATGTGTAGTAGGGTATTTAATAGAGTATATCTCAAAAAAAAGACAGTCTAGTGGCCATTTTCACCTTCTCCATGGTGAGAAGATGGTGACGAACTATTTTTTGCTGTGATGCTGTGAATTTTTTTTTCCAGTAATGTCTTAAAATTACGAGAATTTCGTAGGACACTGCCATGTTTCTTCTTTGAAATAAATAACTAAACTGAGGCTTTTTTTGAAGAATCAAGTGTTAGTAAACAAACTTAGAGAATTCTCTAAAGGGATTATTAAGTGTTGGTAAATAATAAATAGTATTAAAATATTTACAGACTTTTGAACTCAGGAATTTAATATATACATAAAACTGTCATTTTTTTTATACACCCTATTATTTGAATATATGTTTTCTCCACCTTTTTTTTTATTCATAAGGGACGTATCTCTTCTATACACCATTTGAAAATTAAATAATAGCTCTTTTTAATATAATTCTTGATATTATGGATTGCCGAGTTCTCTTGCCGAGCATTACAGTATATCATTGGCTCAATTCCATTTGGTCTTGCCAAGGACTACATCTCCCACGCGTGTTAGTTTCTCTCATCTCAGATATAAATTTACCAATCCCAAACCAACAGTATAAACTGCTAATCCAATGATTCTCACGTATATAAAACTTATTAATAATAGTTCCTTGTAAAGTAACTAGGTGCTTGGAAAAGTTTCAACTAACTATAAGTATTAACGGTTAATTATTATTGGGTCGTTTTCAATGGATCATCCGTATTCAAAGGAAAGGTTATATAGTAAAAAGAACTTTACGAAATCAAAGCATTTTATTCAAAATGTTTACCATCATTTTCTATATATTTTTCCCAACGTCCTATCAAATTTTCAATTCCAGAACTGAAAACATCTTTTGACGTAAAGTTTTACTCTTTAAGAAGTTGTTCAAATTACAGATGGAAATATTTTTTCGCTGAAGTCTCAAGATAAGGGGAGCGGAGGAGGACTTTGTAACCCAACTTCTTTAGGTTCTTCATTGTCTGTCATGAAACATGAGGTCTGGTGTCGTGTAAGAGTGTAGATCCCGTCTGAGTTACGAATGCCAGATTATCAGTTTTTACGATAATTTTTTGTTTCATTATGCCAATTTCCCTGCAGTACGATGTGGATATGATGGTTTTACCTCTGGGCAGAAAGCAGAAATAATTTAGTCATGAATTATTTTGTGTCACCAGTTGAAAAATTTCTGAAACCAACAGCGAATGATCGTTACAGCACCCCGAAGGCGTTTGTAATGTTTCTTCCGAGTGTCCAAGTTTAAACTTTGAAAAATTAACGATAACATTCTGTGTTTCCATTGTTATATTTGATGGCTTATTAAAAATGTTAGCAAACAACATAAATCCGCTTCAATTCAATTTTATAAATAATAAAAATAGGGATTTCACATGGAATGAGCCAATATTTGTCCTTTCATAGACCTTAACCAAAATATATCGAGAATCAGTGGATATTTAATATATAAAAGGATAAAACTCTTTAAATTCATTTTTCTAGTAATTTAGATTTTTTTGAAGTTACTTATTCTCACTCACTTTTGACTGCATAAAAAACCGTATTTTGCATTTCCCCACGAACTTTCGTATAGCGCTTTTCCAGCCAAAGATTTCATATGAAAAATAGAAAAGTTAGTTTTTGATCATTTTTTTTCTTTTTTTTTTTTTTGTTCTTCCCCCACTTTTTCTATATTTTTCGTAGCAAGGATGATTGCAACATTAAAATAAAAGATGGCTTACTTAATTCATCGCTAGAAATAATGTATAGCGCAATTATATCTGATATTCTAGAATTACAACTGATCAATTCGATGCATGTTATCTTTCAAATTTTAGTGTTAATCAAAATTATTATAAAAAATATAAAGAATTATATTAATATGATAATCTTATCTATTGTGTTTTTTAATCTATTTAATGTACATATAGACAACTTAATAGCGGATATAGAAGACCTTTGAGATATATTTAATCTCATTATCCAGAGCTTGGATGCGGCCTGCCAAATAGTTTTGGAATGAAGGTCAGTTAGCTCATTTGTCATCAATTCTCCTCTCCAACCAATTTAATGTATATATTTATATAAACTATATTTAGTTTTTTTATAAACAAAAAATAGTGCAAAGCGGTATGTACATAAACCAATTTCCAATAGTAGGATACCAATTTCTTTCATTTCATTCATATTGTTATATATACATATGTATATAAGTTCCTAAGTATGTATAGTTATAATTTTTGTTTATTTTATTATTATTATTTTGTTCTCTCTGTTGCAAGTTTTTTATACATTTTTCTTTCATTGTAAATTATGATTCTCCACAGATATATTGAAATTTGTACAATTGTTTTTAATTTGAGACTAGTCTATTGGTACAGCATTTTTATTTTGTGAAATGTAGCCAATTATACAAGAAATAAAAAATAAATAGTTTTTTAATTATAACGATTAAAGTATACTTGTATATCTGCAGCCCTGGTGAATAAGTGTTTAAGTCGAATTTTGTCCACAGAGAGGTAATTGTTTTGAGGGAAGTGAAATTAGCGGTGTCATTCTCGTATTTCTTGGCGTGAAATGGAGTTGTAATATGAGTGAAATCTCCATTGCATGCCATATAATTAATGTTCAGAAAATTCAATGTACAATCCTCTCTTAAAATGCACCTGGTGCAGTAAAAGAGATAATACGTATCATTATTAATATGTTATTTTTCAAATATTAATAAAAGCCAAAGGGGTTAAGAAAGAAAGAAAAAAAAAATTGCATGCCAATGCCTCACTTAGCAACTTATTCGTTACGAAAATAACATTCTGCTTATCTAAGTACGAGAAACTCATTTTGGACCAAATTTGAATTAACCGTTAATTCACCGGAGTTTTAACATAACATATATTGTCGCAATGAAACGCAATCTGCAATACGTCGTGCAAAATCAAACCACATCCAATTCATCCTCACCTATGCAACCGATCCCAAATCCAAATGGAAAATACTCCGACAATTATCGCCAACAGTATCCGGTAAACTCTGTTCCTCTTCAATCACGCCAGACAATCTCAATAACCACTTCGTACCCATCACATCTCCTAAATCCTCATCTGCTACCGACATTGATCATATAAACTTTAACCCTGATAACTTCTTTTTCTCCCATGTATCATATGACGAACTATTAAACGCCATTCTAAAATCGCGTACCAGTGAATATGGCCCCGACAATATTCCTTTAAAGCTACTAAAATCCTGCCTTCCTGTCATAATGCCCGTATTACATCATATTTATAATTTCTCGTTACAAAACTCCATATTTCCCACGCCTTGGAAAACCGCGTTAGTGCGCCCGCTAAATAAAGTTGAAAATCCCTCCTCTCCAAATGACTTCCGCCCTATCTCCCTTCTCTCTAACCTCTCAAAACCATTAGAACGCCTAGCCCAAAACCAAATTTCAAATTTTCTAGAAGAACGTTCCCTCATTAACCCTCTCCAATCCGGCTTTCGTCCAGGCTATTCAACTCAATCCGCTCTCCTCAAAATCACCCATGATCTCCATACTGCAATTGAACAGCAAAAATTAACAATTCTGATCCTTTTAGATTTTTCCAAAGCCTTCGACTCAGTAGACCACAATATCCTTCTCGCCAAGCTACGAAACTTACCTCTATCCAACAGTGCTCTAGGATGGTTCAAGTCTTTCCTCTCAGATCGCTCCCAATATGTCTTGGTCCCCGGTCAACCTCCCTCCATAACCCTTCCGCTATCCTGTGGTGTCCCACAGGGTTCATCACTATCCCCCACCCTATTTGCCATTTACATAAACGACCTTCCACTTCTTATCCGACATTCCCAGTATCATGTCTATGCCGATGACTTTCAAGTGTACCTATCCTTTTCCCCTTCCGATCTAATATTAGCCACCGATAAACTCCAAGATGACCTGAATCGAATAAATCGATGGGCAGTGGATAACAAGCTAAAGTTGAACGTGGACAAAACCAAGGCAATAATAATAGGGTCAAACTACTTCCTTAAAACTATTCCCCATAATCCAATCCTCCTTCTAAACAATAATCCTATCAAATTCTACCCAACTGTCAAAAACCTTGGAATTACTTTTGACCAGACCCTTTCCTGGAAAAACCATATCTGTGAAATTTCTCGTCGTACCTTCTCCACCTTAAAGCGTCTCAATTACCTTCGTCACCTGTTCCCTTTTGAAATCCGTAAACTCCTAGTTTCTTCCTTAATTTTCCCCCATTTTGACTATTGTTGTTCGGTGTATGGGGGTATCTCTTGGGATCTCGAAGCAAAATTAAAGCGGTTGCTTAATTGCTTCGTTCGATTCATCTTTGGGATCCCTAGAGATGCTTCGGTGACCCGATATTACGAAGAATTGAAATGGCTCTACCCTTCCTACCGCCGTAAGTACGTCCTAGCATCTTTCCTTTACCAAGTTATCCAATCCCGTCGACCATCTTACATTTTCGATCTCCTTCAATTCAAAATCACAGTCCTCTCCCGCAACACCCGTTCTCGGCTCTCTGATCTATATACAGCATCCCACCGAACTGCAGCTTTTGACAGAGCTTTCCTGATCCGATCCTCCTCCCTTTGGAACTCTATACCTTCTTCCATTCGTCGTTCCAATAATCTTCCAACCTTCAAATCCCGTATATTCCAGCACCTATTATCCCTACAATTCCCAAAAAATCGAAAATAGTAGGGGATCAGTATTGACTTAATGCTATCTTTATTCGATGAATGAATGATGTTTTTAGATGTACATTTGTGTGTGTTATTTTGTATTCATATATTTGAGTGTGTGGAATTTAAACCACGTACATATGGATTATTAATGTCATATAGATAGATATTAAAAAGGACAAAAAGGGATGAAAGGTAAATCTCGGATAATATTGTTTAATCTTGCTTTTTTGTTTTTTTTCTTGGCATAAATTTCATATATGTGACCATAAATTTGTTTCTCTTATATAATTATTGTAAACTTATTTTAATTTTTTTTCTTTCTTTTCTTCTAATATATTTTTGAAATACTGTTATTGTAGGTAATTCACATTTTTTATTTGTTCATTTTTTTATTCGTTCTCACTAATTAAATTAATTGTAATAATTAATTAAAAGTAATTATTTAACACTCTAAGATTTAATAGCTTACAATGCCTGTATTGTTATTCTATAGGGACTCGTCCCAGAATAAATAAAGACATTATTATTATTATTATATTGGCGTAATTGATTTTTATCAAATTGGTATGAACTTTGCTATGAACCGGAAGACTGGACATGTCGGCATACATACACTTCAGTGAAAAAAAATATATAAAATTTTTTGTGCCAAAAAAACCATTGTAAAGTTTCACTAAAATTACTAATCAATATTAAAAAATACAAATCGGTTACATTTCATAGACGCTATAAAAAATAACTATTTGAAAAAAGTGTGTGTCAGCTCCGAGACGCGATTGGAGTTTACCACTTTCCGTTTCTAATGAATTTTAAATGTGTTCTTACCAATTAATCGTTCTCTACTGATACTTATCATCGCATATTCTTTTTTTTTTATTTGTAAATTATTTTTAAAAAAAACTATTTTAAATTATTGTGATCTATTTTAATAAAAATTATAAATATATATTTTTTATTAATCGTGCCAACGTTTCGGCCTACGTTGTAGGCCATCTTCAGGGTAAATAGTGAGTGTGGTGACTTGTTACAACATCCTAAAATAACACTAAAACTGTCAACTGAACTCATAAACACAAATTTATATATATGTATATTTAACAGTTGAGATTTAATATTGTGAATTTATTTATTTGGTTAAATTTTTGTAATGGGTCGGTCTCTAATTGGAGGTAAATATGGATCTCAGTCCTCGTCTGTTTGATAAAATATTGATTAATATTAATTTTGTTCATGAAATCACTCACCTCATTTAACGTGAAGTTTTCTCGGTTCATTATAACTGGAGGAATCTTCTTCGGTGGGGCCACCGTAGATTCCTCAGTTGGTGGTAAATTACCTAGAGCGGTAAAGCTGTTCGATGTCACTACCGATGGAGCTTCTTCTGCTTTCCTTGTCTTCGTCTTGGCCGATTTCTTCCCTGTCTTTACTTTTTTGAAGGGAACCTTATCTTCTGTGTCCAGTAGAGGTGTATTTAAGCCCAGCATGATCACTGCCTGTCCACTTCCTAATACACTAATCTCCTGTCCTAGCAGTACCACGTACTACACACTACAAACTGTACACAATTAGTCACTGCACAGCTTTTCTTGATAGCTAGTCAATTCCCTACTCTTATCAGAGCAACGTTGTCCTGTCGTCTGTTGAGGTTATATCCAAGTGATATGAATGGACCCCAACAGCTTAAGACGGAATCTAAATAAGACTAGTAATAGTGTTTGTTTGGATAGGTCTCCTACACAAAAAATTATCACACTTCAACACTTCGAGAATAAAGCCAATAGAATACACTGTTGTCATAGAAACAACACGTATCTCTTCCCGATTAGTCCGGTAATTTAACTTTTAATTTATATTTATTTTTTAAAACAAATAATACAATATAATCGAGAATGTAGCGTTACTCGCCACTTTTAGTAATGTTGCTTGATTTTACTACTCATAAAATTTTCATACCGCGGGTTAAATATGAAAATCGTTTCTTAATGAGTAAACTCCAAAAACTACTAGTGTTTAGAACAAATTTAATGCCCAATTAATTCGGAGTGGACACAAAAACCCTTGTGGTTTTATTTGAAAGCATATACATTAATAAGGTATGAATAATTCGTCAATACCAGCGAAAAAACTAAAATTTTATATTTTCAACTATAATCTATAAATGAAGATATTGTAAGAAAGTTGAGTAGCTTAGTATATGCAGTGCTGAGTTACTTTACAAAAGGTTCCGGATTCAAATCCGACTTTGACAGAAAAATTCTTTAATCCATTAACAGCCACCCTAAGGACCTTGTGCTATCTACAGATACTCCTTGGGCTCGCCCATCCTCTATACATTTGGTACCCTTAACTAAGAGAAAAACTTGGCCTGTTAGCCATAATCTCGGACAAATCACTTCTCTGCACAACCATTATCCTAGGAATAGTACAGTTCCTACCATATACTATATTCTACATGGTACAGGTTAAAATTAAAGGAAATTACACAGAGTAATGGAGTAGGCAAGAAAAGAATGTTTCATTTCTTAAATAATGAGGGAAGTGGTATAAATGCAGTGTGCAGCATTCGAGGAAACGTTCTAGGGTTTGATGAGGAATGTTTAAGTAATAGAAAATAAATTAAATTGCTTTGAATCTTACTTCACTTTATGTCTAACTCTTTACCTTATGTAAAGATTTTTCCAGTTTATGGCTCCGAGTGAAAATATTTTTATCATCACAAATATTGTTGCTCTTACTGGAATGTTCTTGTGTATAGGTGGAAATAGCTTGCATTCATGCAGAATCTTGATACCAATCCTATACATAAAACAGTTGTTTTAAACACCAATAAAACCTATCTTTGCCCCAGTAAACGAAAACTAACATAAGCACAATAAAATGAAGCAAGATCCCTGTTAATGTAACGTTTCGATTCTAATGCGACCTACTTCTTTTCTGTTGTTAGTTATAGTATCGTAAAAATAGGCGCATCCTGTCTTAGTATTCTGAAAATACTAGCGTTGGTTGTCGTCGAGGGACTCACTGACCCGCTTAGAGATTTATCGGAGGAGATGAGCCCACTCTTTTTAGATTTTGTTATCTTCTGAAATCTAGATTTAATAAGTATTTGAGTACTACCGGGAACGGAGTGGCTCAGTGGTAGAGCACTGAGTAGCCATGCCGGAAATCCTGGTTCGAATCTCGCTGCAGGCAGTTATTTTTATTTAGTCTGTTTGCGGCGGGAGATGCATCATATGAGATCCTAGGAGCCTCCTGGGGCTCCCCCAGCCTTTATAAAATATTATAAAAATAATGTACCCAAAATAAGGGGGAAAAAAAGGTGGTTGAGCGTGACCCGGGGCAAGTCACCTCCTTGCAGAACCGTTGTCCTTGAAACAGTACAGTCTCTACCATGTACTGACCCCAGAATCGCTCACGGGTCGTAGTGGTTACAGATTTGAGTACCACCACTGGGTAGTTTCTCTACTTGCCTTTGTCTCTGGACATGATTTATCTTTCATTATATTTACTTAATTTATTTTGTATACAGTTGTAAATTTCAATAAATATATTTAAAAAAAAAAGATTTAATAAGTTAACATAGTTTAAAAAACATGTTAACTTTTTCCAGACATAAAACTTTCTTTAAACATCTACATACACAACAGCAGTTAGGTGGGTAAATGGACTTTAAACAATTAATGATTGAATAATTATAAAATAGAACAGAAAACTAACATAATTTTATTCTAGGATCCTGTCCCTTAAGAATAACAGATGTGTAACTATTATAATAGAATATATCTGGCCAAGAGGCTGCAATACAGATAGTATTTACATAACTAGTTAAAAATAAATATAAACTAAAAGGTATGTTCTAGTAAAAAAAATCTAAGATTACAAGAATCAAGCAAAAAATAAAATAATATATTAATACATGGACGCGCATAAATTATATAAAAATTAATATCGTTATAAGTGAGGAAAATTGACATTAAGTCATACATTACTTCTGATAGATATGGGCTATTAATTACTGATTAGAGATCATATATTTGAGAATTAAGGAGGCACACAGTGTTTCGATTATTAGAAGCTAGCTGGAGCAAATTCATGTTTAAAATTCTAAAAAATTGGAATATTGTAAACAATTGTTCAAAATCTAGAAATCTAATATTTGTTTATGTTCTTCATCTCGTCAGTAATTGAGTCCGAGGTAATGAATCTATAGAAATAGACTAAATCAGTTGTATTTGAATCGTAAGAGACTATAGATGTATGAGGGATGTTGTGAGTTGATGGTTTGGTATCAGAATGAATCGAGGAAATAAAATCTATGGATGAAGAGCCACTTGAACTTATCATAGAAGTGGGACAATTGAGACCTACTCGGGGGATCGAAGATTAACCGCATTGAGCAATTATATTGGGTAAATCTGGTATAATTGAGAAGTGATCTGTCCAAGTATTCCTATAATCATCCAATTTTATCCAATTTATATTGATATTATACTTATATTATATATATATATATATATATATATTATATATTATATATTATATTAATATTGAAAAGTAAAAAGAGACCTTACATAAATGTTAAGACCGTGGAAAAATTCCAACGAAAAGTCCTTAAGGCTCCAAACTAAAACAGAAATAGAAATTATCTGTTCAATATTTCGCCCATTCAAGGCATCCTCAGGGTAGATAAAGAAAAAAAAAAAAAAAAAAAAAGAACAAAAACAAAACTAAACATGAATAATGCACCCAAGAAGCATCCCACCACCTCCAAGGCTCAAATGCAACTAACTCTATATATTATATTAATATATATAATTATTATATATACTATATTTATATTATATTATATTATACTATATTTATATTAATATTATATCAAATTTTATCATCCAATCCTTTTATAAGAGAAAAGTCTGCTTCCTACAACGAGATTCTGCGTCGCATAGAAGTCATATTCAGAAGAGGTTCCATGGGGACTATGCCTTCCAACGGTAGGCATACTGTTGTTTCCTTACCGACCTTTACGTTGAAAACGCTTGCGATTATTTTAATGGGTATATTCTACCAATGACGACCAATTCCTAAGAAGCTCCTCAACGAACAGATCCATGGAACAAGACCAGTTGTACGTTCCACATTGCGTTGGGCAGATGGCGTCGCTGCCGATGCAAGGTCTGTACTTGGGATAAGGAATTGGAAGGCGGCTGCTCTGAACAGGGATGACTGGTGGCGTCTTTTGCAGGAGGCCTTGATCCCCCGCGGGTTGTAGTGCCATTAAAGAAAAAGAAGAAGTGGGTATATTCTAACTGTTCTGTAATAATCCTCCTTGTCCTCCTCATCTGATGCTTCTGTGGGAGCATAGTAATTTTATTTCTTGATGAAACGATTACCGGATTCTACTCATAACCCATACTTACATTGTCATTTCCATACTAAAGCTCACGATAACTTGAATTTTTGAAAAATATTAAAAAGGAAAAAGAATGAAAAGTTAAAACTTGAATTGACTCAACTCGAAGCGATAGGCTGCGGAACTGATACCAAAATTTGCGTATTATTAAACATGCCATTTCTTTATATTGCAATGTAGACAAATTTTATCTTGGAAACATCCTTGATGATATAAGTTACAAGTATCTTTTATAATAAAACACAAATCGTGAAAAATTATTTCATATTTCATCTTAATTTCTTATGCCAACCAGTTTATTCGCCAATTTTGAGATCGATTTCCCAGAATGGTTCAAATATTCATGTATGTTTGGGCTCAGCTAGCTTCTTTAAATTGAGTGCCCTTAATCGACATAAAAACATGGGTGTGGTCTCAGTCGAATGAACTCTCTAAGTAGCTGACTAAGAAACAGTACAGTCTCTTTCATGTACTGTAACCAAGACCCTCCACGGTAAAGGTTAAAAATGTATAGTTTATATCTATATATACAATAACTGGAGAGATGTTTTGTAACGAGATACCTGAAATAAAGGATGAATGATGCTGCCGTTGTGTTCCACGACATGATATATGACGAAGGAATGCGAACTTGTAACATTAAAGAGAGTGCATTAATCAATATTATAAATATAAAAATCTAAAGTTAAATAGTGATCCCTTTGCCAAGAGGAATCATAAGGAGTACATTAGTTCTATTGGATCCTGTCCAGGAGTTTCACCTTTCTAGGCCCAATCTGATTGGTCCAATTCTTTATATATTACACAAGGGAACAAATTTTTATTAATTTTTTGTTGCATGGAGTTTTAGGCCTGTTGTTTACTAATTAGAGGTTGGTGATTACAAATCTAGCCTCAGTTTTTCTCCAGCACCTTTTGTTTTTGGCAAACAGCTGATAGACATATATTTGTACTAGTCACATTCAAACTTCAATTCAACTGAGTTGTTTAGTGAAAAAGTTTGTGCTCTTGTGTTAAATAACAATGTCCAAGTTAAGAAATATCTGTAGAAACGATCCAAACTATTTCTGTAACATTTGTGGTGAATATACATTCAAAAATTGTAGGCTAAGTGTGTCAGAGTTTATAACACAGGTATATTTTGATTACTTTGGATTCGCTTTGGACATCCGTGACAAGTACTGGATTCCTCATATGGTATGTAAAACATGTGTTGAGTCTTTGAGATTATGGGCAAATAAGAAAAGACCCCATTTTAAGTATCAAACACCAATGATTCGGCGGGAACCTAATAATCATCAAGATGATTGTTATTTTTGTGTGATTGATATTAATGGAATTAATAAAAATAACCGGTCGAAATGGTCTTATCCAAACTTGTTATCTGTTACTCGACCAGTCTTGTTCTCTGGCGATGCACCAGTACCCCAAGCTTCTTCATCTGTACAAAATGATCATGATATAGAAAAACAAAACTATTCTTCAAGTGATGAAAGTCGGACAAGTGATTCTTACCCTGATTTTACTTCTGAGCCCCAGCTCTTTAATCAGGAAGACCTCAATGCATTAATCAGAGATCTTGGTCTTTCTAAAAAGACATCGGAGATTCTAGCTTCTCGATTAAAGCAAAGAAATCTTTTAACCCCAGAAACAAGAATTTCATACTATCGTAACCGAGAGGCAGAATTGCTGTCATTCTTTTCTAAAGATGACGACTTTGCTTTTTGTTCAGATGTTCCTGGTTTATTGAAAGCAATGGGAGTACAGAAGTATGATCCAAATGAATGGCGTTTATTTATTGACTCCTCTAAATGTAGCCTGAAATGTGTACTTATGCATAACGGCAATAAGCTGGGTTCGATACCGATTGCACATTCAACTACAGTCAAAGAAGAATATGCTACTGTAGCTTCTGTAATGGATAGAATCAAAACAACGAACAAAAGTGGTTGATAAGTGTTGATCTAAAAATGGTGAATTTTCTTCTTGGACAACAAGGTGGATATACAAAATATCCATGTTTTATTTGTTTATGGGACAGCAGAGCTAGGTCTGAGCACTGGATTAGAAAAGATTGGCCTTCCAGGCAATCTATGGTTCCGGGACAACTGAATGTAATAAATGAGCCCCTTGTGCCCACGGATCGAATAATACTGCCACCTTTGCATATCAAACTAGGGCTCATGAAACAATTTGTCAAAGCTTTGAACAAGGGTGGTGATTGCTATAAATACATCTCTAAGAAGTTCTTTAATTTGAGCCAAGAAAAAATTAAAAATGGAATTTTTGATGGTCCCCAAATAAGAAGGTTGATAAAGGATGAAAACTTTATTAGTTACATGACTGATATTGAAAAAAATGCCTGGAATGAATTCGTTTGGACTGCTCAAAATTTTCTGGGAAACAAAAAGGAAGAAAGCTATGCGGAGCATATTGAACTAATGTTGTTACACTTCCAGCAGCTTGGTTGTAATATGAGCATCAAAGTACACTTCTTCACAGCCATTTGGACCGTTTCCCTGAAAATCTTGGTGATCTGAGTGAAGAACAAGGGGAACGGTTCCATCAGGACATTCCAACTATGGAGGAACGTTACCAAGGTCACTGGAATGCTCACATGATGGCGGACTATTGTTGGAGCATTAAAAACAGCCCCCGTGAACCGAATCAAGCCAGAAAATCTTACAAAAGAAAATTTTTTGATATGTAGTGGTAATTTTTTTAATACTTTTCTTAATAAAAAATATTTTCATCTTAAAAAACAGTTTATAATTATAACCCCAAAAGTAAAGCTGATACAAACAAACTGACTTCAGATCTTAAATCAGCACCTCGAGGAAGTAGAATATTAGTCAAAATATTTCATGCAACAAAAATGTTGTTCCCTTGTGTTATTTATTGGAACTTGTTCCGCATGTTTTCAGCTTGGTGGGAACGGTTGTTAAAGTCCCATCAAATGACGTCACTTTAAGTCATTTCTACTTCACATTCTTATACGTAATCTATAAAATCGGAATGATTAGAAAATTGGCTTAAATTATACTTCAATAAAACAAAGTACAGCTTATTAGAGTATGACTAGCATAACCAGTAATGGGTAATTCAAGGCGAGTATTTTCAACTGGCATTATTTTTGTTATATGAGAAGGCTAATATATCATACATTACATATAAATGAACAGGAAATTATATCAGATTCTAATACCAAAATAAGAACATATTGGCTGGGTTAAATATCCAAGGTTATTGTTTTTAACTTATTTATTAAGAAGAAGCGGAGACACTGCTGATATAAGTCCGTGACGTATAATGACGTAACGTAACTTCACTTGACGGGACTTTAACTACCCTTATTATCAACTTGCTTATCAATAAGATAATGAACCACTACAGTAGTGGCATGTTATAATCAATAATAATATATTTCTTATCCAAAAAACAAAGAATATATAAGTATCACGCTCAATCGCGAGGTTTTTACCCTAATAACTTATCTGTCACCGGTACCTTCAACAAAGAAACTCAGAACCCTACACGCTGACCTACCCCGCTCTACCGTCTATAAATAGATACAGATATTAACTATGGATTGTATAACATGAAAATAATCAAATTTGGCGTTTCCGGTGTTGTTTGGTGATGATATTTTTAGACTTGAACAGGCTTGCAGTGCGGAATGGTATATACAAGGCGCCTGAACGACACCTACATGCTTCTTGTATTTTTAATTAATCGTTTAAATAATTAAACTATTTTTAAATTTAAATTAATAATAATAATTTAATTCTCATACAAGACTGAAAAGACAAAAAACTGCTCGACGTTATCGCCTACTTCAACATTTACTGTACAAACGTTCTAAGCTCCCAATTAATTAAAAAAGACTCATTTACATGACAGTTATGAGACCTATTGGGACATACAGAGTTGAGCTTTGGGGCTCTACGAAACCATCCAATTCATCTCGTATCCAATCCTTACAATCCAAAATCCTTCGTAAGATCCTCAATGCTCCTTATTATGTCACAAACAATCTCATCCATCATGATCTTAATATACCATATGTTGCTGATTTGGCCCAAACTAGATACCTCTCCTTCCATGACAAGCTCCATAAACACTTGAATCCGCTTGTCTCTCAACTTGCTTCCATACTATTCCTGATAACCTTCCGAGGCGTCTGAAAAGAAGACGGCCTCGAGACCTTCTACTATGGAACTTTATTGGAGTGCTACCGATGGGTAGCAAAAAAAAATTATTCAATTTGTTAACAGCCATGGGAGGACACTGTGGATTCTAAAGACCTTCCTGCGCTCACCCAGCCTCCAAATTTTGGGCTTTTGTTAGGGAACCTTGCCAAGTCATTTCCCTGCACATCATTTGGCTTACAAATTGTACAATCTCTACCATGTACTGCAACCAAAACCCTTCATGGTTAAAAAAGTGGCACAGCTTTTTTTTCATTTTTTAATAATTAATTCTGTAGTTTTAAGGCAAAAATATAAGTTTTTTAGTTTTTTAAGATGGTAGATTTTTTGTTCTTTTTAACAAAATTTCCCTTTATTAAGCTCAATAGTTAGCTTAAAACAGTACAGGCACTACCTGCACTGAAGCCATGTCCCTTCATCGGTTTAGTGTAAAGGTTTTTTAAACTAATTTTTATGATGAAAAAATGGAAATAAGTCTATGGAATTGTGTTTTCATAAAAATCTGGAGTAGTTCGAAAGTTCCTATGGATTATTGTAATTTTTTAATTTAGTTTCTATTAAATATAATTTAAACACGACTTTGGTGATTAAGCTGCTAACTTTTAATAATTTTGATTTCATCTTATAAATTTTTATTTTTATGAAATATTTTATATCGATTATTATATGAAGATGGTTAACCCATTTTAATTATTAAAATGAAAATAAAAAAAATTATATCTTAGGTTTATATTGTATAATTTTTTATCAAGACCTCTTCTCTTTGTCTTTCTGTTTTCTATGGGGCATCCCTTATGTTTATCATAATTATGCCATAAACTAATTATTAAATTTATGAAATTACTAGTGCTTACTTTGGGTTGTATAGAATGAAGCCCACTTAATAATAGCAATATAAAGCTATACTTACTAATTTATTATAAAGGAAGCAATAAACAATAAATAATAATTTGTCATTCCTGTCATCTATCTCAAGGGAATAAAAAAGTATAAGGGGTGCCAAGACGGAAAGATGCCAACTCAACCGTTATACGGCCAGTAATAAATTTATTAGTTTCGATTCTATCGATTCTCTTTTTAAATCGATAGTTCAAAATGTTTGGTTATTTATTTTTAAAACGCGTGTAGTAGCTTCACTTATGTATGTAACGGAATCTTTGAACTCGATATTCGGCTATTTCAAAACATAGAATTAAATTGAAACTTTGCTCACTTCTCCAGGACCGATGAAAATACAATAATTTAATAATTTACCAATTTACCTCACCAGGACCAATAGGATTGGAGATTTTTCATATCCGAAGACAAGGCAGTGTCTTGTGCCAAGTACTGAGGCGTGTACTAAGGCATACATGGCTTAATCTTTGAGACAAGCATAATATAACTACTGGCAGGATCAACTGGGAATTTCGCATAGTTTGCAACAAAAAATAATATTGGGTTGTAGCATATGAAGTGTCAGTGAAGGTGTAAATTTAAAGTATTAATTTAATTAATTAATATTTAAATAAACAAAACCGACATTTCATCCGTTACGACCCAATAGTTAAAAAAGTAAAATGCACCTTTTTGTAGATAACCGAACTAGAAAGTATAAAATAAATAAAGTTAAAAAAACACGCTTTAGTAGAAAATAACTAAACAAAACTAGAAGGATGAAAATAATTTTCGATACGCTTAAAAATAGGAATATAAGGATGAACAAAAAATTCATTTTATCGTTAATTGATGTAAATAATTTTATTGATGGATACTTCCTTATTAAATATTTTGTGATTTCTAAACTTTCTAGGTCTTTATAAACTCTTGTGAAACATTTAGGTTTGGTTCTTCTTATGTCAATATAAATATTAAATGTTGTCTGTCTATTATCATCGTTTCTATAATTACGACCAAACTGTCATAACCCCCCCCTTCTTGTTAAAAAAAAAAATGAGTTTTTCACATTTTTCGATAGTTTAGTCATGCAAATTTATGCTCCAGAAACTTAAGGTGCATAACCGAACTAAAGCCTTGAGAAATTTGGTCTATCCAGATATAATTTCGATAGGGATCTTTCTCGAGTACCTGGCACAGGATCGGGGCTTGCATTTTACGTCCCTTCCGAAAGATGGAGTAACTAACTAACTTTTATTCCATTAAAAAAATTCTAGGCCCAACTGCGAACCCGCGGTCTTGGGCATAGTTGGTTGTTACGCTACCCACTTCACCATAGGTCTCCCCGTTTTATTAGTTGTAATATTTGGTGTAAAACGCCTTAAAGATCGCAACTTAATTTACAACGGAGCAGGGACTAGAGCTAAGATTTTTAATTCAGGAGGAAATCTCAATTTGTCCGTCCGTCTTTCATCTCTACACCTCCCTCCATTAATCCACCCACCCGTTAATTTTTAATCACATTTCCCGTTCGTTTTCGTGAATAGATTTCCTGTACATAGTTCCTTAATCCGTTTCGCGTTCCATTACACGATCTTTGAACCCGGTCCCTGCTTTGAAGTGCCCAGGCCTCGATAGTAGAATTTTTGGCAAGGGACTATGATGAGATTAGGAACAAACAGCTTCGATCGTCGACCGACCAATAGGCGAACATGTGGATCTATCGCGGAAACTCCTCAAGTATATTTAGAACCATTTAGCCATCCTGGGATCAGAAGGAACAGATGGTCTCTCGGGCTAGTTCATACTACACTGCGTCTGTAAGATATGTCACTTCCGTCTACGGCAAGGTAAGGGATCCAGCATATATTTAGCTCGTATATAATATATACACCCTAAAATATAGTCAAATCGGAAAAGAAAAAAATTTACATAGACAGTCAACAGGACTTCCGACAGAAGTGAAAACTCAAAAGTTAGGAATAACTGTTTGTTTGTTATATTCGGAATTATTTAAATTTCATATAATAATTACATCCATTTTTAAGTAGTTTATTTATTAATCAAAATATATGGTGGTCTGCACTAGCTCAATAAAAAATATCAATACAACTTAATTGTAATTAGTTGACAAATACAAATATACCTTGTATTGGTATTTACATAGGTGTTAAACTTTATTTTCGTTATTATTATCATTAAGTTCAACAATACTTGGATCATTTGTACTTTCATAAAACAAGACATTTAACTTTGACATATAAAATATTTCAGTGGAAACGAAAAGCTTAAGCTGGTTATGAATTGCAGATTGTAGGCTCGGGGCTCAAATTATGTAATCTATTAACAGCCAATTATGGACCTTGTGGGATCTGCAGACCCTCATGGGGTTTACCCAGCCTCTTTAAATTGGGTACTGTTAATTGAGGGAAAAACTTGCAGTTGATCTTGTTCAAATGATTGTACAACTGTTGTCCTAGAAACAGTACAGTTCTTACCGTGCACTGAGCTGTCGGCCCTTTGTGGTTTTAGTGCTCCGGATTTTTTCTGTTAAAACCACTAAAAAAAAAAGTTAACATATATTGTGTTAAAAAATTTGTACATCATAATATCAGTATATCATGAATGAAGAAAATTAAAATGTTTGAACAAAAAATTGTTATGACCCATGAAAGAGATAAGGGTAGCTGGCATTGTTCCAATAAAAGTTTATGGCTTGCATTTAGCCTAACTTATGGCAAATCTAATTTTAATTTTATAGATAGATTTCCTCTCTCTTCCTTGTTGGCTCGTTATAATATAGGCTTCGGTATTCAGCCTTTACCTTTGTATGGATTGCTAGATCCTTATTAGACATCATCATGTCCATTTTTTTGTTTTAAAATACAATAGTACTATACTACGTGGCTATAATAGCCTTAATTAAAAACCTCTATGCTATGTATCTGTTATTTCGATTGAATTTTTACCAAAATTTTTTTTTTTTACAGGAAGCTAGTGGACACAGAGTTAATATCGAAGATGGACTCCACAGCAAAGCGATTGATCTTGAAAAATTGTTCACCCCAGCGTCAGATTCAGGAGAAATTACACCTTCTAGAAGCAGTGAGTAATTAAAATAGTTTTGCTTGAAATTAATTGTATTCTTCAATATTTACTCAAACCATTAAAAAATAAATAATTATACATATATTATTTTATATGAATTTGAAATTAGACTTATTTTGTATTCCGCTAGTGAGCCTATTAAAATATGAGTACCCACTTAGCATTTCATAGAGATATTGAGTATTTTGCTTTAAATTAATTCATTATTCAAAAAACTTCCGTTGTTTCTTCTGGTTTAGACAGTGTCGGTGAAAACTCTGCCAACGTTTCGCCAGGCATGCTGCTGACTTCTTAAAGGCTTAATTGAGACTGAAAGTCTCATATTAGATATTTTAATAAGCCTTTCTATAAATACTACAAGTGTATTTCTAAGTTATTGTTGATTTTTTTTGCCCGTCTCCCCGTTGTACCCCCTCCCCCAGAAAAAAATCCTGGCTCCGCCCTTGGTTTACAAGAAACATGTTTTAATCTTATTTTACTGCATTTCTGTATTGAAAACAGTCCTAAAATCAAAATATTGGAATATGATATGACTTGTTTTATTTTTTAAATTGATATCATTCCATGACATTCCATTTTTACATTTAAATTAAAAAACATTGTTATATTTTGTGTTAAAGAAGTTAGAAACTGTGGCTTTGTTATGTGCCAATTTTTAAAAATATTTGTATTTAACTGATCGAACATGACAAAAGGCTAGGTAAAAAATAGTTTCTCTATCCGTTGCTAGGCAACGTCACTGAAAACTTAAAATATATATTGAAGAGATTATTAAATTCAAACAAAATTGATCATCCTGTTTTTATGAATAATTTAAATAATATTTTTTTAATTGTTATTTTCTTTGATAAAGAATAAAAATTAGATTTGCCTACACTTGCCTTATGTTTTTGTTTGCAGTGAGTCCAAAATTTTGATCATTAATTTCAAAATTTAATCTTGGCATGATTTATGGAATTAAGATATTTACCTGAGAAGTTGATAAATTAACTAGATCTATAATTAATTTTATTTTTATTTTCAGGAAAAGTCTATGCATCTTCAAGTTTTTATTCTCCACACCACCCAACAATGGAAGAGCAAGTTGAATTGGCTCGAAGAATCTCTCATTCTTTGAGCGATATCAGTAATCGGGAGAGCAAAGGGCAGTCTATGTATGTTAATAGAAAGAAAAGATCAGTAAAGTGGGTACATCAAGGTAATAATATTATTATATATGTTATGTTTACAATTATAGTTTTTTTAAAAATAATATATCTGGCTTTAATGAAACTAAGGTCTCACATTTTTTAAAGTTGATTAGGCGTTACTATTGATAGCAACATTGGTGTTAGCTCAGATTTTTATTGGCTACATCTATTCCAATAGATAGTCTTGCATGCTCATCTGACTGAATAGAGTTTATTCTAAATCTAAACTACTATGAAGAAAAAATCTTCAGTAGAGTTAGGACTCATAGGAATCAATTATGTTCTTCCTTATTACATCGTCTTCTACAAAATAGACCAATTTTATGCATCTTGGACTAGTATTTCTAAAGTGACAACTCAAAAACCGGTGTTTTTTTCGGTGGTGAGTTATGACCATGAAATAAATTGGTAAATATCTCTTCATAACTCATCAAAACTGTAACTACTTAGCTTCAGAGATTGTCTGAAAGAAGGCACTCGTGTCCCTTTTAGTTTCCTAATGCTACTCCAAGCTCACTAATAGTTTTTCCTGTTTTTCCAAAAATGTATGCTCTTGACTTATGTCACTTTAGAAATACTAGTAGGATGCATTTTACCAAAAAATAAAGCTAATTTTGAATCCTGGAAAAATAGATAGATTCTGAGCGCATTGTAGAATCAATTTACAAGGATTATTTATGATTCTAAATTTCTAAATTTTAATTCACGTCTAAATCTTTGAAATATTTATAACAAAGAAAGTTTGAAATAAAAAACATTAAAATACTAGAATGTGATGTAACGATTAAGATAAGGAGCAATGATAAAGTAATGCAATAATAAAAAATATACCAATAAGTAAACTTTTTAATTTTATAGTCCTACGCAAAAAAAAAAGAAAGCTTGAACTATTTTTAAATGATGGAAAAATAAATAAATTCTACAAACAATCAGTTTCAGTTTTCTCACTAAAGTTTAGAATATAAACATTCTAGGTGCTGTAAATCATTAGCAATCATAATAATTTCTGTGTTCATGGATTTAAATTACACATAAGCAAAAATAACTCTTTCCTGTTTGGGCCATTGCCAATTTTCTCTTTTGACAATTTATTACAAAAACATAAAAAAAAAAAAAAGTTCCTTTACGGATGGATTAATGTATATTTTGCTTTTCATGTCATAGTTAAATTGCATAAGGGTATTAAACCAATAAGATAAAAATTATGAGATGCAGGGAATAACAGCGTTTCTCACATACCCGTTCCTATAAAGGTAAAAATATTCAACAGAACAATAGAAGTACCAGATTTAGACCTATCACCTCTGACTAGAACCGACAAACCAAAAGGATAACTGTTCATCTTACCCTAATTGGAATTTTGAAGGTCATAAATCCAGAAATAATTAGAGTAATAAAGTATAATTATTTATGGGAACCAAATGGGCCAGGCCGAGTTAAAAAAATTATTCATTGAATAGTGAAACTATTTATGATTCATAATTTATTTTTAATAATTGTTATTTCGATGGTAATTATTTTTAAATATTTATGATTGACTTTGTTGGTCTTCTTCAGGACTAACTGTTCCCAAGTATAGTATATTTAAAAATTAAATATATACTTGTGACCACTAAACTCTGAAGAATAAATTCAATAAGTGTTGAAATGACAGTTTCTAACAAGTAAATTCACTATTTAAAGAATTAATTTTTTTTACCTACACCCATAAAATTTTATTCTCCATATTTATACGGTCAACTAATAATTATTAATTAAATTAATAAGATCATTTATGTATTTTTCTACGCTTGTACATACTTTTTTTTTATTTTATTAGGTGAAGGACTCGCACCAGAACCTGAAATTGAAAATATAAATCCTTCATTAAAACAGGTTGGTATTTAAAAATATTTTTCGGTTAAAAGTAATTCACTAACCAACTCATTTTTACCATTTAAATTCATAAAAGCTATTATAAATTAGATTCTATCATAATTCTTAAATTTTCAGGATTCTAAACCCCCTCTGAAATTGGTAATGAACCCAAGAGGTCAAGTACAAGATATCACAATGCTTAAGAAACAGGGATTCGTAGTTGATCCTTTGGCTCCGATGAGCCCAGATGTATGTTTTGATTTGGTTCGAGATCTCAATGCACCAAAAGGAAAAGGTTAGTTGTATTTTATATTTTATTATTATTGTTGTCAATTTAATTTTTCAATCTAATCAGTAAATCTATGAAATATAAAGTTATTTATTATTTTTTGTTATATTTGTTAATGCGTCATCAAATGCAGGAGTGGCCGACCTGCGACCCGCCTTAACTTTTATCTGGCCCACAAAGTTATCCCTGGAGACCAATTCCTACTGGGAAGTGGGGTTCGTTATTTCTCTCCATAGTTGACTCCATGCTTCTTTGTCTCTGGCTGTCCTCATCCAGTTAGGCCCTGCAATGGCTCTTATGTAGTCATTCCATCTCCTTCTTTGCCTTCCGCGTTTTCTTTTCAAGTCATAAGAAGTCCATTGTGTTGTCGATAAGGACCACCTTCTGTCCGTAGTTCTAGCCAGATAGTCAGCCCATCTTCATTTAATTTCTTTTACAAGAAGATTTATGTTTTTAAAGCCTATTCGTCTCTTTATGTCCATGATTTCTATGTGGTCCTTTTTCTTAATGTTTAGCACACTCCTTTCAATAGAATTTTGTCAGACTATTAATTTATTTTATAATTTTTTTGTTATAGACCAAGTTTGACAACCAAAGCTTACACATGGCATTATCCAACTTTCAAAAATAATATTTTTGCTGGTAATTTCAAAGTTTCCTTTCATAGGCTTGAGGGTTCAATATTTTTGCCATCCTAAAGTTGTTCTCCTCTGGATCTATATATATGAGTGCCTTTCATTAAACAACTCTTTACAGTATTTAAACATACAAGCAAGTGTTGGAAAGTTATATATATTTGAATATATTTGTTTTGAAAATCAATGCATTGAAATTATTTATGTATTAGTATATTCAAAACTTAACTGTCTAAATTATGTTACAAATTATAATAAAATAATTGTAATTATTAAGATCTCCTTTTGGTATCATTATTATTCTATTATCTAAGTTTACATGTAAGAAAATAGTAAACCTAAATATAATTATTTATAATTTAAAAAAACATCTAAAGTGGGTCTGAACCTATTATGGGAATACTTACATAATTGTCATTATCATGAAAATTATTTCCTTTAAACATAATATTTCATTTCTGCTAGTATTTTAAGTTGTTTTTGTAGTAAAAATTAATTATGAAAGGAAATAAACACTCAATATACTTATTTCATTTTGTTTTAAAGTAAATTTTTATTTCTTTGTAGGTGCAGAACTATTTGCAAAGCGGCGTAAGAGGTCAGAAAATTGGGTCATTGATGAAAATAATGTGAAGACTCCTGAAGTGACAATGGTACAACCGCCTCTGAGCAAATTGCCGCCACCATCTTATCTGCAAGGTTCGGCTCAGCGAGCAGAAAATGTGCAAAAAATGAATCAAATTCAGGTACCAACAAACAGTTGATATATCAAATTGTCTTTTTTTTCATTATTTGGAACTGTAATCCAATGAAGATGTTTGCTTTCTCAATATTATTTAATACAATTTTCTAATTTTGATTGTTGATGTCCAATTATATTATACTATAAAAGAATGATTCTGAGCTACATTATGAATTTGTACATACATCTCCATTAAATCCTATGTTTGTTCTTTAAGACAACTTTAAAAAGGGATCTTTATTGTTAGAAGAATGTTTATAACTAATATATATACTTGAAAAAATATTTATTTAAAAAAAATCAGATTGAAATGACAAGAAACTGCTCCCAATTAATTAAACAAAAACTCATGTACGTGACTATTATAAGACCTATATGGACTTACAGAGTAGAGCATTGGGAATGTATTTGAGTACTACCAATGGGTACTCAACTACATTCTATTTACTTTTTGTATTTATATACTGCTGTAATCTTTAAAAAAATGATTTCAATAATTTTTTTTTAATTAACTCAAGTTCCTGCTAATTAAAATCAAAATATTTTTTCTAATTTCTAATACTATATTTTCTAATTTTATATTTTGATCTGAAATTTAAGGAAAAATTTTCACAACCAAGGCTGAAATTGATCAAATCTCCTTGGGAGGCAGCACTAGAAGGTAGCGTAGAATCAGCCTTCCAGGAAGTGAGGCAGTCGCCCCGTGGGATTCTGATGGCGCCCACACCGACAACACTGAAACGTCTGACTACACCACCTCCTCCATCACCTCCGATCATTAAAGATGAATTGTACAAGCCCAAAACTCCTAAGGCTTGGAATCCACAACATCCAAGCAAAAGTTTCAGTAAGTAAAACAAGTATTAATAATACAAATAAAGTTTTTTGTGATGAATGTTTTTTAAATGAGAGACTAGACAATTAAAGAAGATGGTGAGAATAAATAAGTCTCTTCAGTCAATTTCTAACTTTTATTGATTACTGGTATAACACTTGTTTTGTTTATTTTCCAATATTTCTTTCTATGAATTCAATAATTGAAATTTATTAGTACATGAAGAGAAAACTGATAAATTCACTTAAACTACTGAAGAACGTAACCCTCACTACTCACGACCATTCTCTTGGTAAAGAGACTAAGGGATCAATTATTTGTGAATTGAGTGCTCAATATAATAATTACTCTTGCTTCTGATCCCTAAATATTTAAAGCAATGGCTCCCAATCTTCTATTCTTCTTTTTCTTTCTTTTTCAAATGTATAAAAAATTTTCATCACAAATAAAAATGTAAAATTGTGTAAATGTACTTATATAAGCAATGAAAATAAACTTTTTAGATAACATTATGTCTTTTCATTATTGGTCACTAATAATTCTCAAGCTATTGGAAAAAAAAGAGAGCATTTAAGGAGTTGTGTGACAGAGATGTAATATTTTTTTTTAATAATATTTTTATTTATTAATTATATTTGCTTTTGGCAATAAAAAAAAAAAATTTATAGATAATTACTCTTTCCAAACCTTCGTGCGATTTACATAATATTTAAATGTTTTACTTCCTTATCCTTTCCTCTGCTCAATCAAAATGTTCACAAAATTAGTTAATACAATTAGAAATAATATAAGTATAAAATCATTCAAAAACAAATCACAAAAAATTTCAATTCAATAGTTTTCAAAGTTTCATATTTTATAATTGTTTTTTATAAGATGAATGTTTAATAAAAATCTCAAAAATTTGTTATAAAATATTTTAATGAAGAAAATGCCTGTTTAATTTTGTCTAAATTGTCATTTATTCAGCATTAATAATTAGCCATTTGGAATTATTTCTAACACCCTTATACCCATACTCTATCACATCTATAACTTCTCCTTGCAAAATTCCACATTCCCTTCTTCTTGGAAAACGGCCCTGGTCCGACCAATAAACAAAATTTCGAACCCTTCCTCACCTCAAGACTTCCGCTCTATTTCCCTTCTTTCAAAACCGCTAGAACGCCTAGTACAGAACCAACTTTCAAACTTCCTGGAAGAGCATTGCCTCATTAATCCTCTCCAATCTGGCTTCTTTCTGGATATTCAACTCAATCCGCTCTCCTTAAAATAATCCATGACCTCCAGACTTCCATCGAACACCAAAAACTAACTATCCTTATCCTTCTAGACTTCTCTAAAGCATTTGACTCAGTTGACCATAACATCCTACTGACCAAACTTCAAAACCTTCCTTTATCCAACAGTGCCTTGCACTGGTTCAAATCCTTCCTCTCAAACCGATCTCAGTTTGTTGTCGTTCCAGGCCAACCACCATCCAAGACTCTCCCCCTCTCCTGTGGTGTCCCTCAGGGCTTATCTCTGTCCCCTACTCTATTTTCAATTTATATAAATGACCTTTCCCACCTCATCCACCATTCCAAATACCATATCTACGCCAATGATTTTCAAATATACCTGTCCTTTCCCCCATCCGACCTATTACTAGCCACAAAAAATTACAAGATGATCTGAACCGAATAAGTCAGTGGGCAGTGACTAACGGGTTGAGGCTGAATGCGGAGAAGACAAAGGCGATGGTAATAGGTTCCAATCACCTCCTTAAAAAAGTTCCTCATTTCCCAACCCTTTACTTAAATAATGTTCCCGTCAAATTTTTCCCAACAGTCAACAACCTCGGAATCACTTTAGACCAATCCCTCTCCTGGAAAAGTCATATTTCCAATATATCCCGCCGTACTTTTTCTATCCTGAAGAGATTAAACTATTTCATTTGAAACTCGTAGACTCCTAGTTACCTCTTTAGTATTCCCCCACTTCGACTACTGCTGCGCTGTGTATGGGAGTGTCTCTGTGGAGCTTGAGGCCAAAATAAAACGTTTGATGAATTGCTTTGTACGCTTTGTCTTCGGGATCCCCAGGGACGCCCCTGTCTCCCGATTTTATGAAGAGTTGAGGTGGTTGTATCCTTCCTATCGCCGTAAGTATTTCCTTGCATCCTTCCTCTATCAAGTTATCCAATCCCGCCGTCCATTATACATCTATGAGCTCCTCAAATTTAAATCCTCCATCCATTCCCGTGATACCCGTTCACACCCTTCCGATTTGTATATAGAGGCCCATCGAACCGCTGCTTTTGACAGATCGTTCCTGATTAGGTCCTGTTCCCTGTGGAATTCTATCCCTTTTTCCATTCGCTGTTCCAAGACCCTTCCTACCTTCAAATCCCGCTTATTTGATTACTTCCTATGCCTCCAGTTCCCCGAAGGGCATACATAAAATTATCAACAGAATAATATTTATATTGTTTATTCATTTTTTTTTTTTTTTTGTGTGAAAAGTTCTTTTTAGTAATTATTCTAATTTTATTTAGGTTCTATTTCATTATCATAAGAAGTTATTTTTTTATTTATTTATTATTATTTAATCAGCTTTATAGATTGACTTATCTGCTAGTTTTTTTTTTCTTTGTACTCTAAGGCTCTAAAGCCCACAATTATGTTATTCTAAAGGGACTTGTCCCAGAATAAATAAAGAATTTATTATTATTATTATTATTAATTACAAATAATAATTATATTATTTTTGTAACAATTTAATTTATTAGAAAGCAAATGGAAAAGCCACAATGCAAAGCCTTATGTTTAAAAATTATGGAGTAAAACAATCACTTACCAGTCGACGTTTCACCTATTCAAGCATTATCAAGACACAAAAGTTGTATGTTGAACGTCTTGGTGGTGGGTTGCTGCCTCAGGTTGGGAGCCTGTTTGGGCTCTTGATTGTGGGATGTATTGCACTTTCTTTTTCGAGATGTGATTTATCTAACTCTTTTTGTGTTTTGATAATGCCTGAATAGGTGAAACGTCGACTGGTAAGTGTTTGTTTTACTCCAGAATTTTGAAACATAAGGCTTTGTATTGTGGTTTTTCCATTTGCATTCTAATAAATTTTAGTTTTTGAGTTTTGGCTTTATTTTATTAAGTTAATTTATTATTATTTTCTTTTGTAAATATTTGTTAACCACACAATCTAAAAATATATATCTACAATTTGTTTCCTTCATCTTTCACAGTTTTGAATAATTTGATGACAAGTTTTATTAAGTTTATTTTATTAAATGTTAACAATATTTGTATATGGTTTTATATAGATTGATTTATTTCTAATTAAAAAGAGTATCATTAACTTTACTTAGGTTCTGTGAAGCTGGACAAAATCTTTGCCGGGTCACCAAGGTCTCCAGTCAGTTTGGCCTATGATCCCGAAACCAACAAAATTTTTACCGAGCCTGTAGTTGTTGAAAACATACCTCCTATCGCAACGGAGCTATCAGGCTACGAGGTACTCGATGAGACAATTCTTCATGCTCCCAAAACTAGGAAGCCCCATGAATTTCTCATTTATGAGCCGATAGTTTCTAAAACCATGGAAGCTTCTAACGTGAAGAAAGAGGAACACGTCGTTGTACAGAGTAGTAATGTAACAACGTTAGAGAAAGAAGAAAGTAAAATACTCGATGAAAGCAAAAAGAAAAATGCATCACAAGTGATAGAAAAGAAAGTGACATTCTGTTTGAATGAAGAAATCGAAAGTTCTTCAACCGAAACTAATTCTGAAGGCGTATATGATGAGGGCATTTCCAACATTGAAGAAAATATACCCCCCGTTGGTTTGCCAGAACAGAGGTATTCTTCAACCAATGATGAACCTAAAAGTGATGACAATGCAGTAAGCAAATCACAGGAAGTTCATATAGCTCAAAATCAGAGCTTTTCAGGTGAAGCTGAGTCTTTTGAAACAGTTGAAATGCCTATAGTGCCTAGTTATTCTTCTGATGTCAAAACTACGACCGTTGTATATAATAATAATGTGAGCTCCAAAGAGAGCCAAATATCACATAGCACTGACTGCTTTAGTCATTTGGAACATGAGACAGATGAAGAAGTAGAAGACTTGTGCGAAAGAGAGTTTAATGAACTGAGTTTAGAGTATGAAAAAGTAGAGAAGCTTGAAGTTAAGAAACCAGCTGCAAAAGTGCCAGGGGCCGTTCCTATATTTTCTGGCGTCGATTTTAGTGGAATAAAGAAGTCAGAACCTGTCCCTCAGTTTGAAAAAAAGTCGTTTAGAAAACCTGGATCTCTCGTTCCTGGTGCCAAGCCCTTGTTTGGAAGTGCTCTTGGCGACATTCACGTTTCAATAAACGATTCGGATGGACCTGATAAACCTTATGAAAAAATACCTGTAAAGAGTTTAATCAATACATTTGAACAAAGCACAAGACCACATATGAGATATAAACAAATGCAGGACAAAATACCCGATGCCGTTTCGCCTAATAAATTCCTTTATAAAGAACCGCAGAATGAACAGAAAATAGAATTTGAAGAAAATTTGAAAAAAGAGGAAGTCAGTTTTTCTTCCTTGACAGAAAATATAACATATGGCTCTTCAGTTTCACAAACAAATGTAGTGTATTCAAAAGATCTTGTGAAAGATAAAATTGACAATATGGGTGAAGAAGAAATTCAGCGAATTCAACAACATTATGAGCTTCAGAAACACAAAAAGGAGATTTATGATCAACAAATGCAAAAATACAAAGAAGAAATGAAAAAGCTAAGGTCTAACAAGGTTCAAGGGAAAGAATCTGTGGAGAACAGTTCAAATAGAATTCACGAAAAAGAATCTAATGTGTCGAAGTTTTCCACTTTCGAACAACAAAGTTTTAGTAACGAAACCTTTGAAGAAGGACAAAACAATTTTAAGCCTTGGAGTGAGTCATTCAGAATGATAAATGTTTGAAAATTTATTTTTTGTTACTAACTTCAAATCCATGAATAGACTCGTTTTGCGAATTTCCCATTTACGCATTATTTTATACTGGCATTAGTTCACCATGTGGTTTGTCGAGATGTTGCATTTATCCGTAGGTTTTGTGGAGGATTGGAATGCGGAATCTTGATCAATTGTAGTGTATGTCACATTTTAATGGTTACCCCAGTTTGTTTAGTTCCTTTTTGTTTTTTTATTTATATGTTAATGTAAGTTTTTTTGCATGGAAGAAATTTTTGAGCAGTTGAATTCCAGAAAGTCCTAAGCTCACATATAAATTTTAAAAATATCAATGTGATATTAAAAATAAGTATTTCTTTATTTTTATAAAAATAAGTAGTTATTTTTATAAGTCAGTGGTTTTAAGACTTGTTCCTTAAACCTATATAATTAAAATATTTCATTTTAAGGTTTCTTCATAAAAAATTATAAAAAGTAATTAAATACCGATATACCAGCAGCCTCGATGAGTAAGTGATGATGTTAAACTTTGTTCAGAATGAATTAATTGTACTGAGGTAAGAGGAATCGTGTGATTCTTGTATCGTGTAAGACGCTTAGTCAAACCTTGGCTTGAAATGGAGTTATTGCTAATATTATAACTCCATTTCAAGCTAGACTATGAGAATGACACAATTTCACTTCTCTAAGAACTATTAATTCATTTCAGACAAAATTAGATTTAACCACTTATTCACCAGGACTGCAGATATATTCATAAAAGTTTTTTGATTCATAAAAAAATAAAGAATTTAAAAAAAAATTAATGATCAATTGGAATAATCTAATATTATATTCAGAATTTCAGGTAGTTTGTATTTTTATCTAATTTGAGTGATATCTAAAAAAAAATAATAATAAAATTTATCACTTAACAATCCTTTCTTTTTTTGGAAGCAAGACATTAATATTACTACTAAATATAAACAATTTATATTAAAAAATATATGTAAATAAAAATTTCATTTTATAGTTTCTAAAATGGTGGTTTTTGTTATCAAGGATGATGACAGAAATCTGGTGAACAATAAAAAATATTTATTTGTCTTTAAAAAGCATGATCCTTCTCTTTTTACTTCCTCCAATCGATGTAATTTTTTTTTTTGGAAATGAATAGCATGATAAAGATATAGGATAATATATATTAATGATTGCTAGATATTTAGTTTACATACTTCCGAATAATAAAGGTAAAATTATAAATTTTTAATTTAAAATATGACCAAAAAGACATGAACCAGTTAAAATATAACTTTACTTACCGTAACAAAACTATTTAATTATGGTTACCTGCCTTTATATATACATACACACACACACACACACATATATATATATATATATATATATATATATATATATATATATATATATATATATATATATATATATATATATATATTTGACAGAGGAGTTAAAACTGATGGGGTGGTCCTTTAGGATTAATGTTGGGAGGGTGGGGATAACTATAAGGAGGTAATTGGAACCTAGAACAATGGCCTGAGTTTTCATTGCGTTCAATTCCAGTTTGTTCAGCTTTGCCCAGGAACTGATCCTATCTAGGTCTTTCTGAATACTGGCAATTGCAAATAATAGCTCAGAAGGAGGAAAGGATAGATATATTTGGAAGTCGTCAGCATGTAGATGGTGACAGATTTAGGAAGATCACTGATGTAACAGTTGAAAAGGAGAGGAGAGATGCTTGAGCCACACCTGAGGATAGAGTGAGGAAAGAGGAAAGGGATTGATTAGGTATGGAAACTGCTTGGGACCTGTCAGGGAGGAAAGATTGGAACCAGTGAATAGAGCTGTTGGAAAAGGACAGTGACTTTAGTCAATATATGTAAAGACGGGTAACCGTAATTAAAAAGTGAAATTTAAACATATACCATACAGTTTTTTTATAATAATTGTCTAGGGTACTGGACTTTAAAATTATATTTTTCCTTGTAAAAAAATCTTTAATCCAAAAATTCATTTCATCTCATCTATTTTTTATATACGTTTCGACCCAATTATCATTTTCAATACATAAATTTCATCATCACTCAAACAGTATAAAACTTAATATTTTTTTTTGAGATTAATAGTATCATAACTTAAAATATGCTGGATGAGTTCCATCCCATATGCCTTACAGTTTTTATTAAAAATGTAATTTTATTAGAAAAATGGGATTGTGGTAGCTCAGTGTTTGATAAACTAAACTACTAATCTAAAAGTTTCATGTTTGAGTCCAGCTATGGCAGATAAACTTATCCTGCAATTAGCCGTTGATCAGGAAAACCTCCTAAAACTTACCTAGCCTCTAATAACTGGGTTCCCTTCATTGAGGGATGACCCTTTTTGTCGAGAGTGATCTTGTCAAAATCACCTTCCACGATGTTGGGTTGGGTTTAAAAAGACTTAATGTCTTCTTTTTTTTCAATTAGAATAATATCAGGATGCAGGTAGTAGAATATTTTCTATTTTTAAAGCTGACATTTCTAGATAGCAATCATCTAGGGTAAATTAAATCAGATTTGGGTCAAAATAAAAATATGTAACTAAACATGAATATAAAGGAAAAAGGTAGTCCACTGAATACAAAAAAAAAAAATTGCAAGGAACATAAAATAGACATTGAAAAAAATTATTATTTATTTCATAAATGTAAAGTTTAATTTAATAATTTAGGGAATGAACTGTTATTGTTGAGAAATTTTAATATAATGTGGAACATTACCTAATCATCGACAATTAAAAAAGTTTTATTTTTTATTTTTACGACTACTGTGATAAAAATGAGTGTATAATGATATTTATTTGTTTTCATGATAGACAATAAATTTTGTAGTGTTTACTCATTGATGATTTTTACAATTTTAGGTGAGGAAAGTGCTCCTCCAGCACAGACTGCTTCCTACCAGCCGACAACTTATACTTCCACATCGCAAGTCGCAGGAAATTTGAACTATTCCGGCTTGAACAACTTCAACACGGCACCTCGCGGCTGGCAGAAAAGCATGGCTTACTACAGGCCTGTCAAGTTCAACCAATCCTCTCCCGCGTACACCGACTTCTAAATAATGATTTGTTCTAAAAGTCGGAGCGGGGATTTTATTTTTATGTTTTAAAATTATTTAACCAAAGACAACTCGAGTGAGTGTCCGTTTCAAAGACTTATGATTGTGAAAAACAATATCACTGAATTTAATTGTTTCATGTGAACATTGTGTTTAACAACCATTTACATTGTACAGGTAATTTAACTGTTTTATTTTTTTGTTTTATTTATTGTCTATGATAAAATAATTAATTTATTATCGTGTTTATTTTAAAATGTTGAAAGCATTTCAGAATTAAATATCTTTTTTATTTAACGGTTGTTTGATTTTACTCTTTCTCACCTTATCTTTCAAAAATAGCAGTTTTTAACAAATGTTTTGTAATTAGTTTAATGCCTTTTAATTTATGGTTATCAGTAAAATGGTGACTGGTACACACTGAACACACACACATGTATATCTACATACACAGCCTCAGTGAATGTGGTCAAGTCGACTTTTCACCGAAATAAGCTACTTGTACTCAAGAAAGCGGAATTGCGTTATTATCATAATGAATAAGGGACTAAGTCAGGCATTGGCTTGAACTTAAGTTATTGTTTATATTACAACTCCATTTAAAGGCAAAAACTTCGAGAATGGCACAATTTTCCTTCCCTCAATTAACAATTGAGTCATTATGAACAAAATTCTACTAAACCATTGATTCACCTGGACAGAAAGTGTCCATACCCTGGCTGTGCCGATTACTTCTTTCAATAATGATTTTATAACTCAAAACAAACACGTAAAGATATCTCTCTATTATATCAAAAAAAAAAGTATCCAACGTGCAACAAATTAAAAGACTGCAGTGGTAACTTAGAACAAAGCCCCGATCTAGAGAAGGAATATTGTACACAGATAAGGTTATAAAATATAGACAAAATTATTGAGCAGGAAATAACCAAGAAGCATAGCATTGAAAACAAAAAAGTGTCTTAAAGAAACAAAACTTTCATTTTAAATATTACAATAAAAAAAAAGTTTAAAACTATGTACCAAAAAATGTACACAATAGTAATGTAAAAGCTTTAAAGTAAAGGAGATAGTTGGGGGGTGCAGTCAAAAAGAACACTGAATAAGTAATAAACTTATAATTATGTGCCGACGTTTCGACCTACAGTGCAGGTCATCTTCAGGGCGATTTGGAGAGCGAAGTCGTTAGATGTAACGGCTGGCTAGCACTTCTCTGGCTAGCACTAAGTGCTAGCCAGCCGTTACATCTAACGACTTCGCTCTCCAAATCGCCCTGAAGATGACCTACACTGTAGGTCGAAACGTCGGCACATAATTATAAGTTTATTACTTATTCAGTGTTCTTTTTGACTGCACCCCCCAACTATCTCCTTTACATTAGATCATCCAGTCAACTATTTTCATCTCATAAAAGCTTTAAAATTTAATAAAACTCCTTTTAAATGTACTCATGGCTTTTATTTTATCAAAGTGGCATTTTTGGAAAGTTGGCAATGCTGGGTTTATGTTTAATGGAATTTTTTTTATATTATTAAGAATTCGATTTAATTATTAAATTAGTTATTGTTCTTCTATAACCATTATTCAACCTCGACATTCTCAGTTCCTGAAGTTCGAAATACATTACATTGGCTTATTTATGAATTATTTAAATAATAAAATTGTGATGATATGGAATTGTAATGAAATGAATAACTGCCACAATAAATATATAAAAAAAAAAAAAAAGGTAAGTGAATAAACTTTGATCAAAACTTCAGAAATAAAAGAAAGCATAACACTTCTATTTATTTGAAAAACAAAAATTGAATTAAACAAATAATTTTTGATAAAAAAATTATAAATATAAAAAAAACACTATAAAAATAAATAATATATTCTGAGAAACCAAAGAAAGTAAAATAAAACAAGTGGATATATTGGAACGTGTGAGAAGTAATTCCAATAATACTAGTATTATTTTTTTTTCCGTTTTGTTTTTCTTCCAGTCCCACTATTGAACCTCATAAGGCAGGCCATTTCAAAGCCTTTTCACATTAAATGCAGAAAGTGCCATTTTCCGACTGAAACAAACAATTAAAGTTTATTTATTAATGCATAAGTAAAGTTTATAATATAACTTACGACATGATTTTAATACAGTAAAACTTCCTTGAACGGACACTTCTAACAGGCGGACATTTCTCGTAAGCGGACGATTATGTTTCCCCCCTCATAATTTTTAAGTTTTCTTTATATTTTTACTTCTGATATTCGGACATTCTCATAAGCGGACGCGGACAGAGATTTTATCAATAGTTTGACATAAAAACTTCCAATACGCGGACAGTAGAGCAAAATTTCCGAGAAAGGAACCTCGCTTGGAAATTGGATTGAAGCAAGATCTGTTTCAATTCAATTCCCGAAGTCGATGGGTTCGAGGAATTGTTTGTGCTTGCTTAGCTATGAATATTTTTAACTCAGTTTATTCTCCTCCTTGAAAAAGTAGAGATTATACCCGCGAGTGAACTTGAAAAATTGAGTGTCCGTGATCTTGGAAAGAATTTTAAAATTGGGAAAACGTGTGCTGCAGAAATTTTAAGAAATAAAAAAAAAAATTCTTCAAAAATGGGTAGATCATGGGAATGATAATTCAAAGAAGACATTTAAAGCAGAAGGGGGAGGGGGGGAGGCTGATGATTGATCAAGTTACATATGAGTGGCTATGCCGAGCGCGATCAAATAACATCCCAATTTCTGGACCATTACTACAGGAAAAGGCGTTGGAAGTTGCAAAAAGTTTGGGAAATGACAATTTTAAAGCTAGTGGTGGTTGGCTGGACAAATTTAAAGTGAGGCATGGAATAAAATACAGAACCTTAAGCGGTGAGGGTGCTTACGTTGACTGTCCTCTAGTTGCTGATTGGACATCGAAAGTAAAGGACCTTTGCACTGGATTTTCCCCTAAAGACATTTACAACTGTGACGAAACCGCACTTTTTTTTCGAGCATTACCGGACAAAACTATGGCGCTGAAAGCAGAGACTTGTAAAGGAGGAAAAATCTCGAAGGAACGTGTCACAATTTTTTTGTGCACTAACGTGGAGGGTGTGTTTGAAATTCCACTTTTGATAGGAAAAGCCAAGATGCTTTAAGGGTATCGATTTGAACATTTTTAAGGTGGAATGGCAAGCAAATAAAAGAGCATGGATGACCCACCAAATTATGTCAGAATGGCTGATTAATTTTAATAACAGAATGCAGTGACAAGGAAGACACGTAATTTTATTTATGGATAATGCCTCGTCACATCAAAATTTAGAGTTGTCAAACGTCAAAACAGTTTTTCTCCCGCCAAACACGACCGCCTCCTGTCAGCCTTTAGACCAATGGATCATTAAAAACTTTAAAATACACTATCGCAAATGTATTTTACGGCACATTTTAGCCCATATAGATGAGTCAACTTCGGCCAATGATTTGTCTAACAAAATTAATGTTTTGGATGCAATTCAGTGGATATGTTCGTCTATTAAAAAAGAAACTGTCACGAACTTTTTCATTAAATGTCTCACCTTGAGTCATTGCTTCATTTCTACATGATAAAACGCAATCCTTCTGGAGTGGAAGCAGTGATGAATTTAAAAGTCAATTTGGAAAAAAAATATCTGAAGAAAAAAAGGTCCAGAAAAAAATTACAGATTATTTTATTTAAATAATATTTATTTTATGTTTATTATTACTACTTAATTATTATTTCTTTGTTCATATAAGTACACAATTACGTATTATCTTTAGTTTAAAATAATGTAAGCCTTTGAATAAAATTTATTAGTCATATATAAACATACCTATTATTTTACTGTTTTCCCCCACCCTCATTTTCTCACCAGCGGACACTTCTTATAAGCGGACAAAATTTAATTCCCCACCTGTGTCCGCAGGTGAGAAGTTTTACTGTATAGACAAATCTTTTTAGAGGAAAAAAATACTTGACTTCAAAACTATAAAGAAGAACTAATTGTTTCTGACAAATAATATTGCTAAATAAGATAATTAATTATTCTGAACTGACAACAAGTATCAAATATTTTTTTCCATTCTGTCTCAAGCCGTTGTCATAATTCTTTAAACTATTAAATTCCCATTTATAAATGAATCAAATGAAACAACAATGTTACGCCAGCTTATCACTAATATAAAAAAATAGATAAATTATTGCACTTTTGTTTGTTTATTTATTTAAATTATTTTATGCTGCTATTGCTAATCGGACAATGCTACAGTGGGAATCCTAAATTTTGCCTATCCAAGTTTAATTACGGTAGGAATCTTAAGTGAGTACCGGGCATCGTACAGGCTCAGGACCCCCATTTTCCAAAGGATGCATAACCAAGGATGTTTTACTACCTTTAAAAAATCCAAAGGTCACCTGCCAGGCTACGAACCAGCAATCTTGGTCTTAGTAGGTGCTAACTACTAGATCATAGGTGGCCCCTTATAGCACTTTTATATTGATAGTAAATAGTGACTAAAGTTACAAAATAATATACTTTTGTTTTTATTTTTTTATTAATTCTTCTATACCACTTTGAAGATAGTATTAATTTTTGTTTAAGTAAACTATTGGGATAATACATGTTTCTGACTGCATTATGTAGAGAATTTTTAGAGAAACAGCTAAACTATTTTTAAGTTTGTTGGTTTAAGTTATTTAGCGAGATCCCAGAAAAAGTTTAATGAAGATTTCAGCTCAAAATAAAGAAAAAATGTTTTAACTACTTATGACTTTTTTTCTGTTTCATTTTATTCCTTTGGATCAGCTGTAGTATATTATTGCAAAATTAATAGCAATAACAAATAATATATCTAAAAGAATTCTCTGTCAGCAAGTATAGTTTATATAATACCGTCCAAGGTGTACCCACTAGTTAAAAAATTAATTCAACAACAGTGAATTTATGAGTAATTACACATAAAAAAAAGTGTTTTAGAGTATCCTGATAAAATTTATACGGGATCTTACTCCGTGCCTCTTAGAAATAAAACAAGTATAATTCTTTTCTGAGGATTGATCAATGTTTTAATTTGCATATGATGAATATGAATATGAGAAAATAAAACAATTAACACAAGGTGTACAAAGAATTAATACAAAGTAAGTTATTTATGAATGACTAAGCCTTTATATCGATAATTCATCATTACCTGAATCGTCATCCGGAGCACCTTGTGCGAACGGTGGAGCCTTGTTTATGATTTCTTCGCCCTCTTTAGCGCTGATCGTATCCTTACTATCACTTACACCAGTATTTATCCTGAAAATAATAGAAATATTATATATTATTTATTATACAGATATATTTCACATAGTCTAATAATAAAATAAGAGTCAAGTAAAAAAAAAAATATTTAGGAAAAGCTTACCTGCATATGTCGATCTCATCTTCTCTGGACATCATGCTTTTCCAGTGCTCATGTGTCTCTTGAATAATTTGGTTGGCGAACGCCTTGTCTTTGAACTCGGCATTGAAAGCAAACTGGTTTTCAGGTTTGCCATCGGGAATTTTATAAATTCTTAACCATTCTACGGTAGCCTTCAGGAGACCAGGGAAATACTTGTCAACGTCTCCGATATCTGAAACAAATAATTAATTGAAATTGATTTAACAATTATTAAACGAAATGCTATAAAAACTGTGAATTTGAATTGTTTCCATAGTATTGAAGGTAAGAAGCAAAAATCTAATTTACAGCTGAAAGATAAAACTTTTAAGAAGGTTATTGTGTAGTTTCCTGTATCCTTGAAAGCAAAAATATGTACAAACTCTTTTAATAAATTATTAAGCCAAACAACTTCCAACCTAATTTTCTATGCGATCATCCTTGGAATAAACCATTATATATGTGAAAACAAAATTTCAGACATTCTGGCATTTACTACCTTTTAAATGGAAACACTTCAATAGATGGTACTCTAAATATAAATGACTAACACTTTCAATATATAATTTTATGGATTTCTAAACCCTCTAAATAACCGAAGAGATAACATTCAAAAAGTAAACTTAACTATTTGTAATATTAAATTATAATATATAAATTATTTATTGTTCATTTTTTTTAAAACCACTGTTCACTAAAAACAAAATCTGGTGACAGGTATTCCTGTTATATAACCTAAAAAAGTTCAATCATAACTCAAGAATTTCAAGGCTTTAAAGTGTTCAATTCAAAATATTTATTCCCAATTCATAACATTAATTTTTTTAAAGATTGGAATAATAAAATATCAGATTTGGTCAGCTCATAATAAAATGTTAGATTTAGATTTAATAATCGATTGGCATAGTTGTAAAAGTTGTATTTCTGTTTGATAATCAATTTTACTAAACTTCATTCACTGATAGCTAATTGCATTGCCAAAATAAAACATGTTCAAATGTAAATAAAATTCATGTACATATTGAAATTGAAATAATTTCATCAATTTTTTTAAGATGTAACTTTAATTATTTTTACTAAACCACTGCATAAAATAAAAAATGAAAGATGAATCTCAATACATAAATGTTTCTTTTAAAAAAATATGATAAACAAAAAACCTTACCATTCAACGAATCAGCAACAGGGTCGTTCTTGTTGATTGTTACTACTTTCCAGTCTGTCTCACCTTAAAAATAAAATTATTTTAAAAATTAAAGAAAGGAATTGCTCAGTATGTAGGGTGCTAGGTTACTCATATCCATTATTAATAGCTTATAGTCTATGATCACTACAGAAAAATGGTACATTAGTAGTATAGTAACTATCCAAGAAACAAATGTCCAACAAAAGCTTGATAAATATTTAACTGAGGCAAGAAATTTATCAAGATGGCAAATTTTATGTCTCTGATTCATAATTCATACCTCATTAATTATCTGAATACGGAAGACTGATTAAAATGGAAATATAAAAGTAATTTGTTTTCATTTTGCAGAAATCAGAAAATAAAAGCAGCTTTTTTAAAAACTATTTTTTACTAGGAATATTAAAAAAAAAATTTCATTTATCTTATCATATCTCAAAAGTGTTATCAATGAATAAAGTTTATACAATTAATTACATTTTTATATCAATACTATATGTAATTTTCTTTCCTTACAAAGGTAAAACATGGAAGCCTTGAATTAATTTCATATTAGATTTGGAAATTTTGATCTTTTTTATATGTCAAGTAAGTCAATATATGACAAATATATAAAGGTGAAAGGTTAAATTTTTGGAAAAACTGAATTACTGTCATGAGCTAAATAATTAATTAATATAGTATTTATAACATTTTATCTCTGTTATATTTCTTCCTTCCACTCACATATATACAATAGTTGGCTCAGGATTGAGTTTAGAAATGTGCCAAATAATATTAAATGTAAGAAGAGACGAGTGAATAAATCTGATTTGAATTCAGTTCTCAATCTTCAACTGTTGATAACTGATCCTTCAATTATTCAAAAAATTTTCAAATTAAATCACACATAAAATTTATTTAAAATATAAATAAATTTTACCTTCATCAATTAAACCAATAACACCTACGACCTTCACTTGCTGAACTTCACCTCTCTTGGCAATCTAAAATAAATTTTAATGAAAATTATAAGAAATTAAATTGCACTGTCAAAAAAATAAATACAGAAAATTAAATAATATTTCAAGAACAGAAAATAAGTAAAAGCTTAGCTGGGAGATGAAGCTCGAAAATAAACCAGAGATAACTAAATAATTAAAAAATAAACATGATATTTGGTTTACATCACAACATATTTAGGTCACTTAAATATTTTGATTTTGATACCATTATGATTCATTTATCTTATAATTAAAGATGAAGAATAACCTAGTAATGTTCAAGTAGGTTCATAATGTCATAGGTCAATTGAGTTTTTAAATTCTTCACTCTCTCCAATATTATGGAAATAAGTAGATTAATTCTTATTAAAAAAATATCATTACTTAAAGAAGGCTAAGAAGATTTTGTTATTTTGATGTAAATAAGGAAGTTTTTTAAATATTACTACTGAGTCTTGTTTTATACTCTGTGTTATATGTTATATAAATAAAGACACTAAGCCTTTTACTGAAAAGAACAATTTATTATAAGCAAAGATTCGTAACATGCTATAAGAATTTGTCAAGGTACTTAGTAAAAAAAAGTGCTTTGCGTGTTTATTGGTTTAAGTGATTTAAAAAGTCCTTAACATATGTTAAGATTAAATACTGATTTTGATGTGATTGATGATATGTTAATATTTATACTAATTTAGAATAATCAACAAGAGAAATATAATTATATTGACTTACCCGAGAACCAATTTCGAGAACATCGATAGGATCATTATCACCATTGAAACCAGTATGCTCGTCCTTAATCTCGGGATTTTCCCAGGTCTAAAAAAAACAAAACAATATACCACTTGGAATAAAACAATATACCTAAGCCTCAACTTAAAATGCTATAAAAATTATTGAAACATTGAGACAATTACGGATAAAAACTGGTATTTTTGGTTCAATACACAAAAGCTTGTACATTTAATATAATAATAATAATAACACATGACATTATGAATTGAGAGGTATTTTGTGGTAGATACCTGTGGAATGGCACCATAATTCCAAATATATCCGTGATGAGGAAAGCAGTTAGCAACATACCGCAGTTTTCCTTTCTTAGTATCTTGCTTGATAGGATTCAATGGTTCAGTACGTGAAATCTGAAAAATATTAGATGATTTGAATACTTAATGAGATTTGAATTGCATAATACAAAAGAAAAAATTGGGAAGTTATATAAGATGAAGCATGTTGTTGGCAAGTAAAGGGTAAAAGTCACACAGCCCTGTTAGTCAATGAAAAAACAACAAAGACGGACTAAATAATATTTGCAAGAACACAATTGGTTTTTAATTGAAGGAATGAATAGTAATTTTTCACAAATTTGGAACTCATGACTTCTGCTCGAACGTCAAGGTATCACAGAATTAATAAAAAGCAAGAATAATCACTATTCTTTTTTAATAGCACTTGATTCTGAGCTCGCCTAACTGCCTCGTGTTTTATTCGCCCTGAAGATGGCCTACATTGTAGGCCGAAACGTCGGCACATAATAAATAAGTTTTGCTTATTTTGGTGTTTTCTTTGACTGCACCCCCAACTATTTCTTCCTTAAACTATTCTTTTTTATTTACATTCAAGTCTTAGAGATTGCTATGGCAAGGTCAAATGATGTAACAATCAATAAAATTATATTTACCTCCATTTTAGGATTTGTCCACCTCGGGATTTCGACGACCATATTGAGGAATTGAGAGGATTCGTCGGCGTACATAGGAATGTCATGGAATGGCGAAATTGGGACTCCGTCAGCATTTTCTATTAGAGAAACAAATAATAATGAAATAAGTAATAAAGGCTGGTCAAAGGAGTATTTTAAACATATAATGGAAGAATTAGACTAGACTTCATCAGACTTAATTAGTTTAAAGAAACAGTTGATAATAATAATGAAGTAAAGAAGTCTGGTCTAAGGAGTATTTTAAATACTGTATTCAAATACATAAGTTTAAGACACTATGCATAATGTACATATAAGTATACATAATGCTTGAATAATAAATATTGGGTTTAATTAATGCAGCTTTTTAACAACTCTTAAGTTTCACATATTGTAGAATTAGAATAAAAATATTCTTCTTTCTAACACTTACTGAAAAATATCCTATAGGACTGTGTGTTCGTTGTTCCACGTTCGACGGCTTTGAAACTCATTTTCCTAATATTGGAGATAGAACAAGTCTGAACAAAATTATTTACAAGAGAAGTGGACCTGACTAGGGGTTTCAATGGTAACAGGGAAATCACGTGTATTAATTTCAACATAATATAGCCCTGCGCTCTGATGAGCGAAATCGGAATCAAAATTGATAAGAGATAAGATAATGGCGTGATTTCTGTGTAAAAAACAATCCCTAAACGTTCTATTTCATTTAACATAAAGTGAAAATTAAGTTAAAATAAGAAACTACGAGGTTACATCTAAGTATTGCATAGAGGATATATTTAATTGTGCAATACTACCGAACCAGGCATCCCAATATATAGAACTACATCCTACACCCTTTAAAAGTTGACTATGTATTCATCTCAATCAATTAAATTTTGATTATACTGCTTTTAATTGATATTCGAACACTTTTAGTTAACCTTGCTCAGTTTTTCCTTGACCTTAATATTTTTTTTAAATATGGGACACATCTTAAAAAACTATATTGCTTTTAAAATGCTTTAAATCATAATGTGTTACATTTAATCTGTGAAAGTTAGACTGAATTATACTTGCTCATATAAAAAATTATAAATTAGTGATAAAAGAAAAATGAAAAATAATCTGTTACTATTTTTTTCAACTTTTTCTGTATTGTTTAATTCACAATGCCAGGAGATACTTACAACTGGTGAATATCATTGCAATAAACAAATAAATGAAAAATATTTCCCCAATGAGAATTCTGTAGTATTGTTTCAAGTCATTCAAGGTCTCTCATCCAACTTCTTTTCATATGTCTATGAATGCTGTCAGGGATGTTTTTCTTGGCTATTTGCTAAAGGAGTCTATTAGAATGTCCTTGAAGATTGCTGTGAAATCTTTTGTAATATTACTTACTATATGTGTGTTTTGAGAATTGAAATGCTCCATAGTGTGTCTGTTCTAGAACTTTTTACCTGCAGTATTAGTATTTTTTGAGTGCGAGTTACTTTTACAATTCCATATATTAGTGAGGCCTGTGCCTATGATTAGTTTTAGTAGGTAGTTGTATGTATTAAGTTTTTGTTTTTGGTCCAATTTTGAGTGACATCAATGCAGGGAGTATAAAAGAGTTTATTTAATGTCTTTTGTTAAGCCTGAAAGAATGAAATTTGATGTTTTGACACTATCTCATTCTGTCATATGTTAGTTCAAGGCTAACTATACTGTCAGATTTCAGGATTTTTTCATTTTTAAGATAGATTGGAGAAAATGTCTCATGTCAAAGTGAGAATGATTTGTCAGAGAATAATGTGATGTGTTTTATTCATACTTAGTTTTCCAACATATATACCAATTGTGTAATGTCTGTAAGTGATCATGTAAAATATACTTAAATGGGTTTTGATGCTTTGTAATAATAGATGTATCATCTATTTCCATGGTGTCATGTTGTTGATGCAAGAAGTGATCCTTAAGGTACCTTGGCCTTAGCTGGTCTAATTGATGAGTTTTCTGTCAAATGTTGTATGAGAAAAAATCTATCAGAGAGGAATGATTTAAGGATGAAATAGTAAGTGGTAATATTTTGAGTTTAAAGAGAACAGAAATATAACTTTTACTTTTACTCAAGTTCTTTTGATAACTCATATATTTTCAGAATGTATATGGAGTAATTGATTGCTATAAACAAAGCATAACATTATTAGGTTTAATAAAGCATACTATCAAATAATAAATGTAATGCAAATCAAACCTAAAAACAAAACAATTATTTAACAGACCTTTTGTACACTCTAATATTTACATGAATAACAAATATTGCCACTTAATATGAATAACAAATGACTATGAGTCATTAGGTAGCAAACACATGTCTACATATCGCTGCTCCGGAAGTATAATGACAACTGCAAATATAAACAGGACAAGCAAAAGAAAAATATGTAATTCCAATTTGTCTTAATATAATGGCCTATAGATAGGTTTAATTATTCTATTAGAGTAGTTTATAAACATATATGGGTTATGTAGATTTACAAACATCTATTAAATGCATTGATGAGCCCGTCGAGACAATAAAGTCAATTTTACAAAATTTTACAGTTGGGTCATTATACTTACGGAGCAGTGATATGTAATCTACCATTCTCTTTAATTTTATGGTGGAATGTAACAAACAAAAACCGAATTAAATTTAAGATTTTTTTCGACACATTAATAAAGTTAGTCTTTTGTAAAGCAACTTTTAAAGCTTTTGGGTGCAAGTAGAGAATATGCTGGTCGGTCTAAAGGAGAAAAGAGAGTGTGTTGAGATTCTTATGAATCATGGTAAATTAAAATAGTTATTTAAATGCAATTAGTTTTTATTTGTTTATTGCAATCATCATTCAATAGTTATCAGTAAGCACTGACAGCTGTGAATGAAGCAATTGATAGAAAAAAATTCCTAATTATTGGTTTCGTAGCTCTCTCTTTATATTTTATTTCAAAATTTGTAATTCAAGTGTTACAGTTTGAAACAACAATTATTTTATCTATACTATCTGGTTTTCAGTGATCACTTACAGTTTTGAATTAAACTATGATGGGAAAAGGGAATTTTAATGTGATAAATTATAAATAACATTTTTAAGTGTGTAACTTATAACATCTTTTAACTGAGGCTCCATTTTTCTTGAGTTAGGTGTGATTAAATGTATGGAAATGTTTTAACACTTGCTTGTACGAAGATTTAAATAAAATTATACATCCTTATTCCTTTTATGAATTTATTCCTGTTAAGCATACACCCCAACACAGCTCAACAAATTCCGACTCTCTCTAACTGTTCTTCCATTATGGGCGAGTGTTTTTGTACATGTTTCAACTATAAATAAACCAATTACTAAAGGTGATATTTATTTTATCGTTCCATGGAACAATTTGATGCCTGGTCTCTGTAGTCTAAACCCACTTCCCTTTCTTCTTTCTCCCTTTCTCTCACCCTGCTTTGTCTGTAAGAAATCAGCGACCTTGTGCCGGTTTTGAGAACCCACCTTCAGCAGACTCATCTATTGTAAAACTTGAAATACCCTTGGGTAGAAGAAATATTTGTAATTATGCTATATATATTTATGTATTGTATATATAATTATAATACTGTATTATATTTATATTGTATTGTAAACATTTTTTGAATAAATGGGGTTTTGAAAAAAAAAAAAACAGTACGATATTCAGTTGATCTATTCAGAGCAAATCAATCCATTAACTTAATGAAGCAAGTATCGTGTAAAGTGTTAAGACACCCAAGTAAGTATGTCCCATCCTTTTGAATTATATCTTTTCATCATGAATTAAATTAAAAATTAATTAAAAAAATAATAGCAAATCCAGTGTATTCCAGTTTAAATAAATTTAGTAATTACTCTGCAGGTTGTAGTTTTGAGTTGAATCACAACAAGTTTTAACTTTTCATTTGTTTCCTTTTTAATAATTTCCAAAAATACAAGTTATAATGCATGAGCTTTAGTGTGGAAAAGAGAATGTAATTATGTATACAAGGAAGAAATAGTTGGGGGTGCAGTCAATGAAAACATCAAAATAAGGATTAATTATGTATACGTAAGGATTAATTATGTATTAATTAAATTAATTATGTATTATGTGTAAGGATTAATTATGTATTAATTATGTATAAGGAGTAATTATGTATACTTCTGTAATAATTGCATCTGGAAATGAAGGTTTCATTAAACATATAATCTATAGTTCGAAATGTTGGTTGAAACTTTTATTTCATGATGAAACGATTAACGAAATCTACTCAATAACCATAATTACATTCTCTTTTCCATACTAAAGCTTACGATAACTTGTATTTTTGGAAAAAATGAAACGAATAAACAGTTAAAACAGCGCTAAGTGACAGCCTGCAGAACAGATACCATAAGTTTAAACTTGTATTCAAGATCTTTAGTTTGATTCTTCTATAATTCTTCTTTATCAGGAATGATGACTTCTGATATACATGTTGTTGTTTTCTAATTCATAAAAAATAACAAATACACACTTTAAATAGTTTTTACTAACTAGTGAGTATAACGATTAAGCTAAGATATGAACTTAGCTAAATTGATGTACTTATTACTTATTATTATCACTTTTACTGATTGTCAACACCACTAACATTTATGAATTAAACAAATAAATGAATGTGATTTAAAAGGAATCTTGTGATTTCAAATAATAAGGTATTTCTAACAACATTACTGATTCAGCCATTTATGCAGCATGTAGTAGTTACATTTGCAAAACCCATTAATAATATGTTGATTAGAACATTAATTCACAATTCTTATGGAAACAAGGTACAGTAGGCTTTCTAAAACAATCTATTAACACAACTTCCTCATAACATTTCACAAACTATATTTATTAACTATTATTTTTTCAATTTATATTCCTAAAAATAGTTTTGTAGTATAATTAATTACATTTGGTTTTATTAGATTGTTAATAACGGATAGGATGTCCTGATTTTCGGCGAGAGAGTCATTTATTAACTTTTATTACTAATTTGTATCTATTTTAGTAAAAAGTTCTAACTTTAATAATCTCGAAAACAAACGCCATTTGGATAATTATGGACAGCCTAACGTTGTACATAATTCAGTCCACCGTATAATTTATATCTTGTGTTGTAGGGAAAGTTGTGGTGGGGATGAAGGCAATTTTCTCCTTAAAATATTCCCCTCTCATACACTACATATAAGACCGCTTTCATATTGAAGCGATATATCGTAAGAAATATATCGCGGCGATTTATTGTGATGAAAACGAAAATACATAATTTTATTTACGCAGAAATTGAATAGTTGCAGATATACATGAGTTTTTCCTAGATTAATGAAAGTAATTATCGAATTATCTTTTCTTCTTCTTCATATGCACAGCTCAAAATATCGGACGATACAAATCGCAGAGGAGACCTACTAGCAGTACATCAAGAGATATATCACTGGCGATATGTTGCGCATCTCATTGCGCTGATTAAGCTATTTATTCATACTATATTAATTACTTTCATAGATTAATTCAGAAACTTAAAGATATAATCTGCTTAAGTTTTCTCAAACTAATTTTTAACACAAATGTGTTACAAGATTTCACAAACCGTGTTTATTAGCTTTTAATTTTATAGATTACAGGTTCATAAAAGTAAGTTTGATGTATTCCGTATGTTAATTTCTTTTTTAAGAACTTTTTAAATTAACCATTAATATAAGAAGGCATGCAATAAAAATATATTAACAAATCGAAATTTGTTAATAATTTTAAAAGTCGTAATATATTTTTTCTATTTTACGTAATTCTATACCTGTTCAAAAGAACGTGTTCTTACTAAAAGAAACAGTTATTAATAAAATATTTAAACACTAGCTCTTTTTTAAAGAAGTAGCATTTTTAAAAAAGCATTATTGTTAAAATAGAAAAGCAGCTTTAAAAAATAAGTTTTATTTTATAGTTTTAATAGCTGCTGTAAGAGTGGAACATCTTACACCACCTTAAATAATAGTTTCTAAATCTATCAAGAGATATCAGAGCGGTCGAATACAAGCGAGGAATAGTTTTAAAATTTTCCGCGAGAGCGCAGCACCTCCCGGCACCTTAAAAATTTAGTTCTTAAAAAATCCAGGAGATATCAGAGCTGTCGAATACGAGCTAGGAAACAGTTTTGAAATTCTCCGCAAGAGCGCAGCACCTCCTGGTACCTTAGAAAAATTTAGTTCTTTTAAAATCCAAAAGATAGCAGCACCGTCGAATACGAGCGAGGGAATAGTTTTAAAATTCTCCGCCAGAGCGCAGCACCTCCCGGCACTTGGAATATTAGTTTTTGAAACTATTAATAGATGGCAGCACTATCGCCGGCCTGGAAAAGTGAGCTCCTGTGAACTGCTACTCTCCTGATACAAATTCAAGAATTTCTCGTAAAATGCCAGGCGCTAGGGGGGTCGCTGAGAAATGTGAGCTCCTGTTACCTCCTACTCTCCTAATACAAAATGATGAATTTCTCGTCAAAACTGACGCGTGTAGGAGGGGTCGGAAGAATCATTGAGCTCCTATCACTTCCTACTCTCCTGATACAAAATAAAGATTTTCAACCCCGAATCATCGTCTTTCGCATTCTTTTAAAAAATTATTTCTTCTGTGCATTCCTCACATTCCATTGTTGTTTTCTGAATATATTTAACTGTATTTTCTTACTTTATCTGTTTTATTTAATAAATATCGATATTTTTGTGAACTACTTGTTCTGGTTTTCTTTTTCCTTCTCCGAATTATTAACAACTTTGTCATTTTCTTAATTAGTAATTGAGATAATTTATATTGATTCATTTCATTATTTCTTCTTTGGACCACTTAAATTGTGGGACCAAGTGGCCATATTTTTAAGAAGAAAAATAGTGTTTAAGCAAAACTGGATCTAAGATTTTTACCATGAATGGTAAATATTTCCAGTTTTTGGCCTCTCCACTAAAAATCAACATCATCTCAACTAATAATGTTTTAAAAGATATACCTTCAATCTATTGACTGAATTGAGGCTAAAAATTCAAACTTTATAAAGGAATTTACTTAAATTTCATATACAGTTTGTTTAAGCCCTTACTATAAAGAATCTACATTTCTAATATTAACTATGCATATAAAATTAATTTTTATTTTGGAGGAAAAGGAACAGTGAATGAAACTTCAACAAATATATAAATACAATTATTTATTACAACAAAATATACATTTTGATATTCCATATTTTAAAATGGCACTAGTATCACTTATTAATAACAATAAAATTAATACTATTTATAATTAAAAATGTAAATAAAAGGAAGATATTACAGCAATAATTTCATCTTCAGCTGGATTTTAATAATCCTATGTTAAATACAGTCTCAACATAATAAGCATGATTAAAAAAAATATTCAATTCAAGGAAGCAATGTATTACAAGATTTTTACATTAATATTTCATTATAAAAAATTGTTAACATTATTCATTATTATTCTCTTCTGAATGGTCTGGTCCCTCTCCGTAATGTAGAACGCTCATTATTCTTCAAAGCATACTTTATCTCTTCAGATACACAGTTTTCTTCATGAAGGCGATTCCTTAAGGTCCTGTAAAAAAAAAAAATAATAAATTATATCTTTAAATTACAAAATTATTATAAGGTAAATACTAAATATAGGTGATTGAAAAGTCAATGGAGTAAAAGTGATTTAATAGTTTTGACAAAACTTATTCTAAAGTTAAACAATTTTGATCAAACCTAAAATATTTAAGCTTGAATTATGTATTTCTTACTTATTTACGAATAAGTGAAGAGAACTACTTCCAGATAACTGAAATCATATCATTCTCGTAGTTTTTGGTTTTAAATGGAGTTGTGATATCAGCAATTACTCTTTTTCAAGGTACAAATTCTAGAAACTCATTTTGGAGAAAATTAGACTTAGCCATTTATTCACCAGCGCTGTAGACATATAATAAAAACATTTTATATTTTAGTGGAATTAACTATCCACATCCATACTTAACATCGTCTTTCAAAAAAAGTCACTCTTACTCCTTTACTTCCAATTAATTCAAATAGTTTATAAAATATTCATAAGATAAAATATATTATATTTTTATATCAATACTATGTAATGCAAAAGCTGAAAAGAGCCAGGAAATAATTTTAAGGACATGAGTGGAAAAATTCCAAACGAAAAGTCTTAAGTCTCTAAAATAAAAAAACCCATAAATATCTTATTAGTAACACATTTATTTTGTTTTCTGTTATTTTAGAGACCTTTGGAAATTTTCAACTCATACCCTATTAAATAAAATTTTCATATTGTTGACAAAATAGTGAAACCATGGAACTGTCCTTAATTTTCAAAAACAGAAAAACACAGTTTAAAATTTTAATTATTCACCATACTTGGTTTTCTCTTTAGTAGAATGAACTACAGCATGTGATAAATTATCGAGTAAAATCAATTAAAACTTTCTTATTGAGCATAGAATTTATGCAAAAATAAATTATCTCCAACTTAAACTGTTTTCAGTTTGCATGGTTTCACATTTTGCCTGACAATTTCTTATTTTTTATAAAATAATAACTTCTAAAATATTTTTATTTTTTCTGAAATTACCTGTTGCATAGACGAGTCTTCATTGACAATTGATGTCACTCCACAATGTGCCTTTTGATACAGCAATACTGCAGCCTCATTACCGCAGAGATGAAGGAAGATGTATCAAGTATTAAGTGATCCTCATGGAGACTTCATCGTCTTCAACCACAAAGTGGTAATTATCCTTACCACCGTTAGCATCGTCAAGAGTGAAGGGTAATCCATCAGTGGACGGTGCCTGCAAAACCTTTAAAATAAATATACAAATATAATACATATTTAAAAAAATTATTCTAAATTAAAAAAAAAATTGGACTGTTTTTTGTTAATTTATTTTAATCATAACTTATATTTTTAAAAATATTTGATTTTGATATTCTTGTGTTATTAACAAAACACTAAAATAGTATTTAAATAACTTTGCTCTTCACAAATGATCCATAAAAATGGTTGTCAACAAAATACAGACTTCCATGAATTTATTAATTTAATTTTAGAGTTTGTAATAGTTTTAATTTAATATTTTACTTGCTATTTCATTTTCCTAAATGGAGAACGTATTTTTTTCTTAAGAAATTGGTCAGGAGTGTTGTGAATGAAGAATTGACCTTATAAAGTACAAATTATATAATGCTATTGAGTGCAATAGTTTATGCTATTATTACATAAGTTTTACTCATTATAATATAATATTTCAAATTACAACTGTGCTCAACATAAGAAACACATCATTAAGAATATTTTTTCAATCAACTAAGTACTAAACTGATAATATATTTGTTTACTAAATTATTAGTATATTTATTGTTAACTATTACAGCTAATTCACTATTACTTTATCACTAAAGCATTTGTTTATAAATTATTTTCTCCTTCAAGAAGCGTATTTTTACATAAACATATTTTAAAATATATATATATATATATATATATATATATATATATATATAAAATGTAATCTAATTTTTATTAGTTTATTGTTAAACGTGTAAACACAAATTGCTCCCTATATTATTTAAATTACTTGGAGTGTATTCGAACGTGCTGGCATCTCTTAGTCACTACAAGAACTATTTTTTTAAGGTACCGAGAGATGCTGTGCTCTTGCGGTAACTTTTAAAACTATTATAAAATTCTGATTTTTTTAAAAGAGATTTTCTCTCTTTTAACTCGTTAACAATTATTTTTAAATCAGCAAATACTTTCGAAAACATACTTCTATTTAGTCTATAAGTTGGTTATTAGGTTAGTTCGATCTAGATATACTCACAAGCAAGGGCGGATCCAGGATTTTTTTCTGGGGGGGACCACAATGGGCAGACGGAAAAAAAAAATCAACAATAATTTAAAAATAAACTTGTTGTATTTATAGAAAGGATTCAAAGGTACGTACATACATAAGTTTTATAACGGTAAGAATATAAGACTGCTACAGACGTCTTTGCATACAGAAGGATATTAATATTAATGGACATTTACAGATGTCATGGTATTAGCAAGTATTAGTTCTTTTTGTAGTTACCAGTTATTCAAACATGTATCCGTTATTTTAGCAAGTATTAGCTATTTTAATATGTATTCGTTCTTTTAACAAGAACTAGTTCTTCCCTCTTAACAGCTTTAACAAGAACTAGTTATTTTGAAAGATACTACTGAAGTAACTTGAAGTACAAAAATATTTAAATCTGTTTTGAAGTGATTACTTTAAATTGTTTATATATAAAATGTTTTTAATATCACTTACCTTTTTATGTTTATAGTTGCCTTTATATGCTTTAGAAATAAAATTATCATAAGAATCAATGTAATTATGGAAAAATTACTTTTATGAACCTAAATTGTAAAATTAAAAACTAATAAATATAGTTTAATAAACTATCTAGCACATTTCTGTTAAATGTGAGAAAACTACTGCCGATTATATCTATAAGAATTGTAAATACATGATCAAGTCTACTTATTATAGAAATAAAGTGTCTTAGACATGTTTCCTAAGTTCCACACTTAATCATAATCATAATGCTTACAGATATGCTCACATGTATGTGTAAAGAAGTTTTTACATCCTAGCTCATGTTTTATTTGTTGATTATTTATTCCCTTTAGAACTTAGGTGTTTTGTCAGAAATTGTACTTTTTATTTACTTTTATAAATACTTTGTATCATGTAGTCTCCAGGCATGATATATATTGTTTCTTTTTCTGTTCTTGTTTGTTATTCTAAAGGGGCTTATTCCTAGAATTACTTATAAAGGCAACTATATATTAATCTTGAATCTCAGAAGTACATCATTCTTTAACATTATTTAGTAAATTTACTGAATCATCCAATTAGATTAAAAAGAATGTTTTGGGGTCACCTGTGATGTAATGATTAGCATAACAATCTACTATGCCGAAGATTATGGGTTCATAGCCAGCCAGTTGGCCCTCGAACTTTTTAAGGTAGTAAGAATCCTTGGTTATGACACCCACCGGAAGGAACGTAAAATAGTGGTCCTAAGCTTGTACAGTATCAGTTAGTAATTAAAGATCGTAGCATCATCCGATTAGCCACTAAAGTATAAAGTGATGTTTAATCATTAAAGATAAACAAGCAAAGTAATGTGTTTAGATTACAGCAATAGTTCAAAACTTATAAAAATTACAATACAAATATTTTCCAAGATTGCATAACTCTTTTAGTGACATTCTCAGCTTCCACAAGCTGAGTTTTATTTTTATATACATTAATAAATCCTAATTACTTTCTTAAAAAACATAAAAAGAAAGTAAAAAACATTTTTTTCAACAAGTTTTGTATTATATAACAACTGCACATTAAGAACAGCCACTTTATTGAGGCTGAGCAAGCCACAGGTGGTCCAGCAAATCCATAGCTGGTAACAGAATAAATAAAGTTTACAGCCAAGGTCACAGATTATTAGTACAGCACCATTATGAACTGAGCTACAAAGCTCACATTTGTTTTTAATAAATTTATTATGTAACAACATTCCTTTCAGTCATGGAATCTTATGTATTATTGTTTTCTTTTTGAGGAAATAAATTAATTAATCATTATGTAACAAACCTTTTATCTTTATGATCACATATTTACCTGAGTAAAAATAGATTAAAATCTATTTCGGTGGTTAATTACAGGGTTTATTATTTTTGTATTCAATACATTAAAAAATTATTCTCTTTTAGACAATGTAAAAAAAGTATATTGATGAGATAAAACTACATTCGACATAGTTCTGTTATCTTATTTAGGTATGAGCCCTATTTGACATATAAGAGCTAACATTTAAATAAAATAAGTGTAGTTTATTTTTAATATTGCAAAATAACACTATTCTAATTAGCAGGTTATCTTTAAATAATTATCAAAACTTTATGGAAATTATAAAAAAAGATGCTGAGGATTGAAATGGTTCCCTAGTGGTACCAAACTTAAGGAAGGAAATTGGAAAATGAACTGAAGAAAATTAACACTTAAAATATTGTAGAGATGAAATTTATTAATATTTAAATTTAAAAAATATTAAATATTTGTATACATATTGAATATTAGCTTCAATAGAGCAAATGAAAAAAAAACAAGACAGAAATAATCTGATTTTAAATGACAGATTTTGGTCTTTTGTCGAGCCATTCCTTGATCTTTGGGAGAGAGTGAACGTTTTCTTTTAAATGCTTGAGGTTTTCGTACTTTTCATAAAAGTCGAGTTGAGTCATCTTAATCAAGTATTCAGAAACAGCGACAAAGTAAAGATCACCCCATGATAGCTAAAACAAAAACGATTATATTAATAAACGTTTTAATCATAATAAACAATAAAGGGTATATTAAAAAGTTTCATTAACTTACTTCGCCATTGGCTAAGTAGCCATTGTTCTGTTTAACAAGCTCATCTAATTTACTCAAATAAAACGGTAATATTTCATTCATCAATGTTACGTGTTTTTTAGCTTTGCTTTCTTCGTTGTCATCATACCAATAATTGCCGATAGCTGTAAGAAATATGAATCATAATTAAAAATTAATAAAATAGCAATTTTCTTTTAGTATTCAAAACCTAAGAATACTTCTACAGCCCCGGTAAATAAGTGGTCAAGTCGGATTTTGTCCAGAGAGAGTTAACTGCTTTCAGATAACTGGAATTATTATTTGGATTGAAATGGAGTTGTAATATAAATAATAACTCCTTTTCAAACCAATGCCTTACTTAGCCCCTTATTCACAACGAAAATAACTCTATTTTGCTTACTTAAGCACAATTCACTAGGGCTGTAGAATTAAAGAAACATTTCATTAATAACGAACCCGAAGGCTCAATGCCGATACCATCAATTTATGTTTACAAACCTCCGTCCACGGAGCACCTCCCAAACCCAAACCCGCCAGATCACTCTTAACGAAATCCTCCCACCTAAATATCGGTCTACCCCTCAGACGCTTCCCAGTCGGTGCAGCGCCTTTTAACATCTTAGGAATTTGTTCGCTATTAATTCCAGCAACTTTATATGTCCATCTTAATCTTCGCGACGCTATCACCTGAATAATATTTACCGGATGCATGTTTCGCTTATGCAGGCTTCCTTTTTAATATTATCCAAAAAAAAAATCATTGTGAGCTTTAGTATGGAAAAAATAATTTATTTGTGAGAAATTTAGGTAATCATTACCCATAATTACATCCTCTTTTCCACGCTAAAGCTCACGATAATTTATATTTTTGGAGAATATTAAAAAGGAAATGAATAAACAGTTAAAACTTGTTCAGACTCAACTCGAAGCGACAACCTGCCAGATCAACTGATAACTAAAATTATATTCTATTTGTTAAGGTTAGGGGATGGAGATGTTAATGCAAAATTAACAAAAGTGGAACCTTTTCATATCTTCTACAGCTTTACAAGAAATTAATTTGTTACGAACGATCATTAAAATTAAAGACTATCAAACAAACAATTATAGGCTTACCTTGGCGCATATCGTGCACCGTGTCAACAGCCACGTCAATCTGAAGAGCTTCCCAGTCATCCTTGCCTGCCAGCTTGGCTTGCTTTCCTAAGTAACGGGATATAGCAGTTGACTGATGCACTTTTTTGCCGTCAATTTCGAGGACTGGTACTTTTCCAAAAGGCATACCTGAAAAAAAAAAATAATAAGATGTTTGTTTGCTTATTTGGGATAAGAATTATAATCAAGAATAAATTAATAATAATAACAAATAATAAGATTAAATTTACTAAGATTAATAAGAATAGACTTATTAAGAATTGCTATGTTCCCCTCACAGCCCTAACAGTGATCCAGGAAAAGTTAAGAGCCTTGTATTAATCCTTAATAATCCAAATAATATTTAAATTGCCATCCTGAGATCGTACATTAATACTATATCATCAATGAACAAGAAACATATTCCTCTCTTTAAAAAAGGTGGACAACAAGGTTGGCTGACTGGGAGTTGTTAAGTATATAAAGATACTCTGACATGAGAGAAAATAACTACTTTTATCATGTGGTGATCATGTTTACACAAATATATATCTATTTACGAAAGGGAGCCTTTTCGTTATAAGTGAATGCTTACATCATAACAGTGTCACATATGACAGAATATTAAACAAGTCTAAAACAGCAGTAAGGAAGAAAGCAATAGGTCACCAGCTTATTCTGGTCAAAGTGAGGATTGATTTCTTATTCTCTGATTCCACCAAAACTAAAAAAAAAAAAAAACTTCAACAAGCTCAGGCTAGATTGTCGGCATTGTATCTGACTCAAGAAGGCTAAGGGAATGTCTTAATTGGAAGGTCACATGTGGTCTAGTGGTTAGCGTAACAAACTACTAAACCCAAGATCGCGGGTTCGTAGCCCGGCAGGTGGCCCTAGGATTTTTTTAAGGGAGTAAAAAATCCTTAGTTACGCCGTCCTTCGGAAGGGACGTTAAACGGAGGTCCCGAGCCAGTACGAAGTCAGGTACTCGTTATATACAATTAACTAACAATTTGTTCATTAAATACTCTTTCAGGTTTCCACGGCCATTATTTATACACAAAACTTCAGTGGTTTCTGGTTTAGACCATGTTGTTGAATTTTTCTTCGCCAACGTTTCGCCAGACATACTGCTAGCTTCTTCAAGGCTGGATCGAGAATGAAGAATCCTTGATCCAGCCTTGAAGAAGCTAGCAGTATGTCTGGCGAAACATTGGCGAAGAAGAATTCAACAACATGGTCTAAACCAGAAACCACTGAAGTTTTGTGTATAATTTGTTCATTGTTTTTTTGACTACCAAATGTATTCCCGCAAAAACAACTGCAGTTAAAGAATACTAATCAATTCAGACTTGAAATAAAAGTTGTAATTAGTATTTACGTAAGCATTGCATAATGCAAAATGAGATAAATGTGTACTAAACAAAAACATTTTCAATAATAATTTTTTATATATTTTATGAACATAAATATTGGAGGTGGAAGAAAATAATCTGAACGGAGGTAAGAAAAAATTTCTTAACACCTTCAATGCAAAAAATAGTGGTTTCTTTTACTGTGTATCGGTCCATGGGGACCGATAGTAGAACTTTCTTGATGCGGTATCGGTCCTCGGCAACTGATAAATTATTTGTACTCAATTCTTCCTGTAATTTTCCAATCACACATAACCTGATTTCTATTATTTCAATTTGTTTAAAATAGTCGTAAGACAAGTATCGGTCCCCAGGGACCGATACCCCAATGAAGGTGTTAAATGCTGTTTTGAATTATTTATTTGTAAGCCAAAGTTTCGAGCCTCATTGGCCAACAGGTCTTCTTCAGGGCTAGCCTGAATATACAAGATACAAACTATACGAAATATAATCGATAATGGATATAGTTGGGAGGTGCAGTAAAAAAAACAACACCAAATAAGTACAAGACTTATATTTAATATGTGCCGAGGTTTCGACCTACCTTGTAGGTCATCTTCAGGGCAAATGGGAGAGGCGGCTGGATGGACGGGGCAACCCTATAGGGGTATATTATATTACCCATCCACCTAGCCGCCTCTCCCATTTGCCCTGAAGATGACCTACAAGGTAGGCCGAAACGTCGGCACGCATTAAATATAAGTCTTGTACTTATTTGGTGTTGTTTTTTTTACTGCACCTCCCAACTATCTCCATTCTTCATTGTATCATGCAGTCAACTATTTTCCTCTCTTATACAAAATATATATGAGTTGAAAATAGTTGACTATACAAAATATACGTGATACAAACAAATAAACTTGATACATACAAATTTGTTTGTATCTTGCATATCTAGCTCTGAAGAAGACTATAATGTGGATCGAAACAAATAAATAATTAATCCTATTTAAAAAAAAAATTGTTTCATCTCCATCTGGACAATTTTATTCCATACATAAAAATAACGTTAAATAATATTATTCAACATAAATGTTGGACCTGATTTAGAATAAAGATACAATAGAAATGGTTGGAAAACCAAATTTGATGTTTTTTTCTTTATGCGTAGTAATTTTTATAAATACTGAATATGTAGCACTGAATACTAGTAACAACTTTCTAACAGGTATGACAAATTGTTGCCTTAACACAAAAACCTAACTACAAAATTGACATTTTGAGACAAATTTGGTAAAACTATGTTCCATGCTCTATTTTAGGGCCACAAGATCTTAATATAATTGTATAATCAGTTACGTGGTATCACTAGTATAGCATGGATATGTTTGTTTGTTCATTTAACGTCACTTTATGCTGCTATGGTTAATCGGACGATGCTAAAGCATGGATATGTTTTTTGTTTTCACTAGTAATTTTTAAAAAAAATGGCAATTTTGTAGATATGTGTTTGTGTCACTAAGGGGACATAATGTCCTCTGCTGTGTGTTTCAATGATAGAATTTAAAAAAAAAATCTAACAATACAAAAATTGTTAACATAATAGAAAGAGATTTAGCACTAATGATATGTTGTTTGTTAATAAACTTTTATAAAGCTACATTTTTTTACTTACTTGGTTTGATTGAGGGCCAATCTTCTTTGTTAAACCTGAAATCTTCGAAGTCTTCACCCAGATAGCTCAGCAAGAACCTGATAGGTTCAGCGAGGGCGGTTACAGAAAAGTAAGTGAGCTTGTACTGCGGCATATTTCTGAAACATAAATAATTGTGCTTTAATTTACTTTTTAAAAATTATAAGTGAGAATAGTGATGTAAGTAAATGTAATAAAAAAGAAACAATTCTAAAGAAAACTTCTTGGAGGCTATATAAATTTTTTAAGAACTTTGATAAATAAATAACCATTTTTTTTCTTTATGACTTGTATAAAGATTTTATAGTAAATATCTGCCTTTTGGTAAAGGACACTGTGTCAACAAAATAGGTAATATTTTAGGTAAAATGCCATATATATATACTATGATCAATACTTCCAATTACTTAATAAAGCTAATAACAAGGTGGACAATTTTCTTTAAGCTGTTTCCACAAGCAACGAAGAAACAAACTTTAACAGTTCAAGGTTATGGAAAATTGGCTCTCCTGAATCAATAGAAAAATGTAACAGAACAAGTGTCTTTATCTCCAGAGTACAGATATGAAATATGATATTTTGTCGTTTTATTTATATTACTCTACTATTTCCAAATTCATGATTTTACTATAACAAACATTTTAAACATGGGAAAATGTCTACACATTAGAACTTATTTTTTGCTAGTTTATAGTCAAGCAATCTTATACTACTAAAACCATCAGAAATAAAGCGCAAATGACGTGCAACTAAATAAGAAAAAAAAATGAGAAAAATTCAATTTTTGAAATTACGGAATGAAATAAATGATCAGCTATTGATCCAGAATGCATAATGTAAGCTGTATTTAACATGAATTAATTAAAAAAAGATGATTTCAAACATTAATGAATAATAATACAACAAAAAGAAATTAAAATTTGGCATACTTTCCCAGAGTACAATAAAATACTAAACCATGATCATTCTCAAATAAATAAACTAAAGATTATTTATATATATATATATATATATATATATATATATATATATATATATATATATATATTTAATTGGATAATCTATGTGAACTCAGGATTTTAAACATCAAATTTGAAGGATTTTAATTTGTAGATAAGGGAAAAAAGATACTATTTAATACTCATTGAGACTGACGAACCTGATTAGAATTCTTACTAACATGTAATACCCAAGCGACAGAAGATATTATATATCTATAATATATGAAGGCTACTATCATTTGTGGTTACCTTCTTGTAATGTTCCAAGGCTAATATCTTGCTGACTGAATGTGGTTTGAGATTGGATTACCGTTACCGTTGTGGTAATAACTCCTTCTTCAGAATTTCGGCAATGATTCCTCCAAGAAATAGGCAAAAGCAAACATGTATTTATGAAAAGACTAATTTTTATATTTGTTCCTGTCAATGGTTCCTTTGATAAGTCCGTCCAAGACATGCAAGGACAGACATAACCAAAAATGTACGTCAGGGAGTTGCCTTACACTAGATTATCCAATGAAAACAATGCCGCAGCAATAGCAGAAACTATACATGCAAAAGACAAATAACAACACTAAATATAAATAAAAAAATGCAGTTCATAAATCTGAAAATTTTAGCCTTGTTGATTTAAATTTAAAGATTACTTTTTAAATAAAAATTCTCAAATAATATAAGTAATGAAGGTAAAAGATGTCAAGAATAGAAGCGTGCATAATAGAAATTTTATTTAATTACCTGGTTCTTCAGGTCAACGAATAAAATATTAAACAGAATATAACAAAGAATACATAACATTTCAATAAAACTAAACAACTAGTTATCATTCATCATAACCATTGTTTCATTTAACTCCCAATTGGAATTGTATAACTAATATCTGTATATTAACAATAAATTTTTACTGTCACACGTTATTGTTTATTTTGGATAGTGATGAATCTTTATATTAATAACGGAACAGTTGGTTATTTTATTATCATTTTAGCTTAAAATATATTAGAAAAATGATCTTCTATTATTAGCTTTATGAAATAAATAACAAATTAAATAGTTTTTAATTTGAAACTGTAATGGTGTAGCCTACTTTTTTGTTTGTTTTTTTAAGATAAGGGAGTTTATACCCAGTAGGGGAGATAACACAACATACACTTATCTTTACGTTTGATTAATAGATGCTTTATAAATTTGATATGAGTCAATAATTGATAAAAGTGGAAAAAAATTCTTTTATCGATAAGTTTTTCCTTATTCCCATAATTAGTAATTTTAAAAATCTTAAAATATATTACATACCACTGCAAATGTACTAAACAATAAATCTAGAGCTATCTCGAGTATATCGTGATAACCAACTAATTTGAATTCATCTCTATTATTTTAAACTTTAGTAAAATTATTACCTGTACTGATTTGATTTGATATTGTTTAAATTATTAATGCTATTGAATTGCGCTATTTACACTTTAAAATACCAAAACTTTAATATCCATTTAAGTTGAAAGTCTGGATCTTGTAGCTATTTCAATTATTGCTTCTTGAATCAACCCACAGCTGTTTAATTTCGTTTTAGCATTGGGTTTTATTTGGTGGAGGTCGAATTTAAATTGTAATATAAATTATTATTACTATAACATGTAACATCAAATAATAGTTTTATTAATTACAATGATAACGAATAATATATAGTCAATTAATTCAAATTCATACTAGTTAGTTTCCACGAATTCCGCTAGATGGCACGAGTACTGCGATAAATTGGCAACACTGATCTTAATTTTATTTTATATTGCTTCATATTATTTAATAAGCCTGAAACTTAATTAGAATTTAAAAAAACACTATTTACCCGATTTTTAAAAAAAGGTCGGTAGTTTTTTTTTAATAAGAACAAATAGAAATACTTCATTCAAAGGCGGCCGTTGACGATGATATCGAATGGAACAAGGAATACGCTGTATTCTGTTTTAACAACGGCAAACTTGTACAGGGGTTCACATTAAAAAAAAAAAAATTATAACTGGTAAATCTGGCGGCTAAGCATAATTTAGGACAAATCACCTCCCTCTATAACCGTTATCCATGAAATAGTAGTCTATACCAAATACTGAACCCTAGACCCTTCATGGGTTGTACTGGTTTAGTTTTTTTAAGGTATATATGTTTTAAATTTGTATCCTAGCACACGAATTCATTTAATTAAAGAAAATAATTTCCTTTGGCAGACATCATTACTCAAGAGAGCATTCCATGGGTTGCGGTTGTACACGATGGCCGGTGGGAATTCCCATGATGGACTCACTCAACTAACCCTCTGAACCATGGAGGAAGGAAGTAACAATACTATTTAATTACCTTATTTCCTCTAGGTTTTGCTAAGCTATAACTGCGGTCCCCGAGAATTGAAGGAGAGTGTGTGATTTGAGGTGTGGAGATGCAAAAGGGAGTAAATCCAAATTTGAACATTTTTTCAGGAAACACAAAAATATGCATAATTCAGGTGATTATTTATTTGAGACAATTAGTTTTATAAAAATTAGATTGGATTTAGCATATTTTGAATGGTGAATCATGTACCACTGAATAGAGGACCCTAAATTTGTGAGAAAACATTAAAATAGATAAAATATGGATTTACCACTTTTTGCATCTCTACGCCTCATTTAATATATCTTTATCTCACCAAGTAAACCTAATTATCATGGATGTTTCTGAGGAAAAATCTCATTGACCAGGAGTCCAAATTAGATTCCTGTTACTTAGCGGAAATACAAGTATATTTGAAATGGAGCACAGTAGTATAGGTACAAGGTCAATACTAGTAATATACATGCTATAACATGAATTATAATTATTATTATTACTTTTGAAACAGGTTTAATTCGATAAAAAAAAAAGACTAGTATACCTCAAAATTTATCAGATAATTTGTAAAAAATCATAAATTAATTATTACACAAAAACCGGAGCTGACACTTTATTCGATTTCATTACTTTTTTTTAATCTCTTAGAAAATGGTTTTAACGATTTTGATAAAACTTATAGAAAGTCTTCTCCTAAAAGTCCTTTATGAAAATTATTTTAAGTATGTAATATATAACCGAAAAAATGTAGACAAAAAGAAAATCTTACCTGATCTTAAACCTAAAAGTATGCATTTTGTAGTAAATTATGTATGTTATTGTACAATGTTAAACTATCACTACAACCAATGAAAGGTCTTGGGTTCAGTACATGGTAGAGACTGTGCTATTTCTAAAAATTACCCGTTTGGCAGTGAAGTGATTAGACAGAGGTGACACTCAACCGCATGTTTTTCTCCTCAATTAGCGGTACCTACTTTATAGGTTTTGGGTGTCTCACAGTGTCTACCAATGGTTGTTAAGGGATTAAAAAAAATACCCTAAGTGATAATGTATATATAATAATACTGTTTATAAGAATTGTATCTAACCGAAAAGAAAATTATTTATATATATTTAAAATTATAACAATTCATATATTACAGTTAAAATCGTAGATTTACTATTACTTTAAGCAGATTTAATTATATAACGTTATTGTATCTGAACAACAGTTGGGACCAAAACTCGTCCTACAACTCATCGTTGTAGTGATGAATGCTACAAGTTGTGTAGGTCCTGGACGAGAGGAATTTCCTCCATGATGTCGACCTTGAGAGCACTACTCCTCTGTTAGGACGAGACAAGAATAGATGATTCACGCTGCAACGAATTAATTAATAATAATACAATAACCAAGGTTATAGGCGAGAGAAAAATACAAAAAATAATAATAATTATAATTGTTGAAATATATTTAATTCGATCATAAAAAATACATGCCCAGACAGGAAAGTTTATAATGAAAACGTTAACGTTAACGTACATCGTCGTATTTAATTCTTCACCTGCATTTAATATTTTAATAAATATATATTTTATTTTAGGTAATTATTCCTCAGGTTGTCGCTTCGAGTTTAGTCACAAGTTTTTAACTTTTCATTCGTTTCCTTTTTAATATTTTCCAAAAATACAAGTTATCATGAGCTTTAGTATGGAAAAGAGACTGTAATTATGAGAAATGTGTATACTTCGGTATTCATTTCATCAACAAACCTATGTCATCTACATTTTTAAATCTTTTCTCTTAAAAATAAAAATATTTAAAAATAATCATCACCAAAAGAACAGTAAATAAAAATAAAATATATCATCTATACTTCGAAATGTTAGTTGAAACTTCTATTTCATGATGAAATCATTACCCATAAATTACATTCTCTTTTCCCAACAAAATCTAATGATAACTTGTATTTTTGGAAAATTTTAAAATTGAAACAAATAAGCAGTTAACACTTGTAACTCAACTCAACCTGCGGAATAGATACCTTATTTGATTTTAAAAATATGTCAGTTCCGCAGGTTATGGCTTCGATTTAGGATACAACAGGTTTTAACTTTTTAATATTTTCATAAATAAAAATAATTGTATTACTGACTGTATATAGATTAAAGAACCGATTTACACAAACTGTTTAAGTTTTATCATCATCTATACTTAGATATGTTAAAACGTTTATTTCTAGATGAAATGATACATATTTCTCATAACTGTACTATTTCTTCCATACTAAAACTCAGGATTATTTTTGAGAATTTAAAAAAGGAAAATAATGAATAGTTAAATGTTGTTGTGACTTAACTCGAAGCAACAATCTGTGGAACTGATACTCAATCTAAAAGTTCGGTAAACACTTGAAAAAAAAAGGTGATCTCGCGAAAGATACACTAGTTAATAACCATGGTGATGCAATTCGATATACCATATCTGCCTATTTGCAGATAACAATTAAGCCTATGATAATTAAACAAAAAAACAACAACACTATTTTGAAAAACATGAAAAACATGAATCAATTTATGTAGAGATAAGATATATTGTTCACGATAAATATGAACCTGACATGTAATTTTGTGCAGAAAGCTAATGTACAAATTTTAAATTTTGTTGTCAATTTACGTTGATATTTCTTTACTTTTTTTTATGTTTTCGACCAAAGTATGTATTTTTAATAGTAAAGCAAAATACAAACTAGCTAAATATTTTTTTTCCATTTGTATTAATTTGGGATTGAAGCTAAATATGAGCAAAATACAAAAATTGTCTTCAGAAAAGAAAAATAGTTAAAACATACAAGAAATGGCATGCCATAAATATAAATTTTTGCTTTAGAAACAGAATTTGCTTCAAGTTTTTTTTTAACCACTCGAATAGAGTTAAGCCCTCCACTAGGAGCCATAATAGCTGGGGACTTACATTACTGACATTGCGTAAAAATTAATAATTACTGCATATAATTTTTTGTAGTGTAGATGCCATAGATCTTAAAAAACACTATAATATAATAAAAATGAGAGAATAATATGAAAATGGGCCGACGTTACATTTGGACCATTTGGAGTCAAACTTTAAAACAGAATTTTCATTTAAAAGTGAAAAGATAAAGATCTTTAAAATAAAAATATTTAAAAATCAAAACAGTTGACCAAAAATTATAAAAAAATTAAAACAGAATCTTTATGAACTTTTTCTTTTTTTAATAACTGAAAGATCCAAATAAATAGAATCAGTTTTATAAGATAATTTTATATAATATATTTCGTAATTAATAATTATTATTCGTAACATTAATTTATTTAATTTACAAAATTACAGTAAACAAAATTAAAAAGCGTGAACAAATAGATATTTTTTAATTAAACTAACACAACTAAAGAAATTTAGCACTATCTCAATACTGACGTCCGGTACATGTACATTTTTATCTCCCACTCAAATGTCTTACTCTTAACTAACCAATGTCAACAGTGTGTATAAATAATTACACGATACAGTTAATTTTATGTTAAATAAAAATCAACGCATCAAAAAGTAAATTCAACCGGGAAACCTTGAGTTAATGAAATAAAGAAAAGTTTCGGTATCTGTTCCGCAGATTGTCGCTTAGAGTTGAGTTACAAGTGTTAACTGTTCATTAGTTTCCTTTTTATTTTCCAAAAATAAAATTAATCATGGGCTTCAGTATGGAAAAGAGAATGTAACTAAGAGAAATGTGTTTACTTCGGTAATAATTTCATTTAGAAATGAACGGTTCAATAAACATCCATCATCTATTCTTCGAAATGTTAGTTGAAACTTCTATTTCTTGATGAAATGATTACCGAAATCTACTCATTACCCATAACTACATCCTCTTTTACATACTAAAGTTCACGATGACTTGTATTTTTGGAGAATATTAAAAAAGAAACGAATGAAAAGTTAAAACTTGTAACTCAACTTGAAGCGACAACCTGAGGAACAGATACCTCAAAAAGTTGATTGAACAAGACTGTAAGACCTTAGGTTAGTGGAAAAGGTCGAAGAAACAAAGTAAAAGAAAAAGAACATTTAAGTCAAAGAAGTCAGCCTTTGTCCCAACAGTCATCAGTTCAAATCGATATTATACATAATTAATTTATCTATCGATTTTTTGAGAATCGATACTTGTAACAAAATAATTGAAAGACATCAATAATACTAAAGAATCATCGAAAAACGGAGTGTCCTTCGACTAATAGGCTCAAACGAGACTAATTTAAAATATTACGTAAAGGTCAAACAAACATTTAATACGCCATATTAAACTGATCCATAAAATAACAATTAAATCAACACAATAAATTTAATTAAGTATTCTGACAAAACCAACAAATAAAAAAAAGTAATGAATTGCCAAATTTTACGATACTCTATCATGACACGCCTAATTATTACGTCACATCCGCTTTTTTTAAAGTAAGATAAATTTATTTAAAAAAAAAACAATTATTAGATTGCACAATATTCGTTAATTCATTAATATTCTGAAAAAAGTAAATACATACATACACCTATTTAAAGTGTTCATGCCTTAGAATTACCACATATTATGAAACATCTGATATAATATTCTAATAAAATATTACTATGAATAAACTAAGAATAAATAAGATGATAATGTTTATTGTCGCACCCATGCCTCCTGAAGATAATACGTACGCATAATTATACAAAATAATTATTAATTTTAATTTATTTTACTAATACGATGGTACAAAACAACACAATGAAAGCTATTTAACAACATAAAACTAAAATATAAATTTATAATAACCATATTTAATAGTTTAAATTAACGGATGGGCTAACTAATAATTCAATTTAACAAAATATACAGTGATAATATAAAATTTATAGAACCCGGGAGTTGAATTTCAGCTTTTGAAAAATATAGTATGGAAGTCTGAAAATAAATACAAACTTTTTTTTAAATTCTATGATGGAATCAAGAAATGGTAAAAAAATTAATATTTAGAAAAAGCGAAAGATATACAAAAAATATAGAATTAACAGAGATCATAATATACTGCTGTCGCTTATCAACAATCTGAAGTGAAAAATGTACCATAATTCAAATACGAAATTTGTATGAAATGTCAACTAAAATACTGTAGAATAACTATTATATTTAAGTTCAAGTATTTGCCGGCCATTTAATTAATAAATTATCAAGAATAAGCATCCGGCGATTTTGGAAATTAAATCACATAAAATTTAATTCTTTCAGATACTCAATTGTAACTTTTAAATCTAACAATCTATAATATACATTACAAATAATTTTCTAAACGCTGGTTTTACGAGTTGGTAAGGAATTATTGTAAATAAAATATCATCAATAATAGTCTTTAAGACGACATAACAGAGTGGAAAGGATAATTTATTGCTTATCAATATTTTGCCTTTGAACGGAAGACTATACGAAACCATTAGTAGAGCAATCTGTTAGGGATATCAATAGGTCGACACCCTTTGAAAAATATTAGGATTGAAATTTGATTTTATGAAATTGCAAAATATAAAGAAACAAATTCTTGACAATCACCATTATCTCTCCTCTAACGAACAGTAAAACCCTGAACCGGAAAAAAATGTATTTTATTCGGACCAAGATTCGCTAACGTTTGTATATTAATTATTATTCAGTCCAACACATGAAAAATTATATAAAGACATAAACTTACAATGCTTAAGAAGTTGAAAATACTGGGTAAAAGCCGGACTGCAAAAGAAAAAGTACCAGACTCCTAAGAGCAAACTGCTTGAAGTGCCGGGAAAGTACTGGTTACAGAAAAGGCATACGTATAAATACATATTTGTCACGGCTACATTGATTGCTTTAATTTCTATTGTTTATTTAATCACTTTCATATTTCTTGTGAAAATTAATTCTAGTTATTAAATACGGTAATAAATATTATTAAAAACTGTATTATCAGATTACTTTTAAAAATTAATATGTATATATAAAATAAGTATATTTTACTAATATCTTTGAGTACAAAGTAGAAACAATAAGTTTTATATTTTATACAATAAGTTTTATAATATTAATTACGGTCAAAGAAAATGTGTTTGTGTTAAAAAGTGTTTAAAATAAAAAAAAACTTTGTTCTTGTCTAATAAAGGAATAGGTAACCTTATTGTAACCTCCAAGTGACCACGAATTGTAAACAAGCCTGATGGGCGGCGTTGAGTAGAATTTTATAATGTTGACATTTTCCTATTTTTTCTTGCTTTTGTAATGATATAGAAATGGCGAGAGCAGCAAGCAATATGAGTACCGGTGAAAAATTATTAGCCATTATTGAAGATGTTTCTCTTATATCTAAGTAAGTACATTTATAAATACTGTAATGAAGGAGTGAAGAGTTATTTTAAACTTAATTATTACAATTTTTTAAGTTTATTTTATGATGTTCAACTAATATTTAACTGCACCTAATCGGTAACCTGTTAAAGATGATCAAAACGTTTATATTTCTTTGTTTCACTACTTTGTCACTATTAACATATAGTTATGTATAATTTCAAACCCTTGATGAATTTTTATTACTCCCTTTATTCACTAATTTTTTAATTGTTCACTAATTATGTTAATTGTACTCATATCAACGTTTCCTCATTGTATTGTTCTATAATGATACAATGTTATTATGAACAAATTATTACAACATTGAAAACTATTGTTCATTAACTTGTTTTTTTCAATTGAAGTTGATTTAATTAAAAAATATATGTTTGATTTTATCTGATGTTTAGAGTTTAAATGTTCTCAAATTAAGGATGAAAGTCTGATTTATCCTAAAGATTTCCAACCTATTTTAGCCATTAGCCGTGTTAATATTTATACTTATTTAGAATAATCAACAAGAGAAATATAATTATATTGACTTACCCGAGAACATCAATATTAATAGAATGGCCTATAGCTAGGTTTAATTATTCTATTAGAGTAGTATATAAACATATATGGGTTATGTAGATTTACAAACATCTAGTAAATGGATTTATGAGCCCGTCGAGACAATAAAGTCAATTTTACAAAATTTTACAGTTGGGTCATTATACTTACGGAGCAGTGATATGTAATCTACCATTCTCTTTAATTTTATGGTGGAATGTAACAAACAAAAACCGAATTAAATTTAAGATTTTTTTCGACACATTAATAAAGTTAGTCTTTTGTAAAGCAACTTTTAAAGCTTTTGGGTGCAAGTAGAGAATATGCTGGTCGGTCTAAAGGAGAAAAGAGAGTGTGTTGACATTCTTATGAATCATGGTAAATTAAAATAGTTATTTAAATGCAATTAGTTCTTATTTGTTTATTGTAATCATCATTCAATAGTTATCAGTAAGCACTAACAGCTGTGAATGAAGCAATTGATAGAAAAAAAATTCCTAATTATTGGTTTAGTAGCTCTCTCTTTATATTTTATTTCAAAATTTGTAATTCAAGTGTTATCGCTTGAAACAACAATTATTTTATCTATACTTTCTGGTTTTCAGTGTTTACTTACAATTTTGAATTAAACTATGATGGGAAAAGGGAATTTTAATGTGATAAATTATAAATAACATTTTTAAGTGTGTAACTTATAACATCTTTTAAGTGAGGCTCCATTTTTCTTGAGTTAGGTGTGATTAAATGTATGGAAATGTTTTAACACTTGCTTGTACAAAGATTTAAATAAAATTATACATCCTTATTCCTTTTATGAATTTATTCCTGTTAAGCATACACCCCAACACAGCTCAACAAATTCCGACTCTCTCTAACTATTCTTCCATTATGGGCGAGTGTTTTTGTACATGTTTCAACTATAAATAAACCAATTATTAAAGGTGATATTTATTTTATCGTTCCATGGAACAATTTGATGCCTGGTCTCTGTAGTCTAAACCCACTTCCCTTTCTTCTTTCTCCCTTTCTCTCACCCTGCTTTGTCTGTAAAAATTCAGCGACCTTGTGCTGGTTTTGAGAACCCACCTTCAGCGAACTCATCTATTGTAAAACTTAAAAACCCTCGAGTAGAAAAAGTATTTGTAATTATGATGTATATATTTATGTATTTTATATATTATTATAATACTGTATTATATTTATATTGTATTGTAACATTTTTTTGAATAAATGGAGTTTTGAAAAAAAAAACAACAGTACGATATTCAGTTGATCTATTGAGAGCAAATCAACCCATTAACTTAATAAAGCAAGTATTGTGTAAAGTGTTAAGACACCCAAGTAATTATGTCCCATCCTTTTTAATTATATCTTTCCATCATGTATTAAATTAAAAATTAAATAAAAAACTAATAGCAAATCCAGTGTATTCCAGTTTAAAGAAATTCTCTGCAGGTTGTAGTTTTGAGTTGAATCACAACAAGTTTTAAATTTTCATTTGTTTCCTTTTTAATCATTTCCAAAAATACAAGTTATAATACATGAGCTTTTGTGTGGAAAGGAGAATGTAATTATGTATACTTCTGTAATAATTTCATCTGGAAATGAAGGTTTCATTAAACATATAATCTATAGTTCGAAATGTTGGTTGAAACTTTTATTTCTTGATGAAACGATTAACAAAATCTACTCAATAACCATAATTACATTCTCTTTTCCATATCAAAGCTTACGATAACTTGTATTTTTGGAAAAAATGAAACGAATAAACAGTTAAAACAGCGCTAAGTGACAGCCTGCAGAACAGATACCATAAGTTTAAACTTGTATTCAAAATGTTTAGTTTGATTCTTCTATAATTCTTCTTTATCAGGAATGATGACTCTGATATACATGTTGTTGTTTTCTAATTCATAAAAAATAACAAATACACACTTTAAATAGTTTTTACTAACTAGTGACACCAGTATAACGATTAAGCTAAGATATGAACTTAGCTAAGTAGATGTACTTATTACTTATTATAATCACTTACACTGATTGTCAATACCACTAACATTTATGATATTATTAAACAAATAATTGAATATGATTTAAAAGGAATCTTAGGTGTGAATAAGGTATTTTTAACTTCATTACTGACTTAGCCATTTATGCAGCATTTAGTAGTTACATTTGCAAAATCCATTAATAATATGTAGATTAGAACATTAATTCACAATTCTTATAGAAACAAGGTACAGTAGGCTTTCTAAAACAATCTATTAACACAACTTCCTCATAACATTTCACAAACTATATTTATTAACTATTATTTTTTCAATTTATATTCATAAAAATAGTTTTGTAGTATAATTAATTACTTTTGGTTATATTAGATTGTTAATAACGAATAGGATGTTCTGATTTTCGGCGAGAGAGTTATTTGTTAACTTTTATTACTAATTTGTATGTATTTTAGTAAAAAGTTCTAACTTTAATAATCTCGAAAACAAACGCCATTTGGATAATTATGGACAGCCTAACGTTGTACATAATTCAGTCCACCGTATAATTTATATCTTGTTGTAGGGAAAGTTGTGGTGGGGATGAAGACGATTTTCTCCTCAAAATATTCCCCTCTCATACACTACATATACGACCGCTTTCATATTGAAGCGATATGAGATAAGCGATTTATCGTAAGAAATATATCGCTGCGATTTATTGTGAAGAAAACGAAAATACATAATTTTATTTACGCAGAAATTGAATAGTTGGAGATATACATGACTTTTCCCTAGAATAATGAAATTAATTGCCGAATTATCTTTTCTTCTTCTTCATATGCACAGCTCAAAATATCGGACGATACAAATCGCAGAGGAGACCTACTAGCAGTACATCGAGAGATATATCACTGGCGATATGTTGCGCATCTCATTGCGCTGATTAAGCTATTTATTCATACTATATAATTACTTTCATAGATTAATTCAGAAACTTAAAGATATAATCTGCTTAGGTTTTCTCAAACTAATTTTTAACACTAATGTGTCACAAGATTTCACAAACCGTGTTTATTAGCTTTTAATTTTATAGATAGATTACAGGTTCATAAAAGTAAGTTTGATGTATTTGGTATGTTAATTTCTTTTTTAAGTAACCATTAATATAAGAAGGTATGCAATAAAATTATATTAACAAATCGAAGTGAAGATAGCCATAATTTTAAAAAGACGTAATGTATTTTTCTTATTTTACGTAATTCTATGCTTGTTCAAAAGAACTTGTTCTTACTAAAAGAATCAGTTATTAATAAAATATTTAAACACTACCTCTTTTTTAAAGAAGTAGCATTTTAAAAAAGCATTGTTAAAATAGAGAAGCAGCTTTAAAAAATAAGTTTTATTTTATAGTTTTATTAGCTGCTGTTAGAGTGGAACATCTTACGCCACCTTAAATAATAGTTTCTAAATCTATCAAGAGATATCAGAGCGGTCGAATACAAGCGAAGAAATAGTTTTAAAAGTTTCCGCAAGAGCGCAGCACCTCCCGGCACCTTAAAAATTTAGTTCTTAAAAAATCCAAGAGATAGCAGCACCGTCGAATACTAGCGGGGGAATAGTTTTAAAAGTTTCCGCAAGAGCGCAGCACCTCCCGGCACCTTAAAAATTTAGTTCTTAAAAATCCAAGAGATAGCAGCACCGTCGAATACTAGCGAGGAAATAGTTTTAAAATTCTCCGCAAGAGCGCAGCACCTCCCGGTACCTTAGAAAATTTTAGTTCTTTTAAAATCCAAGAGATAGCAGCACCGTCGAATACGAGCGAGGGAATAGTTTTAAAATTCTCCGCCAGAGCGCAGCACCTCCCGGCACTTGTAATATTGGTTCTTGAAACTATTAATAGATGGCAGCACTATCGCCGGCCTGGAAAAGTGAGCTCCTGTGAACTGCTACTCTCCTGATACAAATTCAAGAATTTCTCGTAAAATGCCAGGCGCTAGGGGGTCGCTGAGAAATGTGAGCTCCTGTTACCTCCTACTCTCCTAATACAAAATGATGAATTTCTCGTCAAAACTGACGCGTGTAGGAGGGGTCGGAAGAATCATTGAGCTCCTATCACTTCCTGCTCTCCTGATACAAAATAAAGATTTTCAACCCCGAATCATCGTCTTTCGCATTCTTTTAAAAAATTATTTCTTCTGTGCATTCCTCGCATTCCATTGTTGTTTTCTGAATATATTTAACTGTATTTTCTTACTTTATCTGTTTTATTTAATAAATATCGATATTTTTGTGAACTACTTGTTCTGGTTTTCTTTTTCCTTCTCCGAATTATTAACAACTTTGTCATTTTCTTAATTAGTAATTGAGATAATTTATATTGATTCATTTCATTATTTCTTCTTTGGACCACTTAAATTTTGGGACCAAGTGGCCATATTTTTAAGAAGAAAAATAGTGTTTAAGCAAAACTGGATCTAAGATTTTTACCATGAATGGTAAATATTTCCAGTTTTTGGCCTCTCCACTAAAAATCAACATCATCTCAACTAATAATGTTTTAAAAGATATACCTTCAATCTATTGACTGAATTGAGGCTAAAAATTCAAACTGTATAAAGGAATTTACTTAAATTTCATATACAGTTTGTTTAAGCCCTTACTATAAAGAATCTACATTTCTAATATTAACTATGCATATAAAATTAATTTTTATTTTGGAGGAAAAGAACAGTGAATGAAACTTCAACAAATATATAAATACAATTATTTATTACAACAAAATATACATGTTGATATTCCATGTTTTAAAATGGCACTGGTATAACTTATTAATAACAATAAAATTAATACTATTTATAATTAAAAATGTAAATAAAAGGAAGATATTATAGCAATCATTTCATCTTCAGCTGGATTTTAATAATCTTATGTTAAATAGAGTCTCAACATAATAAGCACGATTAAAAAAAATATTCAATTCAAGGAAGCAATGTATTACAAGATTTTTACTTTAATATTTCATTAAAAAATTTGTTAACATTATTCATTATTATTCTCTTCTGGATGGTCTGGTCCGTCTCTGTAAAGTAGAACGCTCATTATTCTTCGAAGCATACTTTATCTCTTCAGATACACAGGTTTCTTCATGAAGGCGATACCTTCTAAGGTCCTGTAAAAAAAAAAAAAAAAATTTTATCTTTAAATTACAAAATTATTATAAGGTAAATACTAAATATAGGTGATTGAAAAGTCAATGGTGGAGTAAAAGTGATTTAATAGTTTTGAGAAAACTTATTCTAAAGTTAAACAATTTTGATCAAACCTAAAATATTTAAGCTTGAATTATGTATTTCTTACTTATTTATGAATAAGTGGTTAAGTCGGAATTTATCCAGAGAACTGCTTTCAGATAACTGAAATCATATCATTCTCGTAGTTTTTGGTTTTAATTGGAGTTGTGATATTAGCAATTACTCTTTTTCAAGGTACAAATACAAGAAGCTCATTTTGGAGAAAATTAGACTTAGCCATTTATTCACCAGCGCTGTAGACATATAATAAAAACATTTTATATTTTAGTGGAATTAACTATCCACATCCATACTTAACATCCTCTTTCAAAAAAAGTCACTCTTACTCCTTTACTTCCAATTAATTCAAATAGTTTATAAAATATTAGAGAAGAATTGGTCGACTGTATCTTCTATCCCCAACTATTTCTTCCTTATATTATAGTTTATAAAATATTCATAAGATAAAATATATTATATTTTTATATCAATAATATGTAATGCAAAAGCTCAAAAGAGCCATGAAATAATTTTAAGGACATGAGTGGAAAAATTCCAAACGAAATGTCTTAAGTCTCTAAAATAAAAAAAACCATAAATATCTGATTAGTAACATATTTATTTTGTTGTCTGTTATTTTAGAGACCTTTGGAAATTTTCAACTCATACCCTATTAAATAAAATTTTCATATTGTTGACAAAATAGTGAAACCATGGAACTGTCCTTAATTTTCAAAAAGAGAAAAACACAGTTTAAAATTTTAATTATTCACCACCTTCAAAAATAGAGATATTTTAACAACTATCATCACATGATTTTCCTATAAGTATGGACTGTAATGGATTCTCCACTGTACACAAAAAACCGTCTGGGGGGGCGTACCCCCCTTGGATACGCCTATGCTCACAAGTTAAAATTATCTTATTATTTACATTAAAATGTTGACGTCTTTAGCCCTCATTTGCTTACAACAGATTTCATTTTTTTTTTTTTATACAGATAATAACTAGTTCTTGTTAAAAGAACCAGTACCTGTTAAATAGACTAACTTCGTCACCTAGCGAGAAATATTATATAATTTATTTATATGTTGATAAATTTAACATAGACGTACCTACGTAGTTTTATAACGGTAGGAATATAAGACTGCTACAGACGTCTTTGCATACACAAGGATATTAATATTAATGGACGTTTACAGATGTCATGGTATTAACAAGTATTAGTTCTTTTTGTAGTTACCAGTTATTAAAACATGTATCCGTTATTTTAACAAGTATTTGTTATTTTAGCAAGTATTAGCTATTTTAATATGTATTCGTTCTTTTAACAAGAACTAGTTATTTTGAAAGATACTACTGAAGTAACTTGAAGTACAAAAATAATTAAATCTGTTTTGAAGTGATTACTTTAAATTGTTTATAATGTTTTTAATATCACTTACCTTTTTATGTTTATAGTTGCCTTTATATGTTTTAGAACAAAAATTATCATAAGAATCAATGTAATTATGGAAAAATTACTTTTATGAACCTAAATTGTAAAATTAAAAACTAATAAATTTAGTTTAATAAACTATCTAGCACATTTCTGTTAAATGTGAGAAAACTGCTGCCGATTATATCTATAAGAATTGTAAATACATGATCAAGTCTACTTATTATAGAAATAAAATGTCTTAGACATGTTTCCCAAGTTACACACTTAATCATAATGCTTACAGACATGCTCATGTGTATGTAAAGAAGTTTTTATTTATTTTATTCCTAGCTCATGTTTTATTTGTTGATTATTTATTCCCTTTAGAACTTAAGTGTTTTGTCAGGAATTGTAATTTTTATTTACTTTTATAAATACTTTGTATCATGTAGTCTCCAGGCATGATATATATTGTTTCTTTTTCTGTTCTTGTTTGTTATTCTAAAGGGGCTTATTCCTAGAATTACTTATAAAGGCAACTATATATTAATCTTGAATCTCAGAAGTACACCATTCTTTAACATTACTTAGTAAATTTACTGAATCATCCAATTAGATTAAAAAGAATGTTTTGGGGTCACCTGAGATGTAATGATTAGCATAACAATCTACTATGCCGAAGATTATGGGTTCATAGCCAGCCAGTTGGCCCTCGAACTTTTTAAGGTAGTAAGAATCCTTGGTTATGACACCCACCGGAAGGAACGTAAAATAGTGGTCCTAAGCTTGTACAGTATCAGTTAGTAATTAAAGATCGTAGCATCATCCGATTAGCCACTAAAGTATAAAGTGATGTTTAATCATTAAAGATAAACAAGCAAAGTAATGTGTTTAGATTACAGCAATAGTTCAAAACTTATAAAAATTACAATACTAATATTTTCCAAGATTGCATAACTCTTTTAGTGACATTCTCAGCTTCCACAAGCTGAGTTTTATTTTTACATACATTAATAAATCCTAATTACTTTCTTAAAAAACATAAAAAGAAAGTAAAAAACATTTTTTTCAACAAGTTTTGTATTATATAACAACTGCACATTAAGAACAGCCACTTTATTGAGGCTGAGCAAGCCACAGGTGGTCCAGCAAATCCATAGCTGGTAACAGAATAAATAAAGTTTACAGCCAAGGTCACAGATTATTAGTACAGCACCATTATGAACTGAGCTACAAAGCTCACATTTGTTTTTAATAAATTTATTACAACATTCCTTTCAGTCATGGAATCTTATGTATTATTGTTTTCTTTTTGAGGAAATAAATTAATTAATCATTATGTAACAAACCTTTTATCTTTATGATCACATATTTACCTGAGTAAAAATAGATTAAAATCTATTTCGGTGGTTAGTTACAGGGTTTATTATTTTTGTATTCAATACATTAAAAAATTATTCTTTTTTAGACAATATAAAAAAAGTATATTGATGAGATAAAACTACATTCGACATAGTTCTGTTATCTTATTTAGGTATGAGCCCTATTTTACGTATAAGAGATAAAATTTAAATAAAATAAGTGTAGTTTATTTTTAATATTGCAAAATAACATTATTCTAATTAGCAGGTTATCTTTAAATAATTTTCAAAACTTTATTGAAATTATAAAAAAAAGATGCTGAGGATTGAAATGGTTCCCTAGTGGTACCAAACTTAAGGAAGGAAATTGAAAAATGAACTGAAGAAAATTAACACTTAAAATATTGTAGAGATGAAATTTATTAATATTTAAATTTAAAAAATATTAAATATTTGTATACATATTGAATATTAGCTTCAATAGCAAATGAAAAAAAAAAACAAGACAGAAATAATCTGATTTTAAAAGTCAGTTTTTGGTCTTTTGTTGAGCCATTCCTTGATCTTTGGGAGAGAGTGAACGTTTTCTTTTAAATGCTTGAGGTTTTCGTACTTTTCATAAAAGTCGAGTTGAGTCATCTTAATCAAGTATTCAGAAACAGCGACAAAGTAAAGATCACCCCATGATAACTAAAACAAAAACGATTATATTAATAAACGTTTTAATCATAATAAACAATAAAGGGTATATTAATAAGTTTCATTAACTTACTTTGCCATTGGCCAAGTAGCCATTATTCTGTTTAACAAGCTCATCAAATTTACTCAAATAAAAGGGCAATATTTCATTCATCAGTGGTACTTGCTTTTTAGCTTTGCTTTCTTCGTTGTCATCATAACAATAATCGGAGATAGCTGTAAGAAATATGAATTATAATTAAAAATTAATAAAATAGCAATTTTCTTTTAGTATTCAAAACCTAAGAATACTTCTACAGCCCCGGTAAATAAGTGGTCAAGTTGGATTTTGTCCAGAGAGAGTTAACTGCTTTCAGATAACTGGAATTATTATTTGGATTGAAATGGAGTTGTAATATAAATAATAACTCCTTTTCAAGGGCCTTACTTATGCCCTTATTCCCTACGAAAATAACTCCATTTTGCTTACTTAAGCACAAGAAACTCATTTTGGAGAAGATTAAGACTTATTTACCGGGGCTACAGAATTAAAGAAACATTTCATTAATAAATTTTAAAAACTGTCAATGAAACATCTTCATGAGACAGCAGTAACTCAAAAATATACAATAAAGATCAATAAACAATTAAAAAAAAAATGAACTCCCTAATATACAAAACTATAAATATGTTGAAAACGATGGCTAAATAACATGATTTACCATATAATCTCAATCTGAAAAAGAAAATAATAAAATAAAACTTTTAACTCTTCCTTTTTAATAAATAAATAAATAAAAGGCTTAACGAACACGAAGGCTTGATGCTGATACCACCAATTATGTTTACAAACCTCCGTCCACGGAGCACCACCCAAACCCAAACCCGCCAGATCACTCTTAACGCAATCCTCCCACCTACATATCGGTCTACCCCTCAGACGCTTCCCAGTCGGAACAGCGCCTTTTAACATCTTAGGAATTTGTTCGCTACTAAGTCCAGCAACTTTATATGTCCATCTTAATCTTTGCGACGCTATCACCTGAATAATATTTACCAGATGCATGCTTCGCTTATGCAGGCTTCCTTTTTAATATTATCCAAAAAAAAAAAATCATTGTGAACTTTAGTATGGAAAAAAGAATTTATTTGTGAGAAATTTAGGTAATCATTTCATCAAGAAATGTTAATTAAAATTTATATTTCTAGATGAAATTATTACCAAAATCTACTCATTACCCATAATTACATTCTCTTTTCCACACTAAAGCTCACGATAATTTATATTTTTGGAGAATATTAAAAAGGAAATGAATAAACAGTGTTTTTTTTTAACAACAAAAAGTTGTTCAGACACAACTCGAATCGACAACCTGCCAGAACTGATACCTAAAATTATATTCTAGTTGTTAAGGTTAGGGGATGGAGATGTTAATGCAAAATTAACAAAAATGGAACCTTTTCATATCTTCTACAGCTTTACAAGAAAGTAATTTGTTACAATCGATCATTAAAATTAAAGACTATCAAACAAACAATTATAGGCTTACCTTGGCGCATATCGTGCAGCGTGTCAACAGCGATGTCAATCTGAAGAGCTTCCCAGTCGTCCTTGCCTGCCAGCTTGGCTTGCTTTCCTAAGTAACGAGAGATAGCGGTTGACTGATGCATTTTTTTGCCGTCAATTTCGAGGACTGGTACTTTTCCAAAAGGCATACCTGAAAAAAATATATAATAAGATGTTTATTTGCTTATTTGGGATATGAAAAGAATTATAATCAAGAATAAATTAATAATAATGACAAATAATAAGAATAAATTTACTAAGATTAATAAGAATAGACTTATTAAGAATTGCTATGCTGCCCTCACAGCCCTAACAGTGATCCAGGAAAAGTTAAGAGCCTTTGATCCCAATAATATTTAAATTGCCACCCTGAGATCGTACAGTAATACTATATCATCAATGAACAAGAAACATATTCCTCTCTTTTAAAAAGGTGGACAACAAGGTTGGCTGACTGGGCGCTGTTAAGTATACAAAGATACTTTGACATGAGAGAAAATAACTACTTTTATCTTGTGGTGATCATGTTTACACAAATATATATCTATTTACGAAAGGGAGCCTTTTCGTTATAAGTGAATGCTTACATCATAATAGTGTCACATATGACAGAATTTAAACAAGCCTAAAACAGCAGTAAGGAAGAAAGCAATAGGTTAAGGAAAAAAACAAAAACAATAAAACAGCTTATTCTTAACAATACAACAGCTTATTCTTAACAATATACCAGCTTATTCTAGTCAAAGTGAGGATTGATTATTTTATGCAGTGATTCCACCAAAACTCAAAAAAACATCAACCAGCTCAGGCTAGATTGTCAGCATTGTATCTGACTCAAGAAGGCTAAGGGAATGTCTTAATTGACTAGAATAAACTCAAATTGAATATGTTAAGTTTAATTTAGATGAAAGACCTGAGAAAAACAAAAACGTTATTTCAAGAACTATCGACTAAGCAATAAGAATCAAGCCTGAATGCTTTATATTGTCCCTATAGGGTTACCCCATCCACCTAGCCGGCTCTCCCATTTTCCCTGAAGATGGCCTACAAGGTAGGTCGAAACGTCGGCACACATTAAATATAAGCCTTGTACTTATTTGGTGTTTTTTTTTTTACTGCACCCCTCCCCAACTATTTCCATTCTTCATTGTATCATCCAGTCAACTATTTTCCTCTCTTATACAAAAATATATTTGAGTAGAAAATAGTTGACTATACAAAATATACATGATACAAACAAATTAAATTGATACATACAAATTTTTAACAATAAAAATGAAATATAGACATCAGGACATTGGAAAAAAACAAAAACAATACAACAGTGGAGATAATTTAAATTGTAAGATAAAATCATCTCAACTTGCAATGTTTTTTCTTCAATACCATGATGTCTATATTTTTATTCTTTACAATTTGTATGTACCAAACTAATTTGTTTGTACCTTGCATATCTAGCCCTGAAGAAGACTGCAATGTGGATCAAAACAAATAAATAATTAATCCTATTTAAACAATTTTTTTTTTCATCTACATCTGGACTAGTCCAGGATACCTGGTACATTCTGGTAATCAAGTGCAAAAATGTACCAGGGATCCTGGACTAGACAATTTTATTCCATACATAAAAATAACGTCAAATAATATTATTTAAGATAAATATTGGACTTTAGAATAGAGATACAATAGAAATGGTTGGAAAACCAAATTTGATGTTTTTTTCTTTATGTAAAGGAGATGGTTGGGGGGTGAGGTCAATAAGAACACCGAATAAGTGAAGTACTTATATTATGTGCCGACGTTTCGACCTACAGTGTAGGTCATCTTCAGGGCTAACAGAGAAACAAACAGAACAAAAATGTAAAAACATCAAAGTTGTACAGTAACAGTACTAGTGACAAATAATGTAGAAAAATACAAAGTGGCAGATATGAAAATAGAAGATAAAGAATATTAAAAAGGAGTCAGATTATAATAAAATAAAGATATAGACAGATTTAAAAATTACTGATAATGAAAAGGCATTAAACTAGTGGTAGATATAATAAAAATCAGATAAAGACAAATATAACAAAATTATTGAAATAGTGACAGATATAATTATAGAAAATGTGATAGAATATAATAAAATTAAGATAAAGACAGATATAACAAAGATATTGATAATGGAAAGAAAATGAAAATAATGGCAGATATAGTAAAGTAAGACAGATTTAATAAAATTAAAGAAAATGAGCAGAAATGATAAATAATAAATAACGCATATAAAATAAAAAATAGAAAATAAATGTACAGAATGGATAGTACAGTACAATATAATAATATAAAGTAAAAAAAAAAGGAGGAGTTAAACAAAAGAAACAAAAATGAGGATATTTACATATAAAGAAAGGTTGGAATATGAAGAATACAGAAAAACTAGTAAAATAAAGGTGTAAAATGTATGATAACGGACTTAATGATGTTACCAAATTACAGAAAAGTATGGAACTATATGTACAATAACAAATGTGAATAATAGAAAAACTATTGTACAATAACACCAGTGTACAATGACTGTTTTGAAAATATAGTAGATAGGAATAGAATATGAAAAGTTAAAATAGGTGAAAACGCTAGTACAGTAACAATAGTTTACAATGTATGTATGAAAAAAATTAGATGGGATTAATGAATTAGAAAAATAAAATAGGTGTTTAAAAATATGAACACATGATTACCAACATATGATGGATGCCAAAATGATAAGGGGAAAAATAAGAAAATTAAAATTGGAGAAAGGATAAAGAGAAAAGTTTAAAATAAGTAAAATATAAAGAAGAAATGAAGAGGAGACATACCGAATGTTGGGAAGCGTGGCCGTTACATATCGCGGCTAGAGTGTACTGGGCCACATTTGACCGTTGAGAACGAGGGAAGAGATGGGAGCGGAATCTAGTGGCCGGAAAGTTAACTATAGAAGGTAACTATACTGGAGTATAGGAAAAAAGGATAAAAAAATATAAATAAAATTAAAACAATGAAAGAAATGTCGATAGAGTGATAAGAAAGAAAACATCAAAGTCGGAGTAACGGGAATTTATCGGATTCCAGCAAAAGAACGTTAAGACCGGGGGAAGAGATAGGGGCGAAATCTAGTGGCCAAAAGTTAACTATAGAAGGTAACCATGCAGGAGAATAGGAAATGAGGATGTTTACATATAAATGAAATGAATTACATATAAATGAAAAATGAGGATGTTTACATATAAATGAAATGAATTACATATAAATGAAAAATGAGGATATTTACATATAAAGAAAGGTTGGAATATGAAGAATACAGAAAAACTAGTAAAATAAAGGTGTAAAATGTATGATAACGGACTTAATGATGTTACCAAATTACAGAAAAGTATGGAACTATATGTACAATAACAAATGTGAATAATAGAAAAACTATTGTACAATAACACCAGTGTACAATGACTGTTTTGAAAATATAGTAGATAGGAATAGAATATGAAAAGTTAAAATAGGTGAAAACGCTAGTACAGTAACAATAGTTTACAATGTATGTATGAAAAAAATTAGATGGGATTAATGAATTAGAAAAATAAAATAGGTGTTTAAAAATATGAACACATGATTACCAACATATGATGGATGCCAAAATGATAAGGGGAAAAATAAGAAAATTAAAATTGGAGAAAGGATAAAGAGAAAAGTTTAAAATAAGTAAAATATAAAGAAGAAATGAAGAGGAGACATACCGAATGTTGGGAAGCGTGGCCGTTACATATCGCGGCTAGAGTGTACTGGGCCACATTTGACCGTTGAGAACGAGGGAAGAGATGGGAGCGGAATCTAGTGGCCGGAAAGTTAACTATAGAAGGTAACTATACTGGAGTATAGGAAAAAAGGATAAAAAAATATAAATAAAATTAAAACAATGAAAGAAATGTCGATAGAGTGATAAGAAAGAAAACATCAAAGTCGGAGTAACGGGAATTTATCGGATTCCAGCAAAAGAACGTTAAGACCGGGGGAAGAGATAGGGGCGAAATCTAGTGGCCAAAAGTTAACTATAGAAGGTAACCATGCAGGAGAATAGGAAATGAGGATGTTTACATATAAATGAAATGAATTACATATAAATGAAAAATGAGGATGTTTACATATAAATGAAATGAATTACATATAAATGAAAAATGAGGATATTTACATATAAAGAAAGGTTGGAATATGAAGAATACAGAAAAACTAGTAAAATAAAGGTGTAAAATGTATGATAACGGACTTAATGATGTTACCAAATTACAGAAAAGTATGGAACTATATGTACAATAACAAATGTGAATAATAGAAAAACTATTGTACAATAACACCAGTGTAAAATGGAGTTTGTGTTTATACTTCGAAGAGTGAAGATCTACGTTCGGAGCTCCTGAGGATTAACTACAAGCGATAAGTCACATTTAGTTTATTTTTTCCGTTTTAAATTATTTTTCTTCCCTTAAAGTATTTGTTTTACCTCTAAATAGAAGGTTTTTTTTTTATTTTTTATTTTATTTCATTTTTTCTAACGAAATGGCGGAATCTCCGCCTGTAAAAAAGAAAAAAGTGAGATATAGAAATGTTATTTCTAATAATGAAGGAAACTGTTTAAAAACTAGTGTCAAATTCTTAATTATTAAAAGAAATGAAGCGGATGATGAGGGAAATTCTCTAGACTTCAAAAAAGTATCACCGTTTTTTATCAGTAAGAGCCTAAAATCTACAATCGGTGAAGCTAAAACAGTCAAAAAATTGAGAGATGGGACTCTTTTAGTCGAAACTATGTCAGCAATTCAAACGGAAAAACTAATAAAATCCAAAACCCTATTAAACCTCCCCGTTATTGTCGAGCCACATGCTAAATTGAACACCAGTAAAGGAATAATATGGTGTGCAGACCTTCACAATTGTTCGATCGACGAAATAAAAGACGAACTAAAAACTCAGAATGTAGTAGATGTTAAAAGATTGACGTTTTACAAAAATAATGAGCAACAAAAAAGTAATAACTACCTGTTAACCTTTAACAGCCCCACCATACCCAACGAAATTAAAGTAGGTTTCTATAACATAAATGTGAGACAATTCATTCCAAACCCTACCCGCTGTTATATTTGTTTGAAATTCGGTCATACTAAAAATGTATGCAAAAAAGAGCCGCTTTGCAGACTCTGTGGCCAAAATAAGCATGAAGGATCAGAATGTGTTAGCCCTATAAAGTGTGTTAATTGTAACGAGCAGCATGATTCTTTCTCCAAAAAATGTCCAGTGTTTCAATTAAAGGCATTCAGGAGGCCGAAAAGATAACATACTTCGCAGCTAAAAATAAATTCGAATTGTTACATCCCTTGTCAACACGTATGACCTTTTCTAATATAGTTAAAAATACTAAAAGTGTTAGTTTCCAAACAGATAATATAAATGACAATGTTAACATCTTTAAGAAGCCGTTAGTGCCTGAATGCAATAAAACCTCTTTATTTATTGCCCGTTCGGAAAAGATTAAACCGGACCGGGCCCCCACTCCCATTCCCTACCCCCACCACCTCCCTACGTCAGCTGGGCCATCAGCTGGCTCCATTCCTCTTCCAACTCCTTTCACATCAACTTCTCCTCCAGCTGACCATAACCTTCCTTCCCTACCCACCAAACCGACTCCTTCCCTGGCTCCGGAACCGGCCAAAATTACGGAAGCTGAGTCCACTATCCCTAAATCTCCCGCGGAACTCCCAGTTTTATCTTCGGATAAAACTGGTTGTGACGGAACCACCTCATGTCGCAGGAACTTCGACGACATGCAAGGTGATTGGACACTAGTAAAAGACAGACGATCAAGAAGCAGATCGCGTAATAAGTCACAAAACCGAGCGCTTAGTAAGGAAAAAATGGAAACAAATTAAATAAAATAATTAGTATTGACCATATATTATTTGTTTATTTTTATATCTGTTTATTTATTTATTTTCTCTTTCTTTAGTATTTTTGTTTTCATATCTTAACCATTTTAACAACTTAATTTCATCTCTACCTGTTACCTATTCTTATTTCATTATTTATTCCAATATATTTATTTACATTCATACTTAAAACATGCCATTCACAACAAATATCATTCAATGGAATTGCAATGGTATAACTGGTAAAAATGAAGAGTTGAAATTAATCATTAAAAAATACCAACCAGTAGCCGTATGCCTTCAAGAAAGTAAGTTGCTTCCTCACAAAAAATTTAATCTCAAGGAATATAATATTTATAGAAGGGATTTTGAAAACAGTAATATAGCTTGTGGTGGTGTACTGACCGCGGTTCACAAAAATGTTGTATCCGAGCTGGTCCAAGTAGAAACTCCCCTCCAGGCGGTAGTGGTTAAGGTCTTCCTCAAATTCCCTGTCTACTTGTGTAACATATACCTACCTCCAGATAATTTTTCAGAAAATAGTTTATTAAATCTTTTCAAACATTTACCATCTCCGTACATTTGTGTAAGCGACGTCAACGCCCACCACACTTCCTGGGGCTCCTCTCATTGCACAACTCAGGGAAATCACATTAGGAGAATCATCGATACCACCGACTCAGTCGTCCTAAATACGGGAGAGTCAACTTATTTAAGCCCGGCTTACAACACCTTTTCCTCCATCGATATAACCTGGTGCTCTTCAAGCATCTTTCCGCATTTATGTTGGCAGGTTGCACAAGACCAGTACTCTAGTGACCACTTTCCGATAGTAATCTCTCTCCCTAACGATAACCCCATAAAATCAAAACATCCTAGATGGATCATGGAAAAATCTGACTGGTTCGCGTTTCAAAAAAAACTAAACATAAATGAATCAGAACTACTATCAGCTAGCGGCAGCGACGAGAAAACCCATTTGATAACAACAGCGATTCTGGAAGCAGCAGGCCTTTCAATCCCAAAGACCTCCAACAAAACGAGATCACGCAAAAATGTACCGTGGTATGATGAAGAATGTAAGGCCGTTATTAAAAGAAGAAGAAAAGCCCTGAAAATATTTCAAAAGGAACCCACTTCTAACAACCTAATAGAATATAAGAAGAGCCGTTCACTCTCCAGAAGAATAATCAAGAGTAAAAAGAAAGCATCCTGGGAAAATTTTTTAGATAATATCACAACTAATAATCCCCCAAGCACATTCTGGAAAAAGATACAGGGTATTACAGGAATATATAAAGAAAATCAGGTGGCTCTCCTAATCGGTGAACAAGTAGAACAAAAGGAGGAATTGTTAGCTGAGTGTTTTGCGGAATTTTATTCAGGACTATACTCCTCGAAAACAGATCATCCACTCAATAACTCCGAACAAAATACAAACGCGAATCAAGCAGAAAAAGAGTATAACCTTCCTTTCACCAAAACCGAATTGCGAGCCTCCATAAAGGATCTAAAACCTTCCGCACCGGGAATAGATGACATTCACAACGAGATGTTAAAACATTTACCAACACAGGTTCTGGATACTCTTCTGACCCTATATAATCACATATGGCGCTCGGGGGACTTTCCGAACGTCTGGAGAAGATCTGTAATTATTCCAATCCCCAAAAATGGAAAAAATAAGCTATTTCCACCAAGTTACAGGCCTATTTCACTGATAAGTTGTATGTCGAAACTGCTTGAAAAAATGGTGTACAAACGGCTGATATGGATCTTGGAAGAAAATAAATTACTATCGAAGGAACAATGTGGATTCAGAAAAGGACGCTCTACCTTAGACCATCATGTTACCATGGAATATGAAATAATGAAATGCTTCGTTGAAAAAAAAGAATGCATAGGCATTTTTTTCGACATTGAAAAAGCTTACGATAATTTAAATCCGACGCTTGTACTGCATCAGTTGAAGGAATGGGGATTCGAGGGTCGCATTCTCACCCTGATAGAAAACTTTCTACGGCACCGCACGTTCCAAGTCAGGATAGGGAATTATTTATCCTCGGTTAAAACAATGTCAAACGGAATACCTCAGGGTAGCGTATTAAGTTGCGCCTTATTTGCTATTGCCATAAACAAAATCACTAGTGTTATTCCAAAACCCATAAAATCGTATTTATTCGTAGACGACCTAGCCTTACTACTTCCGTTCAGCAATCGAAATCAGGTCACGAAATCTTTACAGAAGTGTTTAACAAATTTAGAATCATGGTCAAGACAATCTGGATTATATTTCTCAGTTGATAAAACAAAATGCATGCTCTTCTCAAGACGGAGAACACCAACATCTCCCCCAGACTTAGTTTATAGAGGCGCAAACTTAAGTTTCGAATCCAAAGTCAAGTTCCTGGGATTATTACTTAACTGCAAACTAGATTGGAAGGAACACATTAAATGGCTGAAGGAAGAATGTGGAAAACGGCTAAACGTGCTCAAAGTCCTGGCAGGAAGCTCATGGGGAGCAGACAGAAAAAGCATGCTGAGAGTATACACTTCTTTAGTCAGATCGAAACTGGATTACGGCAGTTTTATATATGCTTCAGCCAGTCCCAAATTGCTGACTGCTTTAGATTCAGTCCACCACGCGGGCATCCGTCTGGCTACTGGTGCCTTCAGAACTAGCCCAGTGAACAGTCTTTGTGTAGAAGCAGGTATAGCTCCGCTGGCTGTTAGGAGACATCAACTGGCCTGCGGATATATCGCTAAACTAAAATTTAATGAAGAAAATCCAGCATGGAAACCAGTTTTTCAACCTAGAAGCAGGAGGTTTAACGATGTCCGAAGATTACCCACCCCACTCGGAATAAGAGCAGGAAGACACATAGAAGAAATCAGATCCTTGCAAACCTCAGTCAATGAACATTATTACCCTCGATGGACCCTCAAACTACCTACAATAGATCTAACTCTTTCCAAATTTAAAAAATCTAGCACCCCAGATTATGCATATATATCAGAATATCTAAGCATAAAAGACAAATACAGAAATAGCAAATATTTGTATACAGACGGTTCAAAAACACACTCCAATGTAGGATGTTCCTTTACCATAGACTCAAAGACAATTAAATATAAGCTCCCTTCCATATCGAGCAACTTTACAGCGGAATGCTATGCTATCAGTGCAGCACTCTACCATATCATGCAGTGTAATGAAGAAAACTTTATAATATTCACCGATTCACTTTCCGCAATATCAGAACTAAGCAACATACATACAGACAATCAAATACTTAAGAAAGCGCAGAGCTATTCAACAATGATAAAAAGTCAGGGCCAGAATGTAATAATAGCATGGATACCATCCCATGTTGGAATTAAAGGCAACGAGGCAGCAGATCTAGCAGCAAAGGAAGCAGCCATGTCAACTCTAGATGAAATAAGAGTCTACACTCCATCAGATCTCGGAAACAGCCTGAAATCCCTAGCAAAGAAGACCTGGGACCAGCTCTGGGAAAGTGTAGAGGACGGCAACAAATTAAAAGGCATCAAAAAAGAAACCTCATCCTGGGAAAGTTCTAACCGTACCAACAGAAGAGAGGAAGTTGTCCTAGCAAGATTGAGAATAGGTCACACCCGATTAACCCACGGATACCTCATAGATAAAGAAGCTCCACCTAAATGCACATCCTGCAAAGTACAGCTATCCATCGCTCACATTCTAGTAGATTGCCCGCGTTACTCAGCTTACTTCGAAAACTGCAAAATAGAAAGAAGACTCCACTGGATGTTGCAAAATAATGCTTTGAGCGTAAACAAAGTAATTGACTTTCTAAAAAAATATAACCTATATAGCAAAATTTAAAATTAAAAAATAAGCCAAAACAAACATAACCTAAAGGACACGAATGACCTCTGTAGTTGAGTGTCCAAAAACCACAAAACCTAACCTAACCCAGTGTACAATGACTGTTTTGAAAATATAGTAGATAGGAATAGAATATGAAAAGTTAAAATAGGTGAAAACGCTAGTACAGTAACAATAGTTTACAATGTATGTATGAAAAAAATTAGATGGGATTAATGAATTAGAAAAATAAAATAGGTGTTTAAAAATATGAACACATGATTACCAACATATGATGGATGCCAAAATGATAAGGGGAAAAATAAGAAAATTAAAATTGGAGAAAGGATAAAGAGAAAAGTTTAAAATAAATAAAATATAAAGAAGAAATGAAGAGGAGACATACCGAATGTTGGGAAGCGTGGCCGTTACATATCGCGGCTAGAGTGTACTGGACCACATTTGACCGTTGAGAACGAGGGAAGAGATGGGAGCGGAATCTAATGGCCGGAAAGGTAACTATACTGGAGTATAGGAAAAAAGGATAAAAAAATATAAATAAAATTAAAACAATGAAAGAAATGTCGATAGAGTGATAAAAAAGAAAACATCAAAGTCGGAGTAACGGGAATTTATCGGATTCCAGCAAAAGAACGTTAAGACCGGGGGAAGAGATAGGGGCGAAATCTAGTGGCCAAAAGTTAACTATAGAAGGTAACCATGCTGGAGAATAGGAAAAGATGGGGAAAGGGAGTAGATGGATAAAATTAATATGAATAAAATAAATAAAAAAAATTGAAACAAAGAAAGAGATGTAAACCGAGTGATAACAAAAGAAACATAAATGACGAAGAAACGGAATTTAAGGTCTTTTGAGTAAATTAAAAATTTGGGAGTAGGTAGAGGAAAGGTAATGAGAGTCAGACTTAAGATTGATAGAGGAGGAATCTAAATTTATGTGGATAGTTTCAGAGAGGATGCGTTTGTCATGGTTATGCGCTGTAGCTAGGATAGACGTATTTTCAAAATCAAAGGTGTGGTTTAAAGAAATGGCATGTTCGGAAAGTTTAGAGGAGGTGAGGTTATGGGAGGAAATGGCATATTTGTGTTGAGAAATACGGTCTTTAAGGAAGTTTTTGGTTTCACCTATATAGGAAGAGTTGTAATTAGTAGAAGAACAAGGAATCCGATAAACGACATGGGAACGAAGCTTGAAGGGAATAGGATCTTTGATACGGGTATAGATATGGGAAAGTTTGTTATGGGATTTGAAGGCAATACGTAAATTGGGGATAACGGAATGTAAGTATTTTTGAATGATATTAGAGAGGGTGGGTATATATGGCAAGGATCTGTATATAGGGATAGATGGTGGATGTGGTGATCGGGTGAGGGTGGGGGGGTTATAGTAGTCATGGATGAGTTTATTAACAATATAGGGAGGGAAATTGTTTTTAAAAAGGATTTCTTTGATACGGAGGGTGTTGGTTGTATGGAAGCAGGCGTCAGAGAGGGATAGGCCACGGTGAATAATATTTTTAGCGACGTTAATTTTAAGGTGGTGTGGATGTTGGGAGTAATAATTAAGAAGTCGGCCAGAGTAAGTGGGTTTTGTATACCAATCGGTGGATAAGGTGTGGTCAGAATTTTTAATGATAAGGAGGTCAAGGAAAGGTAGTGACTTATTGGATTCGACTTCAACGGTGAAATGGAGGCGGGGATGGTATGAATTGAAGGAAGATAATAAATCAGTAATGATGTTGGGATTGATGATAAGGAGGAGGTCGTCTACCTAACTTCAACCTAACTTCAAAACCTAACTTCAAAATTGACATTTTGAGACAAATGTGGTAAAACTATGTTCCATGCTCTATTTTAGGGGCACAAGATCTTAATATAATTGTATAATCAGTTATGTGGAATCATTAGTATAGCATGGATATGTTTTTTGTTTTCACTTGTAATTTTTAAAAAATAGCAATTTTGTAGATATGTGTTTGTGTCACTAAGGCGACGTAATGTCCTCTGCTGTGTGTTTCAATGATAGAATTTAAAAAAAAAAATCTAACAATACAAAAATTGTTAATACAATGGAAAGAGATTTAGCACTAATGATATGCTATTTGTTAATAAATTTTTATAAGCTAAAAAGCTACATTTTTTTACTTACTTAGTTTGATTGTGGGCCAATCTTCTCTGTTAAACCTGAAATCTTCGAAGTCTTCGCCCAGGTAGCTCAGCAAGAACCTGATAGGTTCAGCGAGGGCGGTTATAGGAAAGTAAGTGAGCTTGTACTGCGGCATATTTCTGAAACATAAATAATAATATTAATAATGTAAAGGAGATAGTTGGGGGGTGCAGTCAAAAGGAACACTGAATAAGTAATAAACTTATAATTATGTGCCGACGTTTAATAAATAATAATAATAGTCTTTATTTATATGTATATACAGAATTAGCTTTTTCAATATTTACACTTTTTAATACAACATTTTGTATTTACATATAGAACTTCCCTTTAGGGAGATTAGTCTTTTGATGGAGACTAGCAGAACCTTACTGGTGAAATTGCTGGCATATATTCCTCCTGCATAGGTCCCTGTCTCGCGCTGATCGCATCCAGAGAGAGCTTCCGCACATCTGCTTGAATTCGTCGGCCCATCGCTTACGTTGCCGGCCTCTGCGTCTTTTCCTATCGCGCGGAATCCACTCGGCGGCTCGCCTAGCCCAGCTGCCTTCACCTTGCCTCATCACATGGCCTGCCCAGTTCCATTTCATTCTTCTGGCGTAGGTGACTGCATCGGTAACCATTGTGTTTTTTCTTATACGACGTGAATTTTTTTTTCTCTCAGTGCAATTCCCAGCATTATTCTTTCCATCTTTCGTTGACATATGGTTATCTTTCTCTCTAAGGATTTAGTGAATGACCATTTCTGACATCCATAGCTCAGGACAGGGATTATACAGCTGTTGAATACGGTCGTTTTATGTCTTATTTCTATGCGGCTTTTGAATATACTTCTAAGGCTCCAAATCTCTTCCATGCCTTGCCGACTCTTGATTCGATTTCTATTTGGCTCCTCTTTTCGAATGAGATGATTTGTCCCAGGTATCTAACTTCTTTAGCGATCTTCATTTCTGGGAGTCTGTGGCTGATATTATTAGAGGGTCCGTTGGTCATGATTGCTGTTTTTTGTGGGTTCAATATCAACCCGTGGTTCGAACTCTTTTCTTTCAGCTGGTTAATCATTGTAATGAGTTCATCCTCAGAGCTTGCAATCAAAACTACGTCATCCGCAAATTTCAGTTGGTTAATTTTTATTCCGTCAAGAGAAATCCCTTTTTCACGCCAGTCTAGAGCTTGGAAAATTCTTTCTAACTCTGCGATGAAGATTGTTGGTGATAGGGAATCGCCTCGCCTGACTCCTTTCCTGATCGGAAACAGTTTTCCTCTTCTTTCTGTTTCTGCGTATCCCTTGTTTTCGATGTACATATTTTCAATTATTTGAACGTATGCCTTGTCCACTCCTAGCTGTTCTAATGTCGGTCTTATATTAACATGGTATATGCTGTCAAACGCTTCCTTAAAATCTATGAATCCCAGGTAGGATTTGAAGTTGTATTCTTGTGATTTCTCTATTAGTTGATTAAGTGTGAACAGATGATCAATCACCGATCTATTTTTTCTAAATCCTGCTTGATCTTTAGGTAGGCTTTCGTCAATTGTTCTTAATATTCATGCGTTGAAACATAAATAATTGTGCTTTAATTTACTTTTTAAAAATTATAAGTGAGAATAGTGATGTAATAAAAAAGAAGCTATTCTAAAGAAAACTTCTTGGAGGCTATATAAATTAAGAACTTTGATAAATAAATAAACATTTTTTTTCTTTATACTTGTATAAACATTTTATTGTAAATATCTGTGCTTTTTGGTAAAGGACACTGTGCCAACAAAATCAATCAGCGACAGAAGATATTATATATCTATAATATATGAAGGCTACTACCCATCATTTGTGGTTACATTCATGTTATGTACCAAGGCATAATATAAAATGTAAAAGATGTCCATAATATCTTGCTGACTGAATGTGGTTTGAGATTGGATTACCACCGTTGTGGTAATAACTCCTTCTTCAGAATTTCGACAATGATTCCTCCAAGAAAAAGGCAAAAGCAAACATGTATTTATGAAAAGACTAATTTTTATATTTGTTCCTGTCAATGGTTCCTTTGATAAGTCTGGACGGACAGACATAACAAAAAATGTACGTCAGGGAGTTGCCTTACACTAGATTATCCAATGAAAACAATGCCGCAGCAATAGCAGAAACTATACATGCAAAAGACAAATAACAACACTAAATATTAAAAAAAAAATGCAGTTCATAAAACTGAAAATTCTCAAATAATATAAGTAATGAAGGTAAAAGATGTCAAGAATAGAAAAACGTGCCTAATAGAAATTTTATTTAATTAACTGGTTCTTCAGGTCAACGAATAAAATATTAAACAGAATATAACAAACAATACGTAACGTTTCAACAAAACTAAACAACTAGTTATGATTCATCATAACCACTGTTTCATTTAACTCCCAATTGGAATTGTATAACTTATATCTGTATATTAACAATAAATTTTTATTGTCACACGTTATTGTTTATTTTGGATAGTGATGAATCTTTATATTAATAACGGAACAGTTGGTTATTTTATTATCATTTTAGCTTAAAATATATGAGAAAAATGAGCGTCTATTATTAGCTTTATGAAATAAATAACGAATTAAATAGTTTTTAATTTGAAACTATCATGGTCTTGCCGGGTTTTTTTTTTAAGATAAGGGAGTTTATACCCAGTAAGGGAGACAACACAACATACACTGATCTTTACGTTTGATTAATAGATGCTTTATAAATACGATATGAGTCAATAATTGATAAAAGTAGAAAAAAAAATCTTTTATCGATAACAGCATTCTCAAAAATTTCACTTTACTATCTTATATTCTAAAAATTCTATTATTGAGCTTCCTGAAATATAAATAAAGTTTTTCCTTATACATATAATTAGTTATTTTAAAAATCTTAAAATATATTACATACCACTGCAAATGTACTAAACAATAAATCTAGTGCTATCTGGAGTATATCGTGATAACCAACTAATTTGAATTCATCTCTATTATTATTAAACTTTAGTAAAATTATTACCTGTACTGATTTGATTTGATATTGTTTAAATTATTAATGCTATTGAATTGCGCTATTTACACTTTAAAATACCAAAACTTTAATATCCATTTAAGTTGAAAGTCCGGATCTTGTAGCTATTTCAATTATTGCTTCTTGAATCAACCCACAGCTGTTGAATTTCGTTTTAGCATTGGGTTTTATTTGGTGGAGGTCGAATTTAAATTGTAATATAAATTATTATTACTATAACATGTAACATCAAATAATAGTTTTATTAATTACAATGATAACGAATAATATATAGTCAATTAATTCAAATTCATACTAGTTAGTTTCCACGAATTCCGCTAGATGGCACGAGTACTGCGATAAATTGGCAACACTGATCTTAATTTTATTTTATATTGCTTCATATTATTTAATAAGCCTGAAACTTAATTAGAATTTTAAAAACACTATTTACCCGATTTTTAAAAAAAGGTCGGTAGTTTTTTTTTAATAAGCACAAATAGAAATACTTCATTCAAAGGCGGCGGTTGACGATGACATCGAATAACACAAGGAATACGCTGTATTCTGTTTTAACAACGGCAAACTTGTTCAGGGGTTCACATTTAAAAAAAAAAAAAAATTATAACTGGTAAATCTGGCGGCTAAGCATAATTTAGGACAAATCACCTCCCTCTATAACCGTTATCCATGAAATAGTAGTCTATACCAAATACTGAACCATAGACCCTTCATGGGTTGTACTGGTTTAGTTTTTTTAATGTATATATGTTTTAAATTTGTATCCTAGCATACGAATTCATTTAATTAAAGAAAATAATTTCCTTTGGCAGACATCATTACTCAAGAGAGCATTTCATGGGTTGCGGTTGTACACGATGGCCGGTGGGAATTCCCATGATGGACTCACTCAACTAACTCTCTGAACCATGGAGGAAGGAAGTAACAATACTATTTAATTACCTTATTTACTTTAGGTTTTGCTTAGCTATAACTGCGGTCCCCGAGAATTGAGAATTGAGAATAATGTAAAAGGCGTAAAAAAATTAAAAACCAGGTGAAGAAAGAAAACCAAGAGAAATAAGGACTAAATTAATGGGAACTGGTGGAAAGATAAAAAATAAAATAGAAGTCAATGTACAAAATGTGTATTATCCTATTATCTCACCTATATATACACATTTTGACCATTGACTTCTATTTTATTTTTTATCTTTCCACCACTCTCTTAGCCCTGAAGATGGCCTACATTGTAGGCCGAAACGTCGGCACACAATAAATAAGTTACACTTATTAAGGTGTTTTTATTGACTGCACCCCCAACTATTTCTTTCTTACATTAGAAGTTACAATCAACCAATTCTTCTCCAACATGAAACACTATATCATCTACATATTTAAATCTTTTCTCTTCAAAATGAAAATATTTAAAAAAAATCATCACCAAAAGAACAGTAAATAAAAATAAAATATATCATCTATACTTCGAAATGTTAGTTGAAGCTTCTATTTCATGATGAAATCATTACCAATAAATTACATTCCCAACAAAATCTAATGATAACTTGTATTTTTGGAAAATGTTAAAATCGAAACGAATAAGCAGTTAACCTTGTAACTCAACTAGAAGCGACAACCTGCGGAACAGATACCTTATTTTATTTAACAGGTTTGAACTTTTTAATATTTTCATACATAAAAATAATTGTATTACTGACTGTATATAGATTAAAGAACCGATTTACACAAACTGTTTAAGTTTTACCATCATCTATACCAGTGTTCTTCAACCTTTTTGCACCTGCGGACCGGTAAAAATAGGATAAATATTTCGCGGACCAACTGAAAGCTAAGACAATTAAAAACCAATATGCTTGTAGATATTATTTTTTATTATAGAATATGTTATCCAATTACATTTATTAGTGCGATATCTGCTGATGCTTCTTTGATATAACAGTTGATATTCGAGGCTTCTGCGTTGTTTCTGAGAGACGAAGCGCTGCATTAACATCTATTCGGTTTCTCTGTTTGGTTTTTATTACAGACATGGCTGAAAAAGTCTTTTCACATTAATAGGAAGTCGAAAAATGTACTAATAATTTGATAGCTTTATAACTCAAAGCTGGATATTCTTTTTCTAGCGATATCCAAACTTGAGGCAATGAATGCATTTTATGTCTGGAGGCCAGAGTGACATCAGAAGACAACTCGATCACCTTTTCTTTTTCATGAAGATCAAAAAGAAAAGTGCACATGAGTTTATGTCTTCCAAGAATGAATTATTAATCCAGAGGTTACCTTTACGAGGATCTTCATTTTCTGGGAAATACTTATTCAAATTTTCAGCTAATGCTCTTAAATGTTGCTTTATATGTTAAATATGACTTTCGTGCTCACATCAGCAGCCATCGAAAATTCATCCAAAAGAGAAAACATTTCTACATCTTCCTCTTGTAAGTGACTATTCCAAAGAGCTAGCTTTTTGAACGCATCCATTTTATTTTTTAAAGTAAAAAAAATTGTATATGAACCCTACAGAGAAATATTAACTCCATTAAGCAGACTGAATATGTCCGCCATTATATTGTTATTATACATTGTATTTGTATAGTTTTATACATAATACGTCACGGTGATTTACGATTTGACCAAAATTTTTCGCGGACCGGGAGGAAATTTCTACGGCCCGGTCGTGGGCCGCGGACCGGCGGTTGAAGAACATTGATCTATACTTAGAAATGTTTGTTGAAACGTTTATTTCTTGATGAAATGATACACATTTCTCATAACTGAACTCTTTCTTCCATACTAAAACTCAGGATTATTTTTGAGAATATAAAAAAGGAAACTAATGAATAGTTAAATGTTGTTGTGACTTAACTCGAAGCAACAATCTGTGGAACTGATACTCAATCTAAAAGTTCGGTAAACACTTGAAAAAAAGGTGATCTCGCGAAAGTTAATAACCATGGTGATGCAATTCGATATACTATATCTGCCTATTTGCAGATAACAATTAAGCCTATGATAATTAAACAAAAAAAACAACAACACTATTTTGAAAAACATGAATCATAATTTATGCAGAGATAAGATATTGTTCACGATAAATATGAACCTGACATGTAATTTTGTGCAGAAAGCTAATGCACAAATTTTAAATTTTTTTGTCGTCAATTTACGTTGATATTTCTTTACTTTTTTTTATGTTTTCGACCAAAGTATGTATTTTTAATAGTAAAGCAAAATACAAAGTAGCTAAACATTTGTTTTCCATTTGAATTAATTTGGGATTGAAGCTAAATATGAGCAAAATACAAAAATTGTCTTCAGAAAAGAAAAATAGTTAAAACATACAAGAAATGACATGCCATAAATATTAATTTTTGCTTCAGAAACATAGAATTTTTATTTAAAAGAGAAAAGACAAAGATCTTTAAAATAAAAATATTTAAAAATCAAAACAGTTGACCAAAAATTATAAAAAAAATAAAACAGAATCTTTTTGAACTTTTTCTTTTTTTAATATCTGGAAGATCCAAATAAATAGAATCAGTTTTATAAGATAATTTTATATAATATATTTCGTAATTAATAATTATTATTCGTAACATTAATTTAAAAAATTACAGTAAACAAAATTAAAAAGCGTGAATAAATAGATATTTTTTAATTAAACTAACACAACTAAATAAATTTAGCAATATGTATCTCAATGCTGACGTCCGGTACATGTACATTTTTATCTCCCACTCAAATGTCTTACTCTTAACTAACCAATGTCAACAGTGTGTATAAATAATTACACGACACAGTTAATTTTATGTTAAATAAAAATCAACGCATCAAAAAGTAACCGGAAAACCTTGAGTTAATAAAATAAAAAAAAGTTACGGTATCTGTTCCACAGATTGTCGCTTCGAGTTGAGTTATAGACCGGGCGCTCGAGGTAAGTGAGTATGCAAAATGTGAGGACCGAATTCCACCAATGGATTTAAGTTAAAAAAAGCTAAAAAATTAATAATTTGGTCCATTTTTTTACCCCTCTACTCTTATATGTAAAGGAAATGTATTAAGTAAAATCTATAAAATCATTTTAATGATTATTTCAGTAATAATTTATACTTTTTTCTAATGGTGAAAGTGAGGATGGATCGTTAAATGAAAAAAATAGAAGTAATTAAATCTTTTTTTATTAATAAAAAAGATTATGTATATAAAAAAAACCAGTAAATTTAAATATACATACGGTAGGTAAATAATTACTCGTTTATATCTAGACAATTGTTATTAATACATTTACATAGAGCAATACAAAATAAATTTGATTTTTTGCAACTGCAAGACATTGTGCGACAATTTGCGGTACATTTACAAGATTGAATTGATAACTCTGGTAAAGGCGGCTTAATCATTTGTCGTGGACGTAAGTCACCATTCAACTTTTCATAACCGTACAAACAATAATCGATGGGGTGTCAATGTCTTTGATAAGAATTTTTCCGAATAAATGTTTATACTGTAGCTCTTAATAAATGCAAATGGAAAGCATCTGATGTCCATATCACTTTCATGAAATTAAAACCGAAACCTATGTTTTGTGAAATCAGTTTATATCTGTTCATCAGCAAATAATTTCTTTTCTTTTTTTAAAGAAATAAGTGCAAACTATTTCTAACTGTTTCGATTGTTAATAATTAGGTCCCAAGGATAAAAGGATTCCCAAAGATATAAGAGCTGTTTGTACAAAATCTTCAGGCGCAGCTTTCAAACATTGCATTTTACTGCCAAATCTGCTAGTAGTGTCGCAACCACTTATAGCATTTAATACTGGCAAAATATTGCATATCCTTTCACCCAGTGATTCAGCAGCTAAATGGCATCGTAGAAAATGTTTCTTTGTATGAGAACCATAGACCAAGACACCCGATATTTGCTAAGTATTTCCAGAAATAAATTCCCAATATGAATACATCTGTATCAGCGCTGATTATAATAATATGAGCAGATTGAATCCTTACTGCATGGAACATATAGCAAAGCATTCTTAATTCTGCTTCTAAGTGGTTTGATTGTAATTCAAGTACCTCACAAAATAAAGACCCTTGTAACTTGAAACATTTAGTTGGATCATCGAATCCTCCACAAACGTACATCTCGCAGTCTTCTTTAACTTGTGCATATTTTGGAGCATTAGTGCAAAGAAATCGAACAAGTTGTAATTTATTTTGAATGTTTGCAAGATAAGCTTTACTATCAGCAGAATAGCCTGAAATTTTATCGAAATATTGTCATATCTGTCGAATATTACATCTATTCTCTTCACGTCAGGGAACGTAAAGAATTGCATAATTTTTTTTTAAGAAAGCCTCGGCAAAATCACCAAAAGTATTGAACTTATTTAACTGAATTTTGTGAACAAGTGCCATACCATCAACTATATAAATTTTGAAAGTATTTAAATTTATTATATCTTGCTGAGTGCTCGTACAACAGTTATAGTTTTTTGAATTTCAACGACTAGTTGTGAATTTGGTGACTTCCTATAAAATCCGTCATTATCAAAGAGATACTTGCAGTAATTCAATGCTTCATACGATGCTAATATCTTTGTATCAAATCTACGTTGAGAAGCCACCATGAATGATTTTTGGAAAATTGTTATGTCTGTTGCGTCTTGTAATTTTTTGTTGGAAGTATTTTTGTTTGTTCTCGCAGGAGTATCTTCAAAGTTGTAAAATTTAGTTTTTTGTATAGGATCCGATAATTTCTTAGTTTTCTTGAACAATCTTTCATTTTCATATGTATTTAATAGAGTCTCCCCATTTTCTTTAACATTAAGTAAGTATCGCGAAGTTGATTCTTCAGCAAGTTCACCAGTGAAAATATTACGAAGAACACAATCCCCACTACTATTAAATGGATTGCAAGCTTTGAACCATCATTTAATGATATTTTCAACATCCTTTTCGTCCGTATTAATTCTCGATTTTGTCCATTCATTATGACTATTAATGTCACCTGCAGTGTCAGATTGTATTCCAAGGTATGAAGAAAGCATTGAGTGAACGCTATTTTTGAAAGGATACAGAAGCAATCATCTTTGCATTGCTTCTTCATTTTTAGTGATGCCAATTAAGCCTCCAGTCACTGCAGAAGATCGATTTTTCTAGTGCTAAGTCACAGCCAACTATATTGAATGTTCCTGGAGTTCGCTTGACGGCATGCATTCCTCTCTTCATATCATGCATAACGTCTGGACGTAATTGTAACATATCTTGTCACCCCACGAATATAATTTGTGTGATTCATAGAAAAGAAATAAAGTAAAATTTGTCGAGTAGTCAATAAATGTGACTCATAGTTATTGATTATAGAAGGTACCATCACAGCTGGTCTCAGGAATAAGAATCCGAACATAGTTGCCGGTCCACACATTTTGCATACTGAACTACCTATAGCGCCTGCACTATTACAAGTGTTAACTGTTCATTAGTTTCCTTTTTATTTTCCAAAAATAAAATTTATCATGGGCTTTAGTATGGAAAAGAGAACTAAGAGAAGTGTTTACTTCGGTAATAATTTCATTTAGAAATGAACGGTTCAATAAACACCCATCATCTATTCTTCGAAATGTTAGTTGAAACTTCTATTTCTTGATGAAATGATTACCGAAATCTACTCATTACCCATAACTACATCCTCTTTTACATACTAAAGTTCACGATAACTTGTATTTTTGGAAAATATTAAAAAAGAAACGAATGAAAAGTTAATTGTAATTGTAACTCAACTTGAAGCGACAACTTGAGGAACAGATACCTCAAAAAGTTGATTGAACAAGACTGGAAGACCTTGGATTAGTGGAAAAGGTAGAAGAAACAAAGTAAAAGAAAGAGAACAGTAAGAGTCAAAGAAGTCAGCCTTGGTTGGGACCAACTGTTGGACAGTCATCAGTTCTAATCGATATTATACATAATTAATTTATCTGACTATTAATTCAAATAAACAAAATATACAGTGACAATATAAAATTTATAGAACCCGGGAGTTTGGATTTCAGTTTTTGAAATATATAGTATGGAAGTCTGAAAAGAAATACAAATCACCGATTTTTTAAATTATATGATGGATTCAAGAAATGGTAAAAAAATTAATATTGAAAAAGCGAAAGATATACAAAAAATATAGAATTAACAGAGATCATAATATACTGCTGTCCCTTATCAACAATCTGAAGTGAAAAATGTACCATAATTCAAATACGAAATTTTTATGAAATGTCAACTAAAATACTGTAGAATAACTATTATATTTAAGTTCAAGTACTTGCCGGCTATTTAATTAATAAATTATCAAGAATAAGCATCCGGCGATTTTGAAAGTTAAATCACATTAAATTAAATTCTTTCAGATACTCAATTGTAACTTTTTAATCTAACAATCTATAATCTATAACATACATTACAAATAATTTTCGAAACGCTGGTTTTACGAGATGGTAAGGAATTAATGTAAATAAAATATCATCAATATTAGTCTTTAAGACGATATAACAGAGTGGAAAGGATAATTTATTGCTTATCAATATTTTGTCTTTGAACGGAAGACTAAACGAAACCATTAGTAAAGCAATCTGTTAGGAATATCAATAGGTCGACACCCTTTGAAAAATATTAGGATTGAAATTTGATTTTATGAAATTGCAAAATATAACGAAACAAATTCTTGACAATCACCATTATCTCTCCTCTAACGGACAGTAAAACCCTGAACCGGAAAAAAATGTATTTTATTCGGACCAAGATTCACTAACGTTTGTATATTAATTATTATTCAGTCCAACACATGAAAAATTATATAAAGAAATAAACTTACAATGCTTAAGAAGTTGAAAATACTGGGAAAAGCCGGACTGCAAAAGAAAAAGTACCAGACTCCTAGGAGCAAACTGCTTGAAGTGCCGGGGGAAAGTATTGGTTACAGAAAAGGTATACGTATAAATACATATTTGTCACGGCTACATTGATTGCTTTAATTTGTATTGTTTATTTAATCACTTTCATATTTCTTGTGAAAATTAATTCTAGTTATTAAATACGGTAATAAATATTATTAAAAACTGTATTATCACATTATTTTTAAAAATTAATATGTATTTATGAAATATGTATATTTTACTAATATCTTTGAGTACAAAGTAGAAACAATAAGTTTTATATTTTATACAATAAGTTTTATAATATTAATTACGGTCAAAGAAAATGTGTTTGTGTTTAAAATAAAAAAAAACTTTGTTCTTGTCTAATAAAGGAATAAGTAACCTTATTGTAACCTCCAAGTGACCACGAATTGTAAACAAGCCTGATGGTCGGCGTTGAGTAGAATTTTATAATGTTGACATTTTCCTATTTTTTCTTGCTTTTGTAATGATATAGAAATGGCGAGAGCAGCAAGCAATATGAGTACCGGTGAAAAATTATTAGCCATTATTGAAGATGTTTCTCTTATATCTAAGTAAGTACATTTATAAATACTGTAATGAAGGAGTGAAGAGTTATTTTAAACTTAATTATTACAATTTTTTAAATTTATTTTATGATGTTCAACTAATATTTAACTGCACCTAATCGGTAACCTGTTAAAGATGATCAAAATGTTTATATTTCTTTGTTTCAGTACTTTGTCCCTATTAACATATAGTTATGTATAATTTCAAACCCTTGATGAATTTTTATTACTCCCTTTTTTCACTAATTATGTTAATTGTACTCATATCAACGTTTCCTCATTGTATTGTACTATAATGATACATTGCTATTATGAACAAATTATTACAACATTGAAAACTATTGTTCATTAACTTGTTTTTTCAATTGAAGTTGACTTAATTAAAAAATATATGTTTGATTTTATATGATGTTTAGAGTTTTAATGTTCTCAAATTAGGGATGAAAGTCAGATTTATCCTAAAGATTTTCAACCTATTTTAGCCATTACTATAAGGTTAAGATTTTCTTTTGGTTCTGTTATAAAATTAAGTTGAATGCATCCCTAATCAAATTTAAGCTGGTGCCTGTTCATTTCACAAATGCTAAGGAGATGTATCAAGACACTCAGCCATAAGGATCTCTTTATTGGACATTATATTTTAAAGTTTATCGTAAACCTTATTTAATTATGTAGTTGCTTAGTTTACATAGATGTTAAAGCCCTTCACATCTTGAAAATTCTATTCTACTTAATTCTAGTTTGAATTAGATAACCTTTTAATTATAATAATTTTAGAAGTTTTTTTTAATATAACATTTTGTTGTTTTTTCATAGGGAAATAATCGAAAACACAATTGCGATGAAGCATCAAAAATTATTAGGCGCTGAACAAGTACTTCTGACTGAATTATTAGTTTTAAAAGATAATGAACTGAAGGAAACCCTAAAATTAGCAGCAGAACAAGCTGAAATCAATCAGAAAATGGATTTGTTGAGAGCTGAAGTTGATAAACTAGATCAAGATATTCAGAATTTACAACGGCAGCTAAAGGAAGCAGAACAAATATTGGTATATACAATTTTAAACTACTATTTATTGCTGTTATCAAAAAGTTCTAGGCCTAAAACATATAAATTATGAAATATAATTAAAGAATATGGTGCTTTTATTACCAAAACATATATTTGAGTTTACTTGAACTTGGGAGAAGCAGAGTAGCTCAGTGTGTAGGATACTGAGTTGCTGTGCTGAAGATGTTTTACATAAAAAAGGCTTTAGGTCCTGTACTACCATCATTGGAGCTTTTATTTTTCATCATCAAAAGTCCATTTTTTCATCTATCGAGATATTTATGGGTTAGCATTTGAATTCATTTAAAAAAAAAATACAAACATGTTTTGAACACTTAGCAAAAAGCTATACATCCTTTTAAATTTTACTATTAAATAATAATCATTAAACTTATTTAAAAGGATAAAAACATTTTTTTTAGACCCCAATGGATTTATACCACTTCAAAAATAACAGCTAATTTAGATAGTAACTTATATTTGAACCAACAAGTAGAGCTCAAAATAAGAATGTGCTGCTCTACAATGAGAGGTTCTGATCAGATAGTAGTGTGAGCCTTACCTATTATGTGGAATCTAATCAATACCGCGTAAAAAGTTGCAGGGAAAAAAAAAGAAGTGACAAAAATTATTTGCGAATTATTTTCTCTGATAAAAAATGTCAAGTCAGTTTAGAGGCCTTCTTTTTATAAGTATATATCTCAATATTTTTGCTTATCAGTTGTAATTTTTGACAAGTCTCTATCCATTATGATTCATATTATCCGAAATTTTATGTTTTATAAACAGATGCGATAAATTTGAACATTATTTTAGTAATTTGAAGTTAATTAGTTATTTATTATCTTGTTTTTTTTTCTAGGCAACTGCTATTTATCAAGCTAAGCAAAAACTTCAGTCTATTAACCGAGCGAACAAGAGACCAGTTTCCTCCGAAGACTTAATAAAATTTGCCCATAGAATAAGTTCCTCGAACGCAGTATCAGCTCCTTTGACATGGCAACCAGGAGATCCAAGGAGGCCTTATCCTACTGGTATGTTAAATTATTTTTTTGTTTAAAATAAACTAATGAAAATTTTATTTTGTATATAATTAGTGGTGGTAACACTGCCAAAAAAATGTCAGTTCAATTCTGGCCTGTGATCCTTTATTTTGAAGCAGATATACAGGGTGTCCCGAATTTAAATGGCAAAACTTCAGGAACTTATAGGGGACCGAAAACTAAGACAAAAAGTCCTTTAGAGATTTGCTCGTTTTTGCTTAGTTTTAGAGCAAATCGCAAAAAAAGAAACAAAAAAAGTTTTCATTTTTATACTTATTTATTTACATTTATATTTATGTTATGTTCTTTTTAATGTAAATATTGCTCAAAATGTTGTCCTCTTGCACCAATGCAAGCATTACATCTAGCACTCACTTGATAAATTGCAGTTAAACATTGTTCTGATGATATTTGGTGCACTGCATCTATGATTCGGTCTCTTAATTGCTCTCTTGAGTTGATTGACACCGAATAAACTTTCTGCTTCAAGGTTCCCCACATGAAGAAATCCATGGGTGTCATATCAGGTGATCTGGGTGGCCAAGGTACTACTCCTCCACGTCCAATCCATCGCTGTGGATAATTTATGGACCAATGAGCTACCTTTACAAGAGGAGGAATTGTTAATCAAAGAAATTATCATGTATGTGCTCTTGAAAATCCCAGAGCTATTAGATAGAATAAGTTTCAGCATGAATTTGCTATTAGCGTTTGGCTTGTAATTTGGAACGGATTACTGGTGGGACCATATTTTTTACCTGGAAGATTGAATGGTATCGCATTTACACATTTTTCGGAGAACAAATTTTCTAATTATTTTAGATGACATTCCCTTACAACAGCGGATTGAAATGTGGTTCCAACTCGATGGATGTCCAGCTCATTGTAGCAGAGTTGCTCGAGCTTGGCTGGATATAAATTATCCACAACGATGGATTGGACGTGGAGGAGTAGTACCTTGGCCAGCCAGATCACCTGACTCCATTACACCCATGGATTTCTTCGTATGGGGAACCTTGAAGCAGAAAGTTTTTTCGGTGTCAATCAACTCATGAGAGCAATTAAGAGACCGAATCATAGATGCAGTGCACCAAATATCATCAGAACAATGTTTAGCTGCAATTTATCAAGTGAGTGCTAGATGTAGTGCTTGCATTGGTGCAAGAGGAAAACATTTTGAGCAATATTTACATTAAAAAGAACATAACATAAATATAAATGTAAATAAATAAGTATAAAAATGAAAACTTGTTTTGTTTCTTTTTTTGCGATTTTCTCTAAAACTAAGCAAAAACGAGCAAATCTCTAAAGGACTTTTTGTCTTAGTTTTTCGGTCCCCTATAAGTTCCTGAAGTTTTGCCATTTAAATTCGGGACACCCTGTATAATAACTTCCTTATTAAATTGACACAAAGACTTTCATGACCAATTTAGATTCTATACTTTGCTTTGTATTTTAAGGATTTGATTTAACTTAAGTACTGCTCAGTAGTGTAACCTTGGAATTAAAACTCAACCCACTTCCGGTTGTTCATTACAGCTGAATATTGTACTAATTTATAAACTTAATGACAATGTTTTACAATAACTACTTCGCCTAAATATCAGTTTAACAATTGAAGTCCTTAAATTTTGAGCTCACAATTTTATTTAAATATTGATTAGTTATCCAAAATTTGACCAATTTTTCACTCTTGAAAAAAATTGAACTCATTTTTTAAAACCTCTAACTTTTAATTTATAAGTTAATTTATGTATTAGAGGAAAATAGTTGACTGGATGATAAAATGGGAACGGAGATATTTGGGGGGTGCAGCCACACAAAAAAAAAAATCAAATAAGTACTAGACTTATATTTAGTAAGTGCCGACGTTTCGACCTACAGTCATCTTCAGGGCGATTGGGAAGAGGAGCCGCTGGGTGCACCGGTTAACCAACTCGTCGGCACTTACAAATATAAGTCTAGTACTTATTTGGTGTTGTTTTTTTTTGTGACTGCACCTCCCCAACTATCTCCGTTCTCCTCTATAAGTTATTTAATATGTAATTTAAATACACAATATGATATTATAAATTAAAATTGGGTAACATTATGTTTTAAACTTAGTACGATTACTAAATAAATATTTGTAAAAATAATTATACTCTAATAATTTAGTTTCTTTGTATTTATGAATGTAAATAAACAAATATGCACCCTTAAATGTTTAAATCATTGATTGCACTGTTATTTTTTATTTAATTCTTTAATTGTAAATCTCTCGATTTATTATTTTATATATAATGTTTTTGTTTACATTTCAGATATTGATATGAGGGTTGGATTCCTCGGAAGGCTGAGCGACATGCCACTGAATGGTCATATGCTTCAGCAGCCCAATTCATTGGGGGATATGCATCGAACTGGTCATCATCCTGGTATGTTATTAATTTCCAAGTAATTAAAATTTAACTAAATTGTGTTGAACTTGAATAAACAAGTTAACAATTAAACTTATTACTACCAAAGGTGGAAAAGCATCATGTGTATATTGATATAGAAATTCTTTCTAAAATAAAAATAAAATAATTTTGTTATTAGCCGATATATATTCTGTTGAATTTTATGCATCCAAATATAATTAAAGTATTCTAAACACATTCCTAAGTATGTATCATTTTCCATTTATACCTGTATAAGATAAAATGTTGGCTTGTTTATTTAACATCAATTTATGCTGCTATCGCTAATTCGTGAAAATGTTGGTTCTGTTAAGACTTATAACAATTTGGAACACTTTCATTTTATAGTATTATTTTTTGGGAGGAAGGAGGATTTTTTATCATTTGAGTATTGATAAGTAATGTCTTTTTGATGTAATGTAATTGTGAATAATGTTAAATTTTTTTTTTTACAATTTTAGACATATCACATTAATTGCTAAACTACATAAATAACGTTTTCTATATTATTATTGGTTAGCAATTGGAATATAGTAAAATGGAGCTAAATTAAACTAGTAATTTTTATTTCTTCTTCTGTTTGGATTATAGAACCTCCAGCCTCACAGCAGAATCAGTTTGCCTGGCACCCATCAGGTGAAATACACATGTCTGTTGGCCAAGGTACTGTTCCGATGGACACCAGGAATCATACGAAAGATAATGAGGATGTCGAAGTGATGTCCAGCGATTCAAGCAGCAGTTCTTCTAGCGATTCACAATGAATCAAATTATTTATTGCTATGCAATGTACTTGTAATTATTTTGTATATTTGTACCAATTATTAATATATTTGTTCCTTCATTTTGATATTGAAATGAAAATGTATATATTTTTAAATATATATATGTATATAAAATCTTAAGTGTATAGTTTATTTAATCAAAACTTGACAACAGTAAATTAAAAAATTGTAAATTTTGGTAAATTATCAAATTACCACTTAAAATTGAAATTGTATTTATAATGCTGAGGAAATTACTTTCTAGATTTTGATTATACTCTAACATTACTTTTTAACTGTCAAGCATTTTATTAAACATTATTTTTACCTGTTAAATTGGGCTATAATCATCGTATTTTATAAAAGTTTTTAATTATTATTTTTTTCTCAATAAAGTTTGTATACTTTTCTATATAAATTTATTCTAAAACTAATAATTACTCATTATGCTATTAACTTAAATAAAAAATATTATTTACCACAGCAAAAAACAGAATGAAGGAAAATTGGTTCCCAATAACAATGTTTATAGCTTTTTAATTTATGTATTAAAGATAAAAAGGGTACCTGTTCCGCAGGTTGTCGCTTCAAGTTGAGTTGTAACAAGTTTTAACTATTTATTTGTTTTATTTTTAATATTTTCCAAAAATACAAGTTATTGTGAGCTGCAGTATGGAAAAGAGAATATAATTATGGATAATGAGTATATTTCGGTAATCATTTCATCAAGAAATAGGAGTTTCAACTAACATTTCAAAGTGTAGATGATGTATGTTTATTGAAACACTCAATTCTTGAAGAAATTATTACAGAAGTATGCACATTTCCCATAATTATATTCTCTTTTTCATACTAAAGCTCTTGATAACATATTTTTTGGAAGTATTAAAAGGAAAACGAATAAACAGTTAAAACTTGTTGTGACTCAACTCTAAGCGACAACCTGTGGAATAATTACCATAAAAACATTGCAGAATAAATTTTTCATATCAGATAAATCCTTCTGGGATGCCAAGAAAATATAATTTCTTTATTTACTTCTACATTTCATGACAAATTTAACTGACATTTTCTATAACCTTCCTTTTTTTCTACTAAATGTATTTTTAAGCATTGATTTTCTTGAAATTGCTGTTTTTTTATGTCTTTGCAACCCAGTTCTTAAATCATGAACTGTCATAGATGTTCTTTGGGTCTAAAAGTTATAATTTAATACAACAATAACTTAAGTTTTATTCTGTAACAGATTAAGTTATATATTAAAATACATGTTAAATTTTGGTAAAATGACATGGTAAAATAAAAATATTTTTTAAATATGTTGTTTAGTCTATCATTCTACTTTCAATGTAGAAAACACTAAAAAATGGATGACAGATGTAATATGCAGTGTGGTGGTACATACTTTCTGCCGGTCCTCGCCCAGTCTTACGGATTGTGTTCATGTCCAATTAAAATTAAGTTTTAATTTAACATTTGTTTGCTAGTCGAACAAATCCATATGATATGGAGGTCTATAACCATTTAACCTGTTGGTATTATCTCATTAAAGTTACCTGGTTATCAGCTTATTGCCCTCATAGAGCATTTTAACAAACTTTTTCAGAAGCCATCTCTGAAAAAGTTCCTTTAAGATAGAGGAACCTTGGATTCGAAGTGTAATTATACTTGAGTTACTGGGGTGACCTGTGGTCTAGTGGTCAGTGTAACAAACTACTAAGCCCAAGATAGCGGGTTTGTAGCCCGGCAGGAGGCCGGATTTTAAAAGGAGTAAAAAATCCATAGTTATGCCGTCTTTCGGAAAGGATGTTAAACAGGAGTCCCGAGCCTGTACAATATCAGATACTCGTTAAAAATCCCTATCCTAATTAAACCTGGATAGGCAAAGTTGAGAGCTCTCACAGTAGCATCGTCCGATTAGCCATATCAGCATAAAGTGACGCTAAATGAACAAACAACCTGTGTCAGTATGGAGCATTGTATTTTCCAGCAGTGTATTGAATTTGAGAAAGCAGATCATTAATTTCCTCAAGTTTGAGGGAAAGATTTCATAATCCTTGATCTTTATAAGGATCCATGCTTGATATTGTTTCATTTCATAAATTTTTTATCTTGTATCAACTTATTGTAATAGATTAATAATGATTTTTTTTTTGTATTTGCATTGCTAGATTAAAGGGGGATGTTATGATATATTCAAGTAAGCATTAGCTTTTATAATTGTAACACCTGTTTTATTAAAGATTCAATCCTTTCATGCTGTCTAAACAGTAAACATGTGTTACTAAATTTCTATATATATTACTAATACTTATCTTGTAGAGTTATGCAATGATAAACTGGCCAGTTATTTTATAAGTATTTTGTAGGTTTCTCTCATAAAATCTTAAGTTGGTCTAGAAACTGATATGGATATGTAAAAAGAAAATAAGATAGAAAACCCCCTAAAACTATACTCATTTTAATGGAATTTACAGTTCTAGTAAAAATCCTAATAAAAGATATTTTATTTTTAAACCTGTACCACTATAATACATGAAGAGTCTTCGTTTTAGTACATTTTAGAGAATGTACTGTTTCTAGTACAATGGTCCAGCAGGAAGGTGATAGGTCTGAGATCATGCTTAATCTACAGGTTCCCCTTATTAAGAGGGGGCATTAATTAACTTTAGAGGGTATGTGAGCCCCAGGAAGGTCTGAAGATCTCATATAGTCTACTGCTAACAGAATAAATACTTTAGCTGCCACAGCAGGATTTGAACCAGGAATTTTCACCATATCAACTTAGCACTCTACACACTGAGCTACTCCACTCCCTAATGAAAGATGGGGAAAGAAAAAAGTAAAATGAAAAACATGAATTTAGTTGTCCATTACTACCACTTGTACCACCATCTGCTCTAAGTTAATTATTAACAACTTAAAGTTGTAGTTGTTAAGAATTAATTAAACTGTGTACAATGCAAGATCCTAAGAATAATATGGTCCATGAACACTGTATTTATTCCAACAATCTTCTATTATATATAATAACCACGTACATTTCCTTATATAATGAGCCTATATGCAAAGTATTATAAAGTTCAAGAAAAAATGAATGTTTACATTATTTGAGGCTAAGTTTCCAATTATGAACTTCCTTTCCAAAGACGTAAAACGCTATAAAGTATTTACACTATTAACTTTACAGGAACTAGTATAGTAAAATTAAATATACAAACTAAGCAGGGTTTATTGCAATTATCTCTAAAAATGATATTTCATGTGGGACGAAAAATGTAATGGATCCAACTGTTTGATTAGTGAATTTATTACGAATATGAAAATTCATTTATGAACTACGTTAGTTGGAGTTTAAAAATTCGAATTCGATCATTGGAATAAGTTTGATCGTTAGTTTATTTTGTTTAGTTTTTTATTATAAATTATTTTAGGTTTCGATTGATGTTTGAATTTGGCGCTTTTCGAAGTTTTAAGATGTGATTGGTTGTGGAAGGAGAATCGCTCTCAGCTGTTGAAACTATAAACACAGCTGAAGCAGGGTCCTTAGCGAGTTGATATTTGATTGCTGGTGTTTTCAATCACTGGCATACATGACACTTCCGAAATTATTTTTGTTTCGTGACTAAGTATATTTTTAGTCATGGTTCGTGTAAGAAGGCCCAAGAACAGCGTTTTCAGAAATATTATTGAACAGCAATATGATGAATCAGCCAAGTACAAACTCTATAGGAGTGTTAAAGGTAACCAAATTGGTTAATAATTTCATGAGTTTTTTTAAATATTTAAATAATGATTTCTCAATACTTGTCATAGAGAGAAAATCATGCCTTATTCAATGATCATTTGTGTACTTCATATCATAATCCGTAATGAAAATTTCTCAAATATATAATTTTTACTCTGTTATACTTTCTTGTGATGTTGTAGTTTTGTTTTATATTCACAATGAAAGCTATGCGTATTGTAAATGAAAATAAATAAAATTCCAGGAAGAAATACTGATGAAATGTTTATTAAACTGATAAATAAATCGTAAGAAGAAATTGTACAAAAATGGTTTAACCAGACCAAAACACTTGTACTATGCAATAGATTCAATTAACTGTTTCAATTATACCCATGCTTCATGATAAACATAATATAACCTTGCTCTATTTAATTATCTAATAGTAGAGTTCAGTCTTTTTAAAGCTAATTGGGTATCACTTCCGCAGGATGTCTCTTTGAATTGAGTCACAATAAGTTTTAACTTTACATATGTTTCCTTTTTAATATTCTCCAAAATAAAGTTAATTGTGAGTTTTAGTATGAAGAAGTAGTTTAAATATGAGAAATATGTATATTTCACCAATCATTTTAATAATTCTCGGGATAGATGATGATGTAACCTAAAAAGTATGTTTGAGTTGGTTCTTTAGTTTTTATGCAGTCAGTAATAGTTAATAAATACAGTCTGTAATACAATAATTTTATTTTTGAGACTAGACAACGCTAGATGAGATTCAAAATGTTGATGTGACTTTTTTTTCCTTTTGTTTAATTTCCCTACTGGGTTATATATAATTTGTTCAATTAAATAATACCGAAGGTGTCAAAGAACCATAAACCTGAGAGTTTCACCTTGACAGTGAGTATACCGACAACCATAGCTAAACTTGGTTCATCGTTATTCTTTTCCATGGTTTTTGTTTATTTAATAAACACATCAGAATTTCTTCTAGGATATTGAGTTTTTATTTATTTCTAAGACTCAAGAACAATGTTTTTATAAAATAATTTTTTTTTTTTTTTAACTTTGTCCTGTGTTATGATATGGTAATATAGAACTCTTAAAAAATAGTAATAAAGAGCTGATAATTTCAGGAAGTAAAGATTGGGTCCAACGCCTCGGATTATTAAGAAACTTACCTGTTCATAATGGATGTGTCAATTGTATTTGTTGGAACGAAAAAGGAGATAGACTTCTCTCTGGCTCGGATGACCAACATTTGGTTGTTTCTAATCCTTACAATTATAAGGTTTTGATATGATTTTTTAAAAATTTTAAATATATTTTGGATATTAATTTTAAATAGTATTAGTTTTATTTGTACCTGAATCAATTTTTTAGGTATTGACTAATTATCGTAGCAGCCATAAGGCTAATATATTCAGTGCCAAGTTTTTGCCCTGTACAAACGATACAGGGATAGTATCATGTTCCGGCGATGGAATGATATTGTACTCAGGTATAGATTTTTTGAAAATTTAATTAAAGTCTAATTTCTAATTATATTGTTTTAGTTTTTTTATTATTTCATTTTTGTTTTTATTAGATCTCTTACGTCTCAATGAAACTCATAACAATGTTTTCAATTGCCACGTCGGAACTACATACGAAGTTGCCACGATTCCTAACGATCCATATACTTTTCTGAGTTGTGGAGAGGATTATACTGTGAGGTGTTTTGATTTACGTACTAAGGAGAAGTGTATAAAAGCTAGATGTATGGAAATTTGTAATACGGTAAGGTGTAAATAATATTTTTCTATTATTATTGTTCTTAAGTGAGTATACATTTATTATTATTTTTTTTTTTAGGATGTCATTATATCGTGCCAAAGAGCTGTTACTGCACTTACAGTTAATTCAGCCTTTTCCTATCAACTTGCGATTGGTTGTTCTGATAGCACAGTTCGTATATATGATCGAAGAATGTTAGGTGGATCAGGTAATGTTATGAGTATTCTAAGTACACTAAGTTAATGACTAATAAATATTGTTGATTATTATTATCACTATTGTAAAATTTGAATGATATCTTCTCTCCATGTAGTCGCTTCTAGTTGAAAAAACTATTTTTAACTGTTTATTCGTTTCATTTTAAATATTTTCCAAAAATACAAGTTATTGTGAGCTTTAGTATAGAAAAGAGAATGTAATTAAGAGTAATGAGTAGGTTTTGGTAACCATTTCATCAAGAAATAAAAGTTTTAACCAAAATTTCGAAGTTGTTGAAATATTTATTTCTAGATGAAATTATTACGAAAGTATACACATTTTCCATAATTACTTTCTCTTTTCCATACTAAAGCCCATGATAACCTGTATTTTTGGAAAATACTAAAAGAGAAACAAATGAAAATTGAAACTTGTGACTCAACTAGAAGCTACAAGCTGTGGGATAACCATTTGATGATTAAAGCTTGGTGTTATTAACTATTTTTTCTAAAATTCAAAAACATTAGCTAAAGCTAAGTCATGCTTCAGTAAGATATTTAGTTTTAATAAAACTATAATTAGTTTTATTATGACTATAACTATAACTATAATTAGTTTTATCACATTGTTATGCGCTTGCTTGTATTGAGCTCAATGGGTAGTTTTATTTTAGTATTACTATTTGGTCTTTTGTTCATTTTTATTTTCCTTCTGCTACTAGATAAAGACATCATTGTAATTGAAACTGACTTATAATAATAATGAAGAATAGTGTGTCTGCATTATTGATCCAGTGACTGAGTGAAACTATCTGATTTTTGCCAAAACAAAGGATAATCTCATTAATTATCTTATTAATAAGAACAATGACATGTGTTGCCATATTTGACAAAATAATGGTTCATATTATCTTTAATCAAAAAATAGTATTACCTTGTAGGGATTATTTTATTAATCTCCTGTAATTTTAAGAAATCTACATGAACCATTACTCAGCTGAATACTTCAGCTACTGAATTCCTGAATAGACATTAAATGAATGAATTAATGATCATTTTGATTAATTAGTTCTATAATTAATTAGAATTATAACTTTTGGTTATTGATCTATATTATATTTCTAGGTGGTGAAAATGCTAAACCTCTGATGACTTACATAGCACCAGGAATGGAAGGCAGGTCATTTAGGATAACATCGTTAAGTTTCTCACCTCGTGGTGAAGATATTCTAGTCAGCTATTCTTCCGAACATTTGTATTTATTTGGAGTTCAGGTAATTATTTGAGTTTTAGGATTTTCAAAAGTTGTAATAATTTTCTTAGATTTTTGTACAGCAATTTAGAAGAATATGATAAAATACACTAATGTTATAGATTATAATACAATAAATAAAAATCACTTTTATTTTTGGCATCATCAATTTCATTTCATCTTAATGCTCAAATATGAGTAAAGTATGGAATAAACAATGAGATATCGATGTGGAAATGGTTGACTGGATATATTTTAGGAATGTTTGGTATGGCCATGCAGTGCAGCCAATAAATTTTGCAAAAAATAATTTTAACTTATTTTATTTGTGCCAACATTTCGGCCATCATCAGGGCTGTGATTAAAACCAAACAGAATAACTTAAGAAACAGTGCAGGTTATAAAAACAGAAATGATAGGAATGACAAGAAAGAAGCGCAATAAACCAAAGTTAAATTGTGAAATAATTGATGAGAAATAATAGGATTGAAAATAAATCGAGGTGGTAATAAAATATAGTAAAATTTCATGAGAAATGATGTTTTTTTACAAAATATAATGAATATCATGTTATTGGTGAAAGACAAAATGAATTGGAAATAGGTTAACTATTAATAAGAATATGAAGCTATTATTCTGTTGATATATATTATCTATTATATATAGATATTAAATTAATAAATATTAATTTTATATGGAGAAAACAGGATGGAAATAGAGAGAATGAAGGAAGAGACAAAATAATAAGGTACTTACGTATTAATGCCACAGATTTTGCGGTTTTTAAGTGCCGCCAGTCTACACCTAAAATTATTGTGATAAATCATAAAATAAAACACTTTATTAATGTTGTTTTTAATAGTGTTATCCATGAAATATATTTATGGGGTTAAAATTATAAAATTTTTAAATAATCATCAACAATTAAAAATCAAAACACTTTATTTAAAAACAAAGTAGTCAATCGGATTTCGGTGGAAAATGGACCGACACAGTTTAACATAGATTCAAAACAGTCTCTATTTTCTTTCACCTGATGCTCTCACCTTATGAACATTGATAAATAAGATTCCAAATGATGTCTCTCATTCCTCCATTTAGCACTGCCCCACGTTCTCTCAACTGTTTGTGTATTGAAACTCTTGTATCAGGATCAATAAAATTGTATTTATGATTAACTTTAGCATTTTGGAATCCTTCTATTTATATCCTATTTGTTTGGTAACCTTTCCAACTGTCAGAATAAATTATGCTACCGTCTGCAATGTTTTCAATAATTATATCAAGAAGGTTAGAGCTAGTTCTATTTGGAACAGTAACAACAAACGATTATTTTGCTTCTCTACAGATACCACCAAACACTCATTGTTCGGGTAATATTCGACCACAATTATTTTTATGTTTAGTAAACAAACTTTCATCAATTTTCACAATGCAATCTGGTCCACCTACCTTCTTGTTTGGTTTGTTCTCCATATCCAAGACACATAATTCGTGCATGTCATAGTTCTAATCTATAACAGTTTTTCTAATCAAGTTGCTTTTCACAAAATTTAATCTACGTCAACTCCTTGCACCAGTAGTATATGAATCTCAAAACTGAACAAAATGGAATTCTGCTTCCCTCAAACCAGATGTCTTTTCTAAGTCCCTCTTGCTGATCTCACTGTCTTAAATTACATTTCCAAAACTTACGTTTATCAAAATAAAGTTTCATGTCATGGGAATCGGTAAATTTTTGTTTTTTTGTTAAAAAATTTTGCTCCTGAAAAAATAAAATTTCATCTTGTCCTGTTCATATCATAGCACTAAAAAATGGCGTCAAAAATCAGCAAATAACAAGGTAACAAGGAATCCGAAAGATATAAAGTAGAGTCCAACTGAACAGGATCTAAATAAAAACCATTTTTCAATGTTGCCAACCCCCCAACTAATAAATATTACATAATTATAATAAATTACATAGTAAATAATTAATAATAAATAATAATTGCTCATGAAATTTTACAATGTTTTATTATCTTCTAGATTTCTTTTCACTCTGGTCATTTCTTATAAATTATTTAATAATTTAACTTTTGTTCATTGTATTTCTTTCTTGTCATTTCTATCATTTTTGTTTTAATAACCTATTATCTTTTCTTTTTTGTTTAAATAGTTATTCTGTTTTGTTATATTCTTGGCCCTGATGACGTAAACTAAAATGTTTGTTCAGATAAAATAAATTATACTTATTTTGTCCAAAATTTATTTACTGCACTCCCTTCCCTCCCCTCGACCATTTCAAACATTCCTAAGTAATGATATATTACCATAATTTGTCATAAGAGAAAACAAAAAAAAACATTTTAGGTTGTTCTCAAATTTAATTTATACTTCTGATTCTGTTAATTAATGATAAGATGATTATTTTATATGTAATTATAACTGTTTTTTTCTTGATTTGCAAATATCTAGCATGGGGAGACAATGACACTTGAGACTGAAAGTTTGGTTGAGGAACCGATGTGCGTCGATGCAGATTCACCGATAGCACCTGTGAGGCGGCTAAGGCTACGAGGAGATTGGTCAGACACTGGCCCAGATGCCCGTCCTCAGAATTATCTTCCTCCAGGTGAAAGTTTTATTCTTTTATATTATTTATCATTACTATATCTGCAAACTTACAGGAACCAGATGATCCATCGATGTTTAAGATTCATGGTCACTCTATATGTAACTTATAAAACTAAAGTGGATTACATATAAACACGAGTTCAAAAGCCCTGACATTTATTTTCACAAAACAACTAGGCTATAAAGTTGGCTTGATTATAGCAAAAGCATAATTTAATCTTAACCTTTATTTGCAGACAATATTTTTAAAAAATAGCAGATATTTTATGCATATTAGAAATTTAAATCCACTATAAATATTTATTTCCTTTTAAACTACGTTTCGATGTATTTTAAATATAATTAATTGTAGAAAAATAAACAATTGAGAAAACAATAGCATTAAGAACGAACTATTGATTTTTAGCAAAACAGATTAATAATCTCAAGCTTTAGTTGTTAAATTCAAACTGATTCTCATTAAATTATGAAAATTTATATTCCACATTTATAAAAAAAAAAAATCAATGTTGAACTTTGTCACTTGTTAATATTCATATCAGAATATAATGAGAAGGTGTTTATTGCTACTTAAAATTGTTTTATTTAAATTCAGTTAAAATTATTAAAATTCTTACATGAAACTTTTCTGTAATCGGAGAATCACCCACATAGTACACTAGTGTAGGATGTTTCTTATGAAATACACTAGGAGTGCCTTCAATGGGAGGTTTTCCCAACCAAGCTACCATGTGAATCCCTTCGGATTCTGAAAGAAGGTGACAAATACAATATTTGTATAATTTCTCAAATAAGCATTCATTATTACTATTATTATATTGTATTGAAAAAATTCAAAACTTTGTAAATGGTACTGATTGTCAATATTAAAGAATTGAATTCCTTTATCATAAAAACTTTGTTATTAGGTGGAGGTGGAGCAAGTCAGGCTAGGCCTACACTTCACGGGACGCTGATGCAGCGGATGACTGACGTCTTATCTCGCATGCTAAACGATCCCGCGACACGAGCTGCTCTGAGCCATGGTGGCGAGGCATTCCCCGAGTCCGACCAGTCATCACACAGTGAACCGCCTGCTCATGGTATTCATTATTCATTGTATTAAATAATTGTAATATTTATTATTATTATTATCAGATATCGCTGGAATCGACATCAGCTGTAGTCAGGCTCTGGAAAAGGGAAGAGGAAGTTAGCTCAAAATTTAAAAAAAAATTTTGTAAACATTTTTGGAGGGAGAAGGTGATAAACAAGCAATTTCGATAGAAGATGGTTGGACTTAATTTCCATTAATGGCATTATTTAAAGGATTTTATTGGAAACTGGCTGATATACACCTACAAGGTCCAAAAACATACTTTAATCAATCAACCACAGTGAACTTGAAAATAATGTTACTATTATATAAAAACAAACTTTAGAATTGTTTTAAAACTAGATAAAATTTGCAGACCTTTCCTTTCTATCGATTTTAATAATTTCCTTACTTTATATATATATATAAGGAAGAAAATGGTCCAGGTGGAGGAGATAGAAATAATTCCTTAAATGGTGATAAAGATAATTCTCTTAACTTTTATTCTTTTAACATTTTTTTTATAAACGGAAAGCAAGTGTGGTATAGAATTTGAAAATAAGGCAGTTAATCTAATTACCATTTTAAAAATAAGGTAGGAGAAGAAAATGGTGGAGAGTCACAGAATTAATACCTTAAATGGTGATAACCTCATGTAGAAACCGATGTTTTCACCCATATAGGCAATATACAAACATATTTAAATGAAATTATACTAAGAAAAAAAGTTATAAAAAGTAAAATAATTAAGTATTATATAAAATTATTACCCACACTACTTTCCTCCCCCTTCCTTATTTTTAGTTAGATTATTAATAATTGCTTTATATTCAAATTCTATTCCACACTTCCTATTAAGTTTATAAAGAAATGTTAAAGGAAACCTGTGGGAATTATCTACCCTTCAAATCTGAAATCATTTAGGGGTTAACCTAGTAATCATAAAATAAAATTCATTACAGTAAGAAAAACATTTTTTTTTATACCATCGTCATTTACGATTACAAAGGCTCCGTTTTCTGTGTGCTTGACCCATTATGTATTATTTTAGTTATGTATATTATTGGGTTTGATATGTTTTACTATTTATATGAAATTTTCAAATATTTTGCTCTAATATCAATTATTATTATTGTATGTGGGATATGTATATTGAAATATTTTGCATTAATATTTCATTTCATTTTAGCTGGAAGTGAAGGTGACGAAGGTGAGGAGGATGTTGCGACTGGGGAAGTTATAGAAGAAGTGAGCAATCCACATCCTCTAGATCTTCCTTTACCTTCCTTCAGTTCTTCCTTCAGTCAGCCTCAGCAGGAGGTCCAAGTAGAGACCATGGAGATCGAAGAACATGTTGTGGTATTTTATGCATTTATTTAATCTATGCATACTCTTATACTTTATTTTTTGCTAAGAATTCTTTAGTTTTTATATAAAAATACTTAATTTGCCATTTTAAGTGAATGATAATTTACATTTAAATTACTTTTTAAAAGAGTAGACTTTACGAAGTTGTAACAAAAAAAAACAACTATATTTAGACAGATATAATATAAGAGACATTTTTTTTTGTGTAATATTATTTGAAGAAGATAAGGGAAAAACATGCTAACTTAATTAAAAATGAGTTAAACGACTCAAAATGGCTGAAGAAGTATGTCTGCAAAGGAGAAAAATGAGTTAGTCCAAACGGTCCTGGGGAAGAACAAGGTTCGTAGCCCGGCAGGTGGCCCCAGGATTTTACTAAAATGGAGTAAAAAATTCTTGGTTATGCTGTCCTTTCAGAAGGAACGTAAAATGGGAATCCCGAGTCTGTAAGATGTCAGGTACTCATTAAAGATCCCTATCCTAATTAAACCTGGATAGGCAAAATTTAGGACTGTTACTACAGCATCGCCGGATTAGCCATAGTAGCGAGTTATGTTAAATAAACGATTAGTGATGTTAAATAAACAAAGAAGTCCCTGAGTGGGGCTTCGAGCCTCTCAAACATCCTCTTTATTGTCAGATTGACAGAACCTGCAATCTGCATGGACCTTCACACAAATAATGATGCTGATAGATTATGAGGTTAATTTTGCTCTCCTAAACATTTAGAAAAAAGCCTGTTGTCTTCATTTACAATAACTACCTAATTATCTTTAGATATTTTTACTGGCTACTGGGTGTGAAAATGAATTAACTACTCCTAAATTCAAAATACTAATATTTATTAACAAATTGAATAAAAGAGAAAATAAAAGAAACATTCTAGACACACGGGAGTGGTGGGGGAAGGCCTTTCTCGAACCTCCCAGAACCATCTTCTTAATCCCTTCAGGCTTAAGACGTTAATCCCTTCCGCCTGCCTTTCTCTCTCTGACCGTAACAATATATTATTTTATTTTGTTCCCTATTCCATTGATATTTACTATTGCACCACTGAGTCTATAATTAAATTACAATTTTCCTTTAATCTAAACTGATTCTGTATTTCCCAGGCCAGTCGTGAGGACGAGGCACAACAACAACAACAACAGCAACAGCAACAGGAGGAAAATAAAGAAGAAACTCCTTCGCCTTCGACTTCTTCAGCTCCCATAGAGAAGGCTTCTACGAGCAATGCTCAGGATTCTAATATTTCCCATCTCAATGAACTTTCTACTATGTACCATGGATTTGTTGAGAAGTAATTTTTTATTTAATTTGTTAATTCTCTATTTGTTTATAACATGGTATATACTCTTTTAGGTTTCCACGGCCACTATTATTACAAAAGACTTTGTTGTTTTCTTCTGGGTTAGATCATGTTGATAAATTTTTCGCCAACGTTTCGCCAGCCATGCTGCTGACTCCTTCAGGGCTGAGATGAGAATCATTCTGATTCCTGATTCCTGAAGAAGTCAACAGTATGGCTGGCGAAACATTCGCGAAAAATTTATCAACATGATTTAAACCAGAAGAAATCAACAAAGTCTTTTGTAATATGCTATATGTTTATTAATTTTATCATTTTCTAAATAACATCAAATTTGGACTTATTCTTCTTATAAAATCAAAATTTTTATAGCTGCATTTTTTTTAGAAAAGAATGATTTAAAATTTAAAAAAGAGACTAATATATAATGAAACAATGGTGAGTAAGTTGATTAGAGAGATTCTTTTAAATTTTCTTAGTTTGAAATATTAGAAGATTATGTTTTTCTTCCAAATTCTAGAATATGCCATCTATTAACCTGATTCGTTAAATAAGCTGTGTAGAGGCTAAAATTATTGTCATTATAACCTATACATCGTCATTATAACAATTACTTAATACATTGTATTAAGTATCATCATTATAAGCAAAATCTTGTGGATTTTATAAATACTTAAAAATAAAATCCTCCATAGATATTTTTCTCATATATAGTGCCATTTGGTCATTTATATTAGTTTGTAAATCTTAAACTTTGATGTTCTTTAACACAAATACCCTATGATTTTTTTATATTTGTTCTAGGCATGGCGTAGAACCGATGGTGAATCTTATGTATTCTGACGTGGGCTCTACTGCATCCTGTATATCTGTTTTTGTCGGAAAGGAGATGCCTCGGCAAAGCTCAGAAGAGCCGGGTAAAACTCCTGATGAACAGCGTAAGTCTGATCATAACATTATAACATCGATTACAATATGGAACCACTTAATTGTAAAATCATAATTTTTAGGAAGAGGTGAGATAAAGTTTAATTTTAATTTTTTTAAAATGTTTTTTTAAAAAATAGTATCTGAAAATAACTATTTTGCAGTAAAAAAATTAATGGTTGTGGATAGAATTTATTCAGCAAAAAAAGAAACTAAACATTTTGTAACTAGATGGTTTCACATTGTGAATGACAGCATCTGTTTTCTCAAGTTTTAAAAATAATATAAAATGAAATGTATTGCTAATTTGATAGATTATTGTTAGTTGACATGACATCAAAGTAATTATCATTGATCGGTCTTCTATAATTTCAAAATGTTGAATATACATGTTTATAGTTGGTAATATTGATTAATTTCGTATATTTCCAGGCTTGCTTATTTATTCATTTTTGATTAATGTATGCCTGTGTAAATTGAGTGGCTCAGTGGTAGAGCACTAAGTTGCCGTTCCGATGGTATGGGTTCAAATCCCATTGCTGGCAAGACTTTTATTTAATCTGTTAACAGCCTGAGATGGATCCCATGGGATCTAGAACCCTCCTAGGGTTTACCCAGCCTGCTAATAAGTGGGCACCCAAAAATAACGGGAAAAAGTCTGGCGCTCGAACATGATCTATGACAAATCATCCCCCTTTACAACCGTTTTCCAAGAAACAGTACAGTCTCTACTATGTATAGAACCCCAGACCCTTCATGGATTGTAGTGGTATAGAGTTTTTTTTTTAATGTAATTGACATGGAATGTAGTAATTTAATTTCTATGAAAAAAATCATCTTTTTTTTTCATAGAAAAGGCAGTAATTAATCATTCTGATAGAAAAGAATGAGGAGTAAGTCAAAACTGGGATTGGTTTAGTTTCTTTGAACGGTGGTGGTTAGTATTAGTTACCTTTCATTTTTGATTGTCTAAACAGTTTTTTGGTTATCCTCCAAAATTATTTGTTCTTTATTATTACTATTTTTTACATTTCAATGCCTCACTTTATTTATACTTTTATGTATTTTCAATATCCTCACTTTTTGATTTATTTTTAATATATCAATAAATATTATTTAAATATCAATATGTTGTAAATAATAGTTTATTATTTATAATCAATATAATCTTTATAATCAGTAAAGATAAATAGTTTATCTTTTGTTATTTATTATTTTAGCAGAAGCCGCTCCTCCTCCTCCTCCTAGTTCTGAGCCAACTCCGGTTAATGAAAGTACTTCTTCTGATGACAATAACTTTACCCAGCCACAAGGTATAAACAAGATCATTACATAATGCATTAAAGAATGTATAAGTAAAGTATGTGTATGAGTAAGACTTAATTTCAATCTCAAAAAGCAAAGCCTTAAGTTTACAAAACACAAGACAAACTAATTAGTCGACGCTTCGTCAATTCAGGCATCATCAGGACATGATATACACCAAAAGAAAAATCACACCAAAGAAAACAAAGTGCAGCACATCCCACATCAACAGCCAATCATGACTTATAAAATAGAAACAGCAACCTTACTCCAAGATGTTCCACAAACATCTAAGGAAGGTAATATAGGAACAACTGGGGAGGTTACAAAAACAGCTGATTAGCAGAAAAAAAAGTAAATAAAATTTTGTTTTGTCCTTTGATGTGAGATGGGCTTAACTTTGTCTTCTTTGATGTAATTTTTTTTTTGCTGTTTGTCCTGATGATGTCTGAATCTGCGAAACATCGAGTGGTTGTTTTTTCCTGTGTTTTTAGAGACTTACGGGATTTTTCCTATTGCATTCTAATTTATAATGTATGTACCTTTTTGAGTTTTTGCTCATTTTTATTGGAAAAAATTAGGTTGTGAACGTAAAGGAATAAATTTTAGATAGAGTTTTGAATGAATAATTTTAAACCGTCAGAAAAATGTTTCTTGAAAGTGGATATATTTACTCTTCATAAAAATACAAAACATAAACTATTCATTTGTTGTAAATGGTCTTAATTTTATTTCAGACGATGATCCAAGCTTGCCACGAATACACTCGGTGAGGGGCAATGTTAGCTTTAGCGATTCCGATGATGATTTGAGCCCTGTCCTAGCGGCTGAATGGTATTCCGAATTTAAAATGATTAGATGTTCTAAATTTATAAATACACTGTTTATTCCTTTATTTTTTTTTATTTCCAGTCGACTTGTTCATCCCATTGAAAAACATATGGACGATGCAATTAAAAATGCAAGAAATGAAGGCTTGGAAGAAAAGGACGAACCTACAAAAACTAGAAAATCATACTTTAAGCAAAAATATGTTGGCCATAGAAATGCCAGGTATTATTTTAATGTTTTGTAACGTTTATTTAACTACCCCGATTTCGATTTGTATAGGAAGTGAAGTAGCTTTATAGCCTTCTGCGAATGAAAAACATTTTGTTTCTGTTGCTTGTATGTTTGAAAATAAGTCCTAATAATCTTATGTCAACCATGAAATTTTCTATAAACTACCTATTAATAAGGAAAAATATTATATAAATTTGTAGGTATATATAAATTAAATATTAAATAAATTATCATTTTTTTATAAAATGATAATTAATGAAAAAAATGCATATTTTCCATTCTTAAGTGTATTAATTAATTGTATTTTTTAAAAAATTGTTTTATTATTTTTCTAGAACAATGATTAAAGAAGCAACATTCTGGGGTGATGACTACGTCATTTCAGGAAGTGACTGTGGCCACGTGTTCATGTGGGAGAGACAGGAAGGGCGCTTAGAGATGTTGCTCCAGGCGGATCAACACGTTGTGAACTGCGTACAGCCGCATCCGTATCTTCCTCTCCTCGCCACATCTGGGATTGATTATGACGTCAAGCTTTGGGCGCCCATACACAGTGAGCCTACGTTCGACCAGGAAATGGCTGATGAGGTCAGTCGCAGGACCCGATTTCTAGTTGGGGTCGAGAGGTTCTAGTCATATATTTATAAGGATTTCGTGTAGCTACAAAGTTTCATATATCTAGATTAAATAATAATTCATTTTATTATATTTAAGCTTTTATCAGATCTAGAATTATTTTATATGGAGACAGTTACTTTTTAATGTATTAGATTCTGATGATTGCTCTTAAAATAATATCAATATTTTAAGTTTACTATTATTAATACTTTCTCAAGTTGTTTGTTTTTTAAAAGTTCAGTTTGTTTAATTTTGAAATTATATTATGTAGTAATTCTGACATAATCTATTCATCTGTTATTATAAAAAAAAAAAAAAAAAATGCTGCGTGAGGCAATCAGGATGAAAAGCGGATAACTCTTAATATTAATAATTGACTTTTTCACAGTTTTTGCTAGTTTAATCAAGTAATGCAAAATTTCTGGTTCACTAAAATCACCGGACTTACATTATGAGAAATAAGATGGCAAAGTGCTGTTTTTGACAAAAATTCTTGACTAAACTAGCTAAAAATGTGAAAAAGTCAATTTTTGAAATCTTGATATTATCCGCTTTTGATCCTGAATGCCTCAAATGTTTTAAAATATATTGTACTTGGGGTTTGGGAAAGTCTTTTGGCAGCTGTGATATTGATAATGTGTGCTACTAGTTCTAATAATTAAGTTCCGTTAAGTACTGTTTTTTCAACAAATAGAATAACTTATAGTAGGATTATTTTATAGTCTTTATTTTGTAAGATACTCATGTATCTGATACTCATATATAGTTCAATGTTGTTTCTAGATTCTAGATAACTGAAATTCACTTGGAATAATGACAGATATTAAAGGTGATATGTTTTTTTTTCTGTGGTAATCACAGTTTTCATGATTTGCTAGCATTTATTTGTTTACTAATTATTGTTTAATTTATTATAAATTTTCTATAAGGAGTGATTGTAGACGGTCTATTTCTAAGTTTAGCTTTGGAAATTCCTATTTTCTCTAAAATAGGTTCCATAGTGACAATTGAAGAACTGAGTCAGTTAAATTTCATTTGGTTGGTCTGGATAAATCTCTTAAGCGAAAAATACTAAATTTTGAGGGTTTATTTGATTATATTGACGTCGACTTATGATGTTTTGTCTGTTTTTCACCATATTTTGAAAATGGTGATGATGAGATTGATAGAAGGATGGTATCTGATGAAGTGACTAATTCAGCTCACCATTTTAACCTTCAGTTTAGGCCGTTTAATAATATTGAACTTACAGTGCATAAAGGCCATTGTTGATAGTGAGTTTTGATAATTGTAATTTTTATTATGTGAGAGCATTAAATAATTATTAAGATTAGTTTATGATATTTGCATTTAATGATCTTAGTTAATGAAGAGAAACGCAGTGATGCTTGAGGAAACCAAAGACACCATAACCGTTCCCGCTTCATTCATGATCAGAATGTTGGCCTGCCTCAATCAGATCAGAAGAGGTCAGTGGTTTGTATTTTAGCGACACTTTTATCAATTCCTCCTTTACTCGTTTATTGTCTCTACTGTCAAACTGCTTCATTCTGTAAATATAAATAAAGTGCTTAGCTTCCTTATCTTTGTTTTAATTATTGTTATTATTATTTATATTGTATTTCACTTGTTATATATGTTGTTAAAGTTCGCTTCAAGCAGTTGTAGATCACACAGAATAATTGGTTCGACACTGCATGCTACTCATTTGCATGGTTTGAAATTCAAAAATTTTTAGTGAATATTTAATTTTTTGAAAATAATTTTTTGTCTCAGGTGGTAGAGGGAGACAACAGAGGCGTGAATCCAATACAAACAGTGATTAGATTTGAATCATTTTTGTTAGAAGTGTCATCTCTCGAAAAGTACTTTGTAAAATTGAATAATCTGTATTCAATTGTTGGTTTTTCCTCCGATCGGTTGGTTCTTCTTTAAGTTTATTTGTGAACAGGCTTTGTGATTTTTAGATTTAATTATGTAGATAATTTATGATTTATTAGGTTTAGGAACTAGCTCTAAAATATATATTTGTTTTTAAAAAGATCTATTGATTGATTGTAGTTTGATGAGAGTTTATGGTAGCGAAATGTGAAAAGATTTTTAAAATGTTGTGTAGTATTTTCTGTTACAATGTTTAGTTGTACTGACCACGTCTATTGTCGGGTCAGTAATCAGATACATATGTAGTCTGGTAGGATACTCCATTTCTTGTAATTTTCATTTTAAACTACTCAGTACATACTTTTTAATTTTGCTGATATACAAAATTGCTCATCTATTGAAAAAAATCTGTATATTTTTTGGAGTATATTAAAAATGATGGGTTGTACAAAATCTCCATATAAAACTGTCTATAAATTTTTAAAGTTGGATTTGTACACTACATTTGATTACTTTTTCATTAAAAAATAAAATAAAACAAAGTCAAAATTCCTCATTTCAATGTTTTTAAATTTTCATCTGGTTTGAAATGTTATATTTGTGATAACAACTTTGTTTATCCAGTTGGTAAATTTGAGTCCCCCACTGTATTCAATTCATACCATCACCCTAATTATAAAACCTTGTAGCTCCCTAAAAGTAAACCTGGAGTTACCTTGTTTTATAATTCGGGGTGACAATATTTGAGAACCATACTTGAGTTATCAGTCTGATAGCCGGAGTATTTAAAAAAAAAAGACAAGTGTAGTTTTAATTTATTGTTAAAACTATATATACATGTACATAATAAGCTTTAAATTTAGCCAGTAACTGCAAAAAGGCCTCTATAGTTTTTTTTAGTTGGATGTGATTTGATACTATTTCATATAATCATTTTAAAAAATCAAATTTTAATGGTACATTTATCATTTTATAACCATGTACCTAAACTTTTGATAATATTTAAATTATTCTAAGCTCTTACTGATATAAATTTTTTAAAAAACACATCATACTGCTTCTTTCATCAGTAGCTTGTAGTCTATAAATATAATAAATTTGTAAAATAATAGTTATTCTTATCTTTAAAATTCTTATAAAATGTATTGGAGTAGGTTATTCACAGGCATTCACTTGTTTTATAAAAGGGCCTTCTTGATCGTATATATATTCATTCTGTTCAATTTATAAATGAATTGTGGTTACAGGAAATGATTTTTATGTTTTTCTTCACTTTTTTTGATAATTAGAATCATCAAAAAGTTGAAAATATATTGCAGAGTTTGCTGGAAAATGCTTTTTACAGTATATATTGGGCTATTTTGCAGTTACTGCCTAAATTGCTGCAAATTTTATTTGAGATTGCTGATTATTGTTTTGTTTTTTAAACAAATATTTGCCTTGAATAAAATCATTTCAATATTTAATATAATTTTAAATTAAAATCGAAACCTCAATTTTAATGAGTATTAAGTTGTTTTGGATAAATAGCAGTATCTGATTTCTGGTGTCATAACAAATAAATAAGTTTCATTATATTAAATTAAATTAATGAAACACACCTTTTGCCATTTTTAAATAACAACAGTGGGATGTAGGCAGCTGGTTTAATTATTTCTCTTATTTTATTGGAATTCATTACATGCTATTAAAAGATATGCTGCCATAAATGCTAATAAAGTAAATTGTGATATGATTAAATTAATTGATATTTTTAAGTATATTTCATACTGGGCACTTCAGGTCGTTAAATAAATTTTATGTTTCTGGCTCTGAAATATTCATAGAATTAATCATTGTTAATCTTGGAGAAGACTGAACTAAAGTATTTTAATTTCATTTTTTTTTTATAATGTTGCAATTCATCACAATCAATATTAACCAATAGATGTGATCGTGATTAGTACTTCACTGCCTTAGGTATACCTGGAGTGTCTAGATTATAACTGTAAATATTTATTACGGATTGAATGTGTAGAAACCTTAGGAAATCAATAATAAAACTAAAGCAATAAGTGCTGATTCTCCTTTCGGTATAGTTTGTTCGTATCGTAGCCAGTTATTCAAATGTCTCTTCACAGCCATTATGTATATATCATCTTTCTACTAGAAAAAGTTTCTTGTAATATTTTTTTTTGGTATCAGTTCCACAGGTCGTTGCTTCAAGTTGAGTTACAAGTTTTAATTGTTTCCCTTTTAATGTTTTCCAAAAATACATTTTATCTTGAGCTTTAGTAAAAGAGAATGTAATTGTGGGAAATACGTATATTTCGGTAATCATTTCATCTAAAAATCAACATTTCAATAAACATTTATCATCTATTCTTTGAAATGTTAGTTAAAACTTTTATTTCTTGATGAAATGATTACCGAAATCTACTCATTACCCATAATTACATTCTCTTTTCCATACTACACCTTGTATTTTTGTAAAATATTAAACAAGAAACGAATAAACGGTTAAAACTTGTAACTCAACTCAAAGTGACTACCTGTGGAACAGATACCTTTTTTTCCTATTGCGAATTTATTTAATTGTTTTGTGTTTTAAGGTAAATGTTTCTAAAGACTTTAAATCGTCTTGGTAATTGTTTATATGGTTGTATCCTATTGTTTTTCATGTTAAGTTGCTCTGCTTCTTTGAAATATATTAAGTACACATTTATAAACAATATTCTTTTACCATATATTCAAGATCAGTATTGTAAAGTAATTAAAATTAAAATTTTACCAATAAAGTATTATTTATTCCCCCCCATACATTTCATGTCTTTTCTGTTAATTCAGTTGTGTTAATAAATATTATTAAGAAAAAGGTATATTAACATTATCTATATAGTTTTTTTCCTGTTAATAAAATAAAGTTCTTTTATTATTCCAAATCACAAAGTTGGAAAAACTAAGCTTCGCAAGAGGAAATATTTACAACAAGAAGAACTTATCTTCTAATGCAAAAATAAAACACTCCAGATGATAAAAACAGTAATTTTGTATGGGATGGAGACAACATGTCTCCCTAAATTAGAAAGAACTACTGAAAAGAGAGAGAAGAATCGTGAAGAGAATCTATGGGCCTAAGAAAACACAGGAAGGCTGCAGGTCAACATCCAACCAGGGAATATACAGGGAGATGAAAGACCTGGAAACTGAAAAAAGAAGCAGAAGACTATGATTCTACGAGTACATGGTAAGGCTGGACCAAGGGAGACTAAACTAGAAAGTCTGCCATAATCCCTGAACACAAGAGCATAGGAGGGTATGTAAAACAAATGCAAGGGGAAGTAGAAAAATTAAAAGTAACAGACAAAGACTGCCTAAATAGCTAACAATATGGAAACATAATTAACAGAAATATAAGTTCTTGTGGAATATAAAGAAAGACAGAAGGGTCAAAAGAAAGGAAGCAAAGGCACGCAGAAATGATGAGAAAATACTGGGAGAAAAAAAGTTATGATATTCCTGTAGTCTTAAGAGGCAGTTTCGTGAAAAAAAAGTTCTTTTTATTTATTGTGCACTGCTAAAAAAAAAAGGAAAATTAGGAAAATATTAATTTATTGGAAACAGTAAATTTTCATTTTAATAAAATTTCATACAAGACGGAATACATCATGTATACCGTAGAAGAATTCTGCATAATGAAACATCATATTAAGAATAATTTCACAATTATTTTTTAATATGTTTATAAATAATTTTATATTACACCATGTAATATAAAGTCCTAACCTATATTTACATCACTTCATTTATCATATAAAATATATCACAATTTGTATTAATTTTTACAAAACTTCGTAAAGACTGATTTCCAGCCTTAATTGTTGAAATAGGCCGTCTTAGACATGAAAGAGAATTTTAAATTTACTCATTTTTGCTATATTACATCTAAAATAATAAGTACATCTAAAAATTATCATGTAAAACTTAGCAAATCATAAACACAAACATTACAAAACAAATATAGTAAAATTTAAGATGTTTCTGGAATATGTGATTGCAATATTTTGTTGAAATTTTTAGTTTTAATGGAGATTGTAAAAGTTTATTATAAACTGCAGGGCCAAAGTTTAAATTATAACTTTATCTTCATATTGTTCATTATTTTCTCGGTTATAAGTAGATAAAAATTCGTCAGATTAAAGCAAATTAGTTTTTAAAAAACATTCTACTTTATTTGCACTAGAACTAAAAAAAGTTTCTAAAATAATATAATTAATTTCTATACAGCTATATTATAGCATTTATAAATTTTATAAAAACTATGCCATTTTATGGAAAACTTTAGCCAAGCAGTTTAATTTTACTAAAAATTAAAAGCTAAAATTCATATTGTACTTTTCGAGGGAAGAATGCAATCGCTGTCTTGCGATTAATAAGTTAAGTTATATTTCTAACATAGCATCTTGCTCAAGTTCTGACATATGACCACTTAAAATCGGGGTCGGAAGAGTATCGTCTAGAACATCTGTGATATCTTCGTACCTGTAAAATATTAAAGAAAAATTATATTTTGCTAATTAAAATTACTACAATTATAGAAAGAGTTGTATTATGGTTTGGTACTTGTCGTTGTCATCTTGGCTCGGAGACTGGCTGTGGTTTAAAAGTCTTGGCGATGGAACCATCTTAGTCTTCTTTCTTGAGCGGTATGTCAGCATCAGGTACAGAGAAGAAAGTATTAACAATTGAATACCTGATAAAAATATTATAAAGAGTACTTTTTCTGTATTTAATATTGATTTGTTTGATAATTACTCATAAAATAATTTACCTGATGCTATTGAAAGCCAAAGCCTGTGCGGTTTGAGAAACAGGACCAAGGCAATAATTGCGTAGAGTAGTGACCTTTTCCAGAGGCGAAACCATAGGACTTTACTCCAGCAGGTCAAGCATGGGTGAAACTCATTCCTAAAATAGTGGAATAATTGTTTACGAATTGAGATTTAATAGCAATACTTTACAACATTAATTTAATAGTTTATTCTCTATGAAACTAAGTATTGGAAATCCTTAATTTTATATGTGTTGACTGTATATATATATAACGTTACTTAAAATAAATTAGTTAGTAATAAAAATCAAATCAATTTAATTGAAATACAAAGCATAAAAACATATTTTGATTATACAGGTGATATGTAGTCTTATCCTTAAATACCTTTTTTCCACAAAAAAGAAAAAGATGGTAAAATTTAAAAGTTATTTAAACAAATAAAAGAGCCACTTTGAGCCTAGTCGGAATCAGGCCAAAATAGTATAACATGACCCATGTTACAAAATATTTGTGTTTTATTTTTTAAAATAATATTAATTTTTTTTATCAATATTACTAAATTCAACAGGGGCTATGGGAGATTAATTATTTATTCTGTTAACAAACAGCCATGGTTTGATCCCGGATCACAACAGCAAACACTGTTGGGGCTCACATAGCCTCTAAAAACTTTTTATTTTAATAACATAAGTGATCAATCTAAAGAACATAACACAAAAAATGGAATATGTTCAAGTGGAAGAATATCTTCAATATGATTTATTTTAGTTTTATCTTATTTAATTATTTTATTTGGCCATGAATTTTTTATCTTTGCTTTTGTAATTTTACTTATTCATTTATATTTAGGGTGCTTATAGAGGAAGAGGGGAAGCTCAGGGGTAGAGCTAAGTTGCTATGCAGGAGATTAAAATCTGACTTTGACAGATAAATTATTTATTCAGTTAACAGCCAAGGATCGACTGGAGGATATGTAGAGAGTCTCCTGAAACCTGTTGGACAGGTTATCTCCCTGCACAACCATTGTCATAGTACATTACAGTCTCTAGGATGTACTAAGACAATGGTTCAGATTTTTTTTCTATAGTGTGCATTTAAATGAACAGATTAGCCTAGAAAAAGTACAGTTAGAGTTCTTAATAAGTGCTAAACCCAGCGCAACCTTACCTTGGTTAAATTTGTACAGGTTTTAAGAAATGAGTAAATTCTAATATCAGCAGATAAATCTAAATATATAGATATATCTAAATGGAATTGACAATGTTTAAAAATACGACCTTGGCCATAAGGTCAAAAGGTAATGGCTGTTTAGTTTAAACTATTTATGTAGATACTAATAGCGGTGTTGTTCTTCTATTACTATGTCATCTGGTTACAATAGAAGATGAACTTCAACCTTATATTCTACGAGTATTATTAAAATAATAATGTTTCAGATTGGATGAAAAAAAACAAAGAATCATTGTAACAATTTTTTAACACACTTTTATCTATTAGCTTCGCCTGTAAGTACATATGTATGTACGGAATCTTTAAACTCGATTTTAGGTCACTTCGAAAAATCTAATTCAATTAAAACTTAGCATACTTTTCAAGGACCGATGACGATTCAATAATTTAATAAGTTTGTCTCATAATCCTGACCAGTATCTTTAGGATTAGTGATTTTTCATATACGAAGACACGGGTAATGTCATGTACCAAGTTCTAAGACATGTACTTAAGCATTCATGGCTTAATCATTGAGACATGCATATGACTACTGGCAGGATCAACTGGGGAGCTTCGTATATTCTACAATAAAAAAATTATAGTTTGAAAACCTGAAAGCCACGCTTTTGTAGCTGACCGACCTAAATATTAGAATATATATATGGGAGGGGAGTGGCTCAGTGGTAGAGCTCCATGTCGGAAATCCTGGCTCAAATCCCGCAGCAGACAGACTTTTATTTAGTCTGTTTGCAGCTGGAGATCGATCATATGGGATCTCACCCAGCCTCTATAAAATATCATAAAAATAGAGTACCCAAAATAAGGAGGAACAATCTGGCGCTTAAGCCTGACCAAGGACTTTGCTAGTGTTTAGTTTTTTGAGTCTTTGCTATGTACTGACCCAGACCATTTCAAGGGTTGTAGTGGTACAGGTTATATATATATTACTAATTATATGAAAGTAAAAAAAATGGGATCCGCTGACCCATCTGGGTCTCACTCAGCCTCTATCAAGAGGCCACCTTTTGAAAAAGCCTGGCGGTGGAGCGTGATCTTGAACAAATCATCTCCATGCTCAATCATTGTCCTAGAAACATTAAAGTCTCTACCACGTACCGAACCCAAGACAGGTTATGGAAATACAGTTTTTTATTTTTTATTATTATATACAGAACAATCTTCCTAAATTAAAAAATAAAAATGTCGTGGAATTTATATTTTATTTTCGGATAATGCTCACTAACTTAAACTAATATAAGTTTAAATTAATTTTATTTAAAGTAAATATCACACAGTTATAGAGGACAATATAAAGTACCTGATACAAAGCTGTATGAACAGAGTTATGATCCACGTGATCTCAAGGAAAAATACCATGAACGAACATATCCTAGAAATAATAGAACAACTTTTAACTTAACCACATACGAGTATATTTGTAGTTTGGATACATATTTAAATATGTAAATACATGTTATAAAAATATATTAAAATTAATTTCCTTATCTTTTTTAATCCTAATTATTTTATTTTACGTACACATAATAAACTCCGATCGTATGGTGGTGAGCAGCGATGTCAACTCCGACCCCGCATAAAACTGAAATACAAAAAATCAAGATTAAAATCCATAAAAAAATATAAAAAAGAAAAAAAATATATGTATAGGTAATAAAAAAAGTACCCTCACTAACACACACACACACACACACACACACACGCGCGCGCGCACTCTCTCATTAACGCATTGACGCAAATACGCACACACATATATAAAAGAGATATTACAAGACCTTACAATATAAACTACATTGGTTCCATGTTTGCCGTAATATCTTAATATTATCATAATATTTCTTATAATATATATAAACAATATTATACATATATTATATGATATTGTTAATTATATACATGATGTTAATGATCCAAATATACCAGTGCGTAGTTAGTACCGCAGGTCTTGTAAAACTAATCTAGGATTTTATTTTAATATCTAATTATTTATATGATATTATAATTTTTTTTTTACCAAATAAAATATTATTCAGCGTATTTTTGACAAAAAACTGAACGGTGGTCCAAGGCTTACTATTATTAACATACTACAATCCTGGTAAATGACCTGTGGTCTAGTGGTTAGCGTAACAAACTACTAAACCCAAGATCGCGGGTTCGTAGCCCGGCAGGTGGCCCTAGGATTTTTTAAAGGGAGTAAAAATCCTTAGTTACGCCGTCCTTCAGAAGGGACGTTAAACGGGGGTCCCAAGCCTGTACGATGTCAGGTACTCGTTAAAAATCCCTATTCTAATTAAACTTGGGTAGGAAAAATTTAGAGCTCCCACTGTAGCATCGTCCGATTAGCCATAGCAGCATAAAGTGACGTTAAATGAACAAACAACAACCCTGGTAGATGTATCTATATATATGTAAATAATAGAAGCACTGGGATAAAAAGACTGGACAGTCTTTTTATTTTTTTTTATTCTGGCTATTTGACCGATAGCTGGATATGGCTTCTTATTGTTCCTTTTTTTTTTCATGATTCCTTAAAAGTGCGATTGGTCCACAGTTCACGCAAGATCTTTTCGTTATCTAAAGAAGTTGTATGTTGCAGGCCACTTGTATAATAATAATAAATAAGTGTTTTCATCTAACTGATTTTTAGATCGATTTATTAATTTGTACTGTGAATTTTTTTTTTTACTGTTTTAACATAATTAACTTTTTAAAAAAATGAGTAATTTTTTTTTATTTCAGTTTTAATAGTAAAATTCTTAACTATATTTAATTGTAACTGAAGGGAGGCTTAGTGGTAGAGCTCTGAGTTGCCATGCAGAAGGTCCCAGGTACGTTACAGTCCATTTTTATAATAAAAATAAATAAGTGGCTTTATCTAATTTATTTTTAGAACGACATATTAATCAGAATAGTTAACTTTTCTAATCGTTTTAACATAATTAATTGTTTTTTAAACAAATATAATCTAAATGAGTATTTTTTTTTTTTTTAATTTCAGTTATAATATTAAAATTCATAGCTATATTTAACTGTTACATGAGGGGAGCCGAGTGGCTCAGTGGTAGAGCGCAGAGATGCAGTGCTGAAGGTCTTGGTTTGAATCCCGCTGCTTGACAGACTTTTATTTGATCTGTTAGCAGGGACTAGGAGCCTCCTCGGGCTCACCCAGCCTCTATAATGTGGGTACCCAAAACGGGTGGAAAATCTGGCTGTTGAAGGTGATCTTGAACAAATCATCTCCTTGCACATTCGTCCAAGAAACAGTACAGTATCTACCATGTACTGAACCCTTCATGGGGTGTAGTGGTAAAGGTTTTTTTTTATTTAACTCTACGCATAGGAGTCACCTATGACCTAGTGGTTAACTTAACAACCTACTAGGCCAAAGATGGGGAGTTAGTAACCGAAAGGTGGACCAAGGACTTCTCATAGGGAATAAAAAATTCTTGGTTATGCTGTCCTTCGCATAAGACTTCTAACGGGATTCCCGAGCCTTTGCTGTGCCAGATGCTCGTTTAAGATCCCAATCCTTACTATAATTGGCTATGAAAAAGTTAGAGCTCCCACAGTAGCATCGTCCGATTAGCAATAGCAGCATAAAAGTTGCGTTAAATGAACAAACAAACATACCTTTATAATAAATGCTACTGCGACACAAGCTCAGGGCATTGATCGTACTGTTTGTTATTCTGGCTTCATTTTAAAACTAATTTTCCAAGCGAGAAATCAAAGGCTGGATATACACTCTACATATCATCCACTGAATCCGGAATTTGTAACTTGAATATTAACCAAACATTGGCCACTAAAACCAAACTAATAGGAGGGAGTGTTTTTTAAAGAATAGATTGATTAGTTTCGTATTTTCCAATATATATTCTAGTTTTTAAAAAATATTTATATTAACATTGCAAATTATTTTTTTAAAATGTTAACATTCTTTCCTACACCAATAAAGGTAAACAGGGCGAGCTATTATTACATTTTACTACCCTATTCTAATTGTTCAAGTTTAAATGTTTAAGAGGTTAACATTACAGACATCTCAACCAATTTGAAGAAAAGATCTCCTTGAGGGGTATGTACACCCTCCCCCCAAACCAAGATCTCCTTGAGAGGTATGTACACCCTCCCCCCCAAACCAAGAACTCGATTTTCTTCCTTTCGGGGGAAATCAAGTTCCTAATACGATCCCATCATACCTTATTCAATTTCTAGCCCAACCCCAAATCCACCATCTTGAATATTTTGACGAATTGCTGACTGCTGATTCTTCTTTTCGACCAATCCATATGAGAGGAATTTGTATTGTATTTGGTTAAATCTACCACGCATTGTTTTAATTTTTACACATGTACATCAGTGTCATATCATAATTATATATATATATATATATATATATATATATATATATATATATATATATATATATATATGTATACACACACAACTATATATATATATATATATATATATATAAATAATGATGACATGATGTATATAATGAGATTTTGGGGATATTGTTTTTTGAAGGAATAAGTTTGAACATGTCGAGAAATTTAAGTACTTAGGTTCTATGATAACTAGAAAAAACTAAATTCAAGAGGAAATAAAGACGCGATTAAAGGTAGGAATGACTCAATCTTTTGTCCCGAAATCTTAAAATTAGTATTTATAAAACTAGCATTCTTCCAACTCTTCTTTACGGATGTGAAATGTGGCCGCTAACGCTGAGGGATGAACAATATCTTAAGCTATTCGAAAATAAGGCGTTGTATGTTCGGTCCAAAAAAGGATGAGACCACTGGAGAATTTAGGAGATTACACCACCCGGAATTGCGAAGGGCTTGTAAAGCTGGTGTGCTTAGTAACGAACGAATTCCTAGAAAGTGAATAAGCCCCGTGCCGACTGGGAAGCGTCTGTCTGAGTGGTAGACCGAGACGAAGTAGGGAATAATGCGTTAGGAGTGATCTGAAGGATTTGGGTTTGGGTAGTGAGGTCCGTGGACGGAAGTTTGTAAGCTGAGTTTGGTGGTATCGGCATCGAACCTTCGGGTTCGCTAAGCCTTTTTATTTATGTAATGATAAGTTATTAGAAAAAATTATATTGTCTAACTGCTTTCTATTTTATAATGAGTTGTTTCAAAGTGGGTTATGCGTACTAGTTAAAGAGAGCAGAGTGCTTTCTGAGGGTTCTGGGCTCAAATCCAGTTAATCTGTTTACCCCAAGGATGGATCCGCGGGTTCTGAAGATCCTCCGGGGCTCACCTAGCCTCCATAAACTGGGTACCATGAATAGGGTTAACCGTGGGGATCCTGCACAACCTTTGTCTCCCCAATAATCCATGTACCCAAGACCCTTCATGGGTTACAGAGGTACAGGTTAGGTGTACTAGTTAAACTTTCTCTAATAATTTTACTGATTGAATAAAGTATTTTGGGAGACTTGTAACAATTAGATCCTTAAGAAACTGCCAAAAATAAAGTTACGATATAGGAGGTACAGGTAAATAATTTAAGGTGAAACCTTTTATGCTCAATTTTACGTCAATTTATACTGCAATGGTTAATCGGAAGATGCTACAGAGGTAGTATTAAATTTTTCCAATCAAGGTAATAATTAGGATTGGGATCTTTAAAGAGTACCCGACACCTCACATGGCATGGATCGCTATTTTACGCCCCCCCCCCCCCCCCCCCCGAAGTATCACATAACTAAGGAATTTTTACTTTTGAAAAATCCTAAGCCACCTGCCGAGCTGCGAACCCAAGAGCTAGGGCATAGAAGGGTATAACCTTCTATATTAAAATATCAACCAACTAAGGAACATGTGCACGAACTTAAAAGAATTTAAAAATAAACCAAAAAGAAATCATTTTGACATTGTAGCTGTCTGAAGTTACCTAGATGTAGAAGACTTTGCCTCCTTAACTTAAACTTGCGGCCTATGCATAATGTCCTCTCTTAAGTTGTTTGCCCATCCTGTGTACGAAGGGAAGGATGAGGGTGTATGTACCAAGAAGGTAGCACAAGCTCATCATCAACTTGAAGCACATTCGTAGTCCTGTCGTCGTCCTTGTGTCACCACAGCTGGACATTTTGGATAGATTTATCATTTATGAACGTTTTTATATTCATTTTTCCCTCTAGCTCCTTGGCTTATTTATTTATTAGAAATTAACATTTATCAGTTTATTAATAATCAAATTATTATTATGATTGACAGAATTATTTACTTCTCAGTCCAAGTTGAGTGTTTGTACAAGTTTTTTCCAGCGCTGAGGTCGTCTTGTCGGTGCGAGTGTGTTAAATAGTTAGTACAGGACTGGAGGCTATCAAAGAATTTGACATGTCTCCGTGTGATGAAGAATGCCACCGTCGTTAGTCCGAGTGTATCTTGTATTATGTCAGTTTTTGATATTTGTAGGACAGTGTAGCTTACTATACATTTCAGTACAGTAGAACCTCTTTAATCCGGCATTCTATAGTCCGGAACTGTCTACAATCCGGCATCAACGGCAATAGGCAAAAATTATATAATTACCTTCATAATGAACATTGTAAAGTGAGCGACCCGACATGGCCGAAGTTATGAACTTGTATATAATAAAAAATAATTTTTTAAATAAAAAGAATAGTTGTAAGAAGCAAGTAGATATTAGATATTTTTTTCTAGCCATCTACCAGTGCTGTTGCTAAAAACCACGAATAGTACGGTACTGTACTGTATTCAAATATATTTCATCATGTACTGTACTTAAAAAATGCATTTTAATATTTCTCCTGTACTTAAATATTTATTTAGGTATATTGATTAAATAACCCATGTTTAAATAATAAACACATACAGTAAAAGTTTTTTGTGCAAATTGTGTTATTTTTTATACGACTTATGTTTGTATTTTTATAAATAACCTCCATAGTCCGGAATTTTCTTTAATTCGGCAAGGGTCGAGTCCCAGACGAGCCGGATTAAAGACCTTCTACTGTATATCGCTCTGAAACTATAACGAATAGAAAAATAATTCTATTCTGAGACCAGATACCTTAAGAAGAAAAGTAAAAAATTTAATAAATACATATCTGTTCGATAATTATATGAAACTAAATATAAACTAAAAGGTATTTTCTGGTAGAAAGAAGAAAAATAATAAAAATATAAAGTAACAAGAATTAAGCTGAGAGAGAGAAAAAACAAATAAATAAAAGCACTTAACGATATAACAAATAATAACGCTATGAGTGAAGAATATTTACAGCAATTCATCTTCCACTTCTGATGGATATGAAGTATTAACATTAACAGAATAGAGAGCATCTGTTTGGGAATTTGTGATATGTAGGAAAAGCTTGGGTTTTAATCTGAATAAGGAAGAAGCATGCCGAATATCCAGTGTGTCGCATACGAAGTGCGGTCACTTCTGAAGATATTGTTATGGCCATTGAAAGATTCGTGCTTTAATTTATTCCATGCATACATTTGAAAATAATTGAATAAATACAAAAAGGGCCAAATACACTTTTTGTATTATTATTCAGACATTGCTGAATAAAGAAACGTTTAAAGTTACCTCGAACAAGTTGGAAGGAATTAGATCGGATTGCCCTGGCTTAGACGAAACATAACGCAAAGCCTCCTTAATCTGAATAATCGTCGGGGCAAAAAAGTTCTCACCGCTCTACAATTCCTACCTTACTAATTCCTTAGCTAATATATTATTAATTTCCTTGGTCCCTTGCCAGAATAAGAGGGGTTAAAACTTACTTCCATAATTAAGGATCGAATATCTGGTTTAATTATGATAAATTTTATTACCTTGTTTTCGTATTCATAACAATAAGATTAAATTGAACATGTGGTGTTATGATCACTAATAGTAGTTTTTCCAGTATAAAACGGTTATAAATATCGAAGATTGTTTATTGTTTTTGGTTTGTTCATTTAACGTCACTTTATGCTGCTATGGCTAATCGGACGATGCTACAGTGGGAGCTCTAAATTTTGCCTACCCAGGTTTAATTAGGATAGGGATTTTTAACGAGTACCTGACATCGTACAGGCTCGGGACCCCCGTTTAACGTCCCTTCTGAAGGACGGCGTAACTAAGGATTTTTACTCCCTTTAAAAAATCCTAGTGCCACCTGCCGGGCTACTAACCCGCGATCTTGGGTTTAGTAGTTTGTTACGCTAACCACTAGACTACAGGTGACCGTGATTGTTTATTGTTTATTGTAAACCTAGTGATTACAGCATGTTGTCATTTCTGAATCATGACTTTAATTATTATTAAAAAAAATTATTAAGAAATATTATGATAATTTTTCTTGAGAAAAAATTTGGCCGATAGGGATCCATACATGATTAATTATGGGATTACATTTAATTGTTTAACATATATTTCGTTTAATTGTTGTACCACTACAATCTATGAAGAGTCTTGGGTTCATAATACCTGGTATGACTAGAACATGGTAGAGACTATTCTGTTTCTAAGATTACGGTATATAAGGAGGTGATTTGCCCGAGCCCCCACAAATAAGTAATCCCTAAAATAAATCAAGAAAATGACTCATACACCTTAAGTAATTGTATAACCATCTTTTTAATATTCAGTGGCTCAATAACATATTCTCCTCTGCAGTTCTCGTATGAATAAAGTTCGAACATATAAGAAATATTAAACTTGTCTCGAATAATACATTTTTGAATATTTTTTGTATACCTAGTCCTGAAGAAGACCTGCAATTTTGGCAGAAACATTGGCTTTCAAGTAAATTGTTAAACCTTATGTAAGAAATGATATCTCTGGCCTCCACCCAGAAAATTTTCTTCCCCAAGAAATATTAAACGTGTATTTTTTTACCTTCTCACTCTGTTTAGAATAGGGTACTAACAATAGGTTATAGCTCGCACTGTTTGAGGGAAATACAGTTTAAGAGTATTTATTTATTAATCCATCTCCACATTAAAAATTAACATAAGAACATATTTTATAATACAGTATGGATGAACTTTAACTCCAATAATAAAAACACCAAAAAAAAAATAATATGAATGTGTTATAAATATTTAAAAAACTAGACTTTATACAGCAAAATACCCAATTAATAAATCTGTTTGTTTTGGTTTTTTTTTCAGAAAAACACCCTCCTATTAGTTTATTTTAGTGGCCAATGTTTGGTTAATATTCAAGTTACAAATTCCGGATTCAGTGGAAGATTTGTAGAGTGTATATCCAGCCTTTGATTTCTCGCTTGGAAAATTAGTTTTAAAATGAAGCCAGAATAACAAACAGTACGATCAATGCCCAGCGCTTGTGTCGGAGTAGCGTTTATTATAAAGGTATGTTTGTTTAGTTATTTAACGTCACTTTATGCTGCTATGGCTGATCGGACGGTGCTAAAGTGGGAGTTCTAAATTTTTCCTATCCAGGTTTATTTAGAATAGCGTTTATGGACGTGCACCTGACATCGTACAGGCTCTGGCCCCCATTTAAGGTTCCTTCAGAAATATGGCATATTTTTACTCCCTTGATATTAAGGTAATGAAAATAAATAGTAAAATCACGCACACACACACTCACACACATATATATATCCGCAGTTTCGGGAGCATTAAATTGCCTTACTAAACAAGAAAAAAATTGGTAAAATATACCTTTTATGTTTCTGTGGCACCTGTGCATAGTGGGCTAAGTTGAATTTTGTGAATTTCAAGCTATCTACTTAGAATCGTATTTTTTCAGAAATTATTTTAAGTTCAAGATTGGAGTACCAGCCTACGATTCACAAAGGAATATCCTTCATTGCAATGGACGGAAAACTTAGAAACAAGGAGAAAGAAAAAAATTACGATTCTAAGATGATAGCTTGGAATTCACAAAATTCGACTTAGCCCACTATGCACAGGTGCCACAGATTTATACATGTGTATGAGAAGTTTTTTACTTTTTCACATTTTCGTTAGTTTAATCAACCAGTTTTGTGTAACAGGACACTTTGCCGCCTTATTTCTCATGGTTTTGGTACGATTCGGAACCTGAAGTTTCGGGAGCATAAAGCATCGCTTGACTAAACTAGCGAAAAATGTGGAAAAGTCAATTTTTTAAATTTGGAGTTATCTGCATTTGATCCTGAACGACTCATACATATGTATAAATGTATATTGGTATATTTTCCCATTTTTATCAATTTTATGCTCCTGAAACTCCAGATTCAACTAAAACAAAGAGAAATAAGACAGCAAAATATCGTGTTTAGACAAAATTGCTTCTGGTAACTTTTGTAAGGGAAAAACTCCTGGGTTCACGTCGATGTGCTTGTGACGTATTGCGCGACGCCTGGCAGCCTCTGCTTGAGCTATACAATTTGTTTTAATCAACTTTAGTTTATTGGTCTTTTCACATCAGATACTTAGTTTAATGTTTCAACGATGTTTAAGATTAATATTTTGGTAAAATTAATTCATTGGTGAAATTCTAAGTAATATTATTAATAATTAGAATGAATTAATTTAATCTGCTAACATCCACAGAGGGAGTTAAAGACTCTCTACGGGCTCAATGAGCCTCTCTCTATCAAGTGGGGACCCTTACTTTCGGCATGATCTCGCTAAATTAATCTCCATGAACAACCGTTGGCTTAGAAATAGCACGGCCTTTGTACTCAGCAAAGACCATTCGTGGAGGATTGAGGATTTTACGAAGGATTTTGGATTGTAAGGATTGGATACGAGATGAATTGGACGGTTTAGTAGAGCTCCAAAGCTCAACTCCGTATGTCCAAATAGGTCTGATAATTGTCATTTAAATGAGTATTTTGTAATTTAATTGGGAGCTGAGAGCGTTTGTCCAGTAAATGTTGAAGTAGGCGAAAACGTCGAGCAGTTTCTTGTCCTTTCAGTCTTGTATGATATTTTAAACTTATTGAAAATTAATTTATAGTTTTTAGTTTGATTTTCTATTAAAAACGTGTTTTTAAATTATCATTTATACTGGAATAAATCTGGGATGTGAGGATTGGATACGGGAAAAATGATTGTTCTGAAAAACTATTACTTTCTGTTTGACTAAAACCCCGTAAACCTTGTTATTTTGCATTATTATTTAAATATATTCTTGAAGTTTTTATTGAATACGAAAAAGCGGTGACCTTATGAAAGAAGTGCCGAGACACCAACGGGTAGAGGTCTGGTAGCAGATGCTGCTTCGCTTTGCTCTTTCTAAAAATATATGTCCTTTCTTCTGCCATTGAATTAGCATATCTCTTCTCTTCTAGCTTCCAATAATGGTTTTATAAGTCGAAACAAACACATAAAAATACCTCCATAACATAAAAAAATGTAGCTCACGCGTAATAGAGAAATAATGCTGCCGTGTAGAGCGGGTAGTGTATCACAAAGCCCCGATCTAGAAAAGGAATATTGTACAGAATGTCGGTCTTATACATATACCAAACTATTGGCCAGGGAATAACGTACAATCGTGTGTTGAAAACAAAGATGCGCACTAAAAAAAAAAAAAAAATACAGTAAAACAATCAAATTCAGTTTAGTAAGTGAGTCCAAAAAAATGTACAAATTTGTGTAGTAAATACAGTACCTGGCCATATTAATGTGACCACTGGATAGATTCGTTCTTGTTACATGTTACATTATCTTTTCATATGCGTAATGATGTAAGTCGAGTTTAAATATTAGTTTTATTGGTAAGTTAGTTATCTGATAATAATATGAAATAGAAAAAAAATAGTTTCGAATATAAATCTTTATTTTTTAAAAAATATTTTGTGGTGTCACCCTATTTACACCCTATTTTACATATTGATGAAAAAAACTATCAAAATAGTTAAAATATATGATATAAATAATAAATCAATAATAAACTTACCGAATCCGACTTGTATTTAATGAAAAAGAAATAATAAATCCACAAACATTTCAAACACAAATTATGCACGCCGTCACTCGTAAAACAAAATGGCTGTACTAAAACCAATGCTGCCATTACTAAAAAAAAAAATACTTTAAAAAACTTATAACAGTGTTACCATTACTTAAAACTGCAATTTATTAAGACACGCGAAAGTATATTAAAAAAATTAGGAAAAAACAAAAAGAAAATAATCTTTCGTGATGGTCACATTAATATGGCCAGGGACTGTATTTAAAAATTGAATTGAACTGGAGAAGAACGCCAAACCAATTTTTGAGACAGAAATAAAATTATACAATTTACCAAATCAAAAGTAGAAAACCAAAAAAAAAAATTGGCCTTTTCATATTTTTCCTAGTTTCATCAATTTTTTGCTTCCGACACTTCAGGTTCAGAACCGGGCTATGATAAATGAGGCGAAAATGTGCCATGTTAGAGAATATTGCTTGACTGAACTAGCGAAAAATATTTTTGAAATTTCGGAGCTATCCACTGTTCATCCTGAACGCTGAATGGGAATTCGACCGGTTTGAACAATTTCAGACCAATTCCAAGAGAACCATAATTTCATTCATAAGAAATTGTAGCCTAATAAAAAGACTTTCTGGAGTTCAAAAAAGAACATTTTTTTTTCTTCTCAAAATTGACTACTGTAGGTGTATTTATCTAACCATGTAAGTAGCCACGTGTATAGAGCCCGTTGCTGAGCTGATGGTCCCGGGTTCAAAGCAGGTAAATTATATAGCCTGTTAACAACCATTAAAGTAACTAGAGTTGACTCATGGGGGGGGGGGGGGGAGTTAACCCCCACCAGTCAACCACTCCAACATATTACTCCCTTCAAAAAAGATGCCTCGTAGCATAGGTATAACTTATATTATACTATAAATCATATAGCTTCAAATTAAATAAATAGATTATAATTTTTTATAAATGTTATTTTGGAAGTTATAAATATTATTTTTGGAAGGGCAATCAAGAAATAGCTTTTAAATTCAAGTAACCCTATTTATTGGTTACAATAACTTCCTATAGTTAATTGCATAGGGAACTTTCTAGACCCACCCAGACTTTACTTCTAGATTCTAAGAATTGTCTAAACTGTTCTCACATTTGCGACCTTATTGTTGTCGCTAGTTGCCACTACTGCCGCTATAATAATACAATTAATCGTTAATAAACAGTAATGCGTTTTGATTTGTCATTTTAGTATACATTTTATTCATTAAAATAACTGCGTTTGCACTTTCTTTGTAGTGTTTTTGACATTATTGACCTTACTTCTGTAATTCCACAACAATAACTATGAAAAAGTAAAATCCTTCAAATTTTTATTTCTTTTAAATTGTTACTTACAATTTTTTTTTAATTTCTTCTAAGCAATGGGGGGGGGGGGTTACATCCCCAATACCCCCTCCCCCCTCGTTAAGCCTATGTTAACAACGATAGATGGACCCTCTGGGATCTGCAAACCATCCTGTGACCCACCCAGCCTCTATAAAGTGTGTATCCTTAATAGGTGGAGGGGGGGGGGGACTGACGGTTATGCATAATCTCGTACAAATCACTTCCCTGTATAACCGTTGTAGAAAGGGTACTGTCTCTACCATGCATTGAAACCATGACCTTTCATGGTTTGTAATAGTACAGGTACACTTTGTACAAGTGCTATATCTATCTTACATATTGCATCAAGTGCTATCAGATATTAATAAGTAAGACAATCATCGGGTATTTATAATCTATTGTTGAAGGGCTTTGTGCTATGAAGCATTTCAAACTGTTTTGGATTGATGTTAATAATTAGACTTGTTCCACGTCGGCTTGAAGACCAGTCGATTCAGATGACGATAATTGAGTAACGTCTGGAATTTTAACGCACTGTTCTGTAATATAAATCCGAATTGAGATCCTGTGAAATGATTGACAAATCCGCTTATACCAACTTAAAAGTAACTAATTGAAGTCGTTTGTGCTGCTTAATTTTTAAATTTACTATGGGGGTATATCCCGCTTAGTGGCGGGCCAAACCCTCGGCATCCTTCTTCAGTAATATTCAATCTTTTACTACTTCAATCTTTTATTTTATACCGTATTATAACAATAACTACAGGGAATCGGGTCTCGTATCAGCAATCCCAGCAGATGTTTTTATGGACAACATACAACTACAAATCCAGTAACCTGCTTTCGAGAACAACGAAGATACACCTACACAAGGCCTTAGTTCGCCAGGTCCTGAGCTACGGTTCTGAAGTGTTGACACTGAGCAAATCGGATAAATCGACTCTGCTATTTTATGAAAGAACGATCCTTCGATCGATTTACGGCGGAATAAAGCAGGGCACACGTGACGAAAGAGAACCAATCAGGAATCGTATACTCTTTTTAAGGAGACCGACATAGCTAGATTTATACGGCTCGGAAGATTGGTGAACTCTTGGCAAGAATGAATGAAGATTCAATCACAAAGAAAACCTTTCTCACGGAAGTTCATGGGGCTAGGCGTAAAGGAAAACCCAGGATGCGGTGGCGAGATGGGATTGCCCAGGGTGCTCGGGGATTGCTCGGAGTGCGGAAGTGGATGGCTTAAGCTAATAAAGGAGGCCTTGACTCAGCGATGAGTTGTTCCACCACTGTTGGATTGTTTATATTTACAAATTTATTACACGTAGTAACATTTTTAACATATAATAGAGACTTATTACACTTCCCAACTGCCAGTAAAGTTCGGTCATAGAAAACTAGGAATTAAGTGTATTTGAAATTAATATGTATAATGAAATTTCTTTTAAATAATTAAATATTTCGGTTTGTTTAATGTTATATATTTAGTTTATACCTAAACATATCATGAATGAAATAGAAGTTTACAAATAACAATAACTTGTTTTCCCCCTAAAAATATTAACAACATAAGGCGTACATGACATCATGCGCTATATATCAAGAACGAACAGGTTAGATGGTGCTGTAAACAGATTAAATATAATAATTTATCTACTACAACAGCATTTAAACACGTGATTTTCAGCATAGCAACTCATCACTCTAAGCTCCAACACACTAAGTTTCCACGCTCCATACCGATTTTTATAATGGTTAATTTATAGATCGAAAAGTTATTCGTAGTGTCCTCTGGATTGTTGTAGGCTGTGGTATGATTCAGAAATGATTGCCTTGGAATACACTGCTAGAAAAAAAAAAACCTGTACGACTACAACCCGTGAACGGGTCTGGAGCTCAGTACATGGTAGATACTGTACTGTTTCATGGACAATGGTTGGGCAGGGAAGTGATTTGCTCTAGATCACGCTCAACCGCCAGATTTTTCTGTACCCACTTATTACCTGGCTGAGTTAACCACGGGAGGTTCCTAGATCCCATGGAATACATCTTCAGGTGCTAACAGATTAAATAAAAGTCAGTAACGGGTTTGAACCCAGGACCTTCGACATGGAAACTCAGTGCTCTACCACTGAATCACTCCGCTACTTTTTTTTTTACATAATCGAGATATATGGTTATACTCAAGTTCTAGATCCTAGAAATTCAATTCAATCATTGGAACCCGATGTGCCAGAGACAAGAGAGGTAAGGGATACACCATATATCAAGAAGGAGGAGACCAGATGGAGCTGACACCGGCCAATTAGGGCGCAGGACACATCCGCCTTAGAGGGCATTGAGAGCATTAAGCCTTATGATTGATGGATCCCCGGGCACATCTCTTCCCCTTCGGCCAATCATCGTTAGCCTAACAACACTCCTAATCTCTTAGTTTAATTAGCGTTCCTCTCTCCACCTCTCTCCTTGTTGCGATAAAGAAATGATCAATAATCATTAGTAGACAATGAGGCCTATTATTAATTTTAGAATTATTTTGGGCTCAGATATTCAGCCATTAATAGCAGAACAATATTTTCTGGAAATTTAATATGTAAATTATATCAGATTCAGTACAGTGCGAAGAATGATATAGGTATATCTCAGCAGGAGACATTTGGAACAGACATGTGACGGAAAGTCGATAGCAAAATAATCGATTTTACTTATCGAGTAGAATAGTTATCTCGATTATTGTTTTTACAAAAACTATTTAAAGTAAAGATAAAAATAAGGGCTGTATGAAGTTAAAATAAATATGTGTATTAGCAAATTAAACATTAAATTATAACTGTGAAAAATGAGAATGAATTGTTATAAAAACACCTGCACCTCTACAGTACAACTGCAAAGTAACTAAAGTGAAAAACGCCACTTTTCAGGAGAGCCAAAAAACTGTTTGAAGGTTCATTCAAATTCAGGGAATATCTTCAAACATATTTTATCAATGCATTATACATGTTTTTTTCCTTATAGGTGACTGTAAGGATTTTTTATCAATGCACTCCTAAAGCAATCGCTATGAATCGAAAACGAAAAAATGTGATGTTTTTTTCACATTCGATACTTTGCATTTGTATCTACGAAATGAGGGAGATTTGATAACTAAATTATTTTATATATTTTTTCTCAATGACACACATTCGTAAAAACAAAATAAAAAACCTGCAAAACTACGACCCATGAAGGGTCTTTGGGTACAGTAAATGATAGAGAGACTGTACTGTTTTTAAGCGAACGGTAATACAGGGAGGTTGTTTGGCCGAAATCAAACTCTATCATCTGGTTTCCAACAGAAACGGCATTGCTATATGTGACTATAAGGGGCCTAGGCCAGGTAGAGTTAAATGACCCTTATAATTTATTATATTACCTTTACTTTCAAGAGAGGGGAGTTGTTCGGAAGACACGGTCAACTCAAGATAGCAGGAACAGGATGAAGAATGAAGTCACATAAGTCACGTATGGCGTCCCCTTTTCATTGTAAGCATAGGCGTAACGAGGGGAGGGGGTTATTGGGGATGTAACCTCCCTCCATTGCATAGAAGAAATTTAAAAAAAAATTGTAACAATTTAAAAGAAATAAAAATTTGAAGGATTTTACTTTTCAAAGTTATTATTGTGGGATTACAGAAGTAAGAGTCAATAATGTCAAAAACACAACAAAGAAAGTGCAAACACAGTTATTATAATGAATAAACTGTTTTTATAAAATAAATAACATTTATAAACAATTATAATCTATTTATTTAATTTGAAGTTACATGATTATAGTATAATATAAATTATACCTATATTACGAGGCATCTTTCTTGAAGGGAGTAATATGCTGGAGTGGTTGCCTGGTTGGGGTTAACCCCCCTTGAGTTAACTCTAGTTACGTTAATGATTGTAAGTAGCGCATAAGTTTTATTAAGTCTGTAACCATGATCAGCACCTATAAATATAATGTTATTTAATAATTATTCTTATTTAATAAACAACTCCTGGTCAGTCAACCACGTTAACCTTTGGAGAAGAATATATATGGCTCTTATTTATTAATAACTATATATTAATAATAATTAATAATTTATATATATTAAGTATAATGATCTCAGGGTGGCATCCCATTTTGGTATTTAAATATATTCAGATCAAAGGATCTGACTTTTCTCTGAGATCATAGCTTGGACAGTAAAGCCAATATAGCAACATATTTTTTTTACTGTTTTTCAGAGAACGGTTGTCCGGTGAGGTCATTTGGCCGAGGTGAATTTTGCTTTTCACCCTTTTAAGAGGATATCCCCTTACCAGGATGTGCCAACCACGTAGGGTTAACTTAAATGGGTATAAGATTATATGTAATATGCTTATGTGTTTTTTCACATTCGATATTTTGGATTTGACGATATGGGGCAGTTATAAAAAAAAAATTAATTCCAATGTAATTCAGAGAAACGAATCAGGAAAAAAATATGCAATACGTAAATTTAGGCGAAACTAATAAAAGCGTGTTAAAAAAGACTTGAACCCATGAAGGTTCTTTGGGCTAAGTACATGGTAGAGACTATATTGTTTTTAAGCGGTTGTCCATGGAGGTGATCTGGCCCAAATCAATCTTCTTTTTCATCCCATTCATCAGGGTCTGCAAATCCTGTAGGGTCTGTTAGGTTATCTTCCGGTTTCCTTACCATAAATCATTGTTTGTTATGAAGATGCCTAACCAAAAAATACTCTTCTTCAATTAATTCTTAATCAAATAATAATATCGGGCGCCAATAAATAAATGTTAACTTAATAAGATTTTATATTATAAGGATTCATCAATGACATTAAAATTAACGAATATTTGCATTTCTTACGAATAACATAAATCGGGTTTTACCCACTCATTTTACATGTACACTTTCAATCATTTAAATTCTAACTCTTTGCTATTTTAATCCCCACTTTATATCACTTCACTTTAGAACTTATGATGGTTACAGTACCTTATTTCACTTGGCTATATTTGTAAACAACATGGCGGCTTCTCTCATTCCTTTGTCCTCTTGGGTCCAGTCACTCTTCTACCTGCTACCTCTCACCTTGGTACCCCGCTGCATAAGACGCGCTCCTGCCTCCCTTCTTTTCTCCCATCTTTTCATCCCCTCTCTATATCTCGTCGATCTTACAATCGATCTTTTGCAATTTTGACATTTACTTATTATAACTATTACTTATTAATTTATAATGATACAAAAGAATATTTACAGAAATTAAATTAAGAATAATTTAAGCTACATCTTAACTTTTAAGCTTACAATATTCAATTCGTCTAAATGCAAATACTCGTCTATATCTAATTAAATATATACATTTTTTGCTATTAATTTTATTTGATACCTTACAGGTCCATGTATGACTGTTATTATGTCGTGAACTCATCGAACTCGGGAACTTCAGTATTATTTTATTTTAATTGTCTAAATAAATATTAATCTTAATTTATTTTCACTTTAAAATAAATAGCCGGACAGTTAGGCGGACCTCCCCCCACTCAGACTTAGACTCAGATAAAGGAGACCCGTGAATTGTGGACAGTATTCTCTAACCACCCCATTCCTTTTCCCTTATCTCTATTCATTTCGACCCACAATGCCATTATCAGTCCCTTTCACACCACACCCCGTCATCAACATCCTTCATCGCGTCCCTTATTACTACTCCCATTAATAAAGTGGGGTAAATTTTTAAGTTTTATTTTAAAAGTAAAAAATTAAGCTTTCGATCCACTTGCTCCATTAAAGTTTAATGAAAGGTTAGAACCATTTTATTTGATTTATATCTTATGGAGATTTTTTCGTCTCTTATCATTCCATCAATTGGATTCTGATCTCAAAACCTTTTGAATATCTTAAAGGGGTACTAGTATGTTTTAGGGCCTGTTGACATCAGCGCGCTCAGGCGTCACTTACCTCAACTATTTGTACCCTGTCAGGTTATGCTGCCTACAATTTATTTCAAATAGTATTGCCTTTCATTATCATAGAACAGATTTTTAGGAAATGAAATAAATGAGAAACATTTGAAGACAAAATAAAACTAGAAAAAATGAAACATTTATTAGCAGCAGTGTTCATTAAAAAGAAGAATATCTAACTAAAATATTATATTTTTTTGTTAATTGTTTTAATTTTTATCTATTTTTGTTATAAAGAGAAAAGATTTGCCCGGGCAAGACAAAACAATTAACAAAAACTATCATATTTTAGTTAGATATTATCATTTCTCTTTAAAATATGATAATGTGAGAAACATATCAAGAAACAATGAAACATTTATTACAAGCAATGCTCATTAAAAACATCAATATCTTCAGAACCTTTAACTATGAAACACTCTTTTGTTTCTCTACATATTCCTCCAAATATCCACTTCTGAGGCAAAATCCGTCCTGTGCTGTTTTTTCTTCTACTATGTAGACTTTCGTCAATTTCTACATACATCCCTGGACCTCCAATAGTTGTTTCAACTTCTCTCTAATTTAAAAGCACACACTTCTCTCATATAATTGGAATAATCAATCACTGTTGAATGAGACATGTTGAGCTGTTCGTCACAAAACTTTATGGAAGTCAGTTCCTCCTGAAGAAATAGTCATCATTTAATGATGACTTTTCATCAGTCACCGTGCGAAAAATCTTCATTAAATTCCAACTCATATTGTCAAAATAATAGGAAAACACATCCACGTTCACTTGACACAAACAATAACAAAGGACTAAGAAAGGTTATAATAACAGTAGAACATGGTTAAGAAAAGTGACACCTGAGCGCGCTGATGTCAACAGGCCCTAAAACATACTAGTACCCTTAAAGTTAATTTAATTTAAAAAAAATAAAGTTATTAAAAACACGGAATTCTAGTTGATTTTTTATAACAGGCTCACGGTTGTGCTGCACCAAATGAACGGGACCCTCAGAATATGAACCCGTTCATAATAATAAACAACCCGTTCACTATTAACCCGTAACCTAAAAAATGATAATTTTCATTAAATACTTTTTAATGTTTTGTGATCTCGATTCAATTGGTTAGATTTTCCGTAAAGTCGGTAAAGTCGACCAATGTCAGTAAAGCGACGGTTTCTCTGCTCTCACCCATATGCAAAAGTGTTCCTGCATTTCGCATTTCGGTCCAATATGGAATATTTTTAAGCCTAGAAACTTTTTTTTTTCCTATTCCTCTTCGGCCTTCTGTTTTTCCGCTGATAATCAGCTGCAAGATCCGATAACGACTTTCCCTCAACACATGGCCACATGTGTATCAATCAAGTATAATCAAAAGTCTAAAGATGTACCACTACAATCCATGAAGAGGTTCACCACTTATTAGAGACTGTACTGTTTCTAAGACAAGTTATGCATGGAGGGTATTTGTAAGATATCTCGACCAACTGTTCAGAATACCCACTCTATAAAGGCTAGGTGAGCCCTAAAAGGATGACACAGCCAATATTATCCAATATATGCATAAAATAACATAACTATTCGTTTGTTGAATAGCCCATGATCCATCCCCCCCATCAACTGAATCATGGATTCATAAAATCCCTCTCACCTTCTTAATTATTAAGATAAATAACTTCAAGGGCCATTATTATGCAATCATAACTCCTCGCACTTTTAATTGTAGCTTCTAACAAATGCAAATCAAAAGAAGAAGCAGGTCCCAACGAAGAAGATATCTTCAGTTATATGAGCCACAGACTTTTCAAAAACTTGGAAGTTGGAGCTTTGAAGATTGCTACAGTCATAAATTTCTTTCTTAATTTCCATAAGCCTCGCTGGGAAATAATTTAGTTGTGGCTCTTTGTCGCTACTCGACTTCCTCGTATCAAAGTTACCATTGATATTTAGAGTCAGAGGGAACGAGTGAGCAGCTTCGGGTGTTTCACAACTTACAAAAATCAAAGATTTTGTAAGATTCAAGATCAATAAATAAACGTTTAAACTAATATTTCGAAGTATAGATGGTATATGTTTGTTGAAACGTTCATTCCTTGAAGAAATTATTATCAAAATCTACTCATAACCCATAATTACCTCCTCTTTTCCATACTAAAGCTCATGAAAACTCATATTTTTGGAAAATATTACAAGAGAAACGAATAAACAAGTAAAACTTCTAACTCAACTCGAAGCGACAAACTTCGGTACAGACACCACATTTTTAAAGTATTAATATTTTCCTTATTAACACGTATTTATTAGCTTTGACTTCATCTAACTGAATCTTTGAATTCGATTTTCGGCCACTTAAAAATATCGAATAAAATTAAAACTTTGCACTTTTCTCAAGGACAAAATAACAATTTAATATGATTGTACCATTATCCTGACCAGGATAATACGTCTGTAAACATCTGTTTAAATAAGAGAATGAAATTTATTCCTTATGATTTGGTATTAAATTGTCTAATAATACCTTCATAGTTTTCAATATAACAATTTAACAACTACAATAATCCATAAATTCACATTAAAAATAATATAATTAAAAAAATTGTTGAAATTTACAACTGTATTATAGCAAGACAATTACATAGCAATACAAGTAATATAATGAATGATGCATAATGGCAAAGATAAAGACAAGTAGATAAACATGGACCAATTTAAGGACCTTATTGACTATTCATATTACTATTTATAATTTTTTGTTAATTGTGTTAATTTTTAAATATTTTTATTTTGAAGAGAAATTTGATAATTGAAGAGACTCCGGTAGCTCTTCTTCTCAATTGGTAGAGTTGGTTATTCTAGGGTTACCTAGCCAATGCAAGGTGGGTACCCATGATTGGGATAAAAACCTGACGTTTGAGCGTAGTAAAAGCCGAAATACCTCCTTGCACAACCCTTGGCTTAATAACATCATTATCATATCTCTAACTCAGTATTACAAGGCTGTACGTTACAAAATTGAAAAATCAGAGATTTTGATACCAGATGATTCTGTGGGTCGAAAACTATACATAGATCTTCAAAGCATCAAAAAATCGCGACCGGGTACCATCCAAAGACCAAAAGTAAAAAGATACTCAGTATCTTTGATATCGATTTTCTCATTTTCATAAATGTGCATCATACAACTTTGAAATGCTAAGGTAGCGAAATATAGAAACGAAGACACATCGTGTATTATGGTGGTACAGGTTACATATATATGCTAGTATTATTGTTATAGACTCTGAATGCATTCGTATCGATTTAGTGACATTTGCATTACTAAGCAATCGGATGTATGTTACAGGCTATTCTGTAAATAGATGTTTCAGGCTAACTGTACATGTATTATTAACTGCAGATATACGTAATCTTTACTGTGATATTGTAGAATTAAATCAAGATTTTGGATAGGTACATACGTACAGGAGAGGCTAATAAAAGCGTATTAAAACAAGAAGCGGGCTATTAATTCAATTATATTTTTGTTTTATTTCGTACTTCAGACTTGCTTTTGTTTCTATTGCTTTTTTTTTATTTATAAAAATAACTCCGGAAATAACAAGTGTAGGGCCTGCGTTACAGTCCTCCCAGCTTTACCACAATAATATATAATATTACATGGCCACTAAAATCTTTTTTATTTAATAGGTAGGGAGATTTGATTTAAATTGCCAACAGCCATGGATAGGGATCTTCTTGGGTCTCACCCAGCCTCTATAAATTGGGTGCCCTTTATTACAAGAAAACCTTGATGGTTGACCATGATATACTACAAGTGAACAAATATCTTTCCTGCGCAACCGTTGTCGTAGAAACAGTAAAGTCTACCACGTACCATGTACTGAACCCAAAATCTTTGATAGGTTTTAGTGGTAGTTTTTTTTTATAAGGTGGCCATCTTGTACTGTTTGCATCAATTAATTTTTATTTTAATTAAAGTTTAAGTTGCTATTACATATATTTTAACTTTATACAGTCCATTACATTTATTAATTCAATACTTGTCCAAATTTACATATATTCGAATATATGGGTAATATTTAGCACTCTATTAACTACCAAAATGAAACTATCACATTCCACGAGCCAAAAATCCAGTGCAATAAATAAAACATAATTTAAATAGGTTCTTCTAGGAGAAATAAAACTAGATTTTGATGTTTAAAAAATATTATGAGTTTAAAGCTTTATCAATTGGACAAATATTAAACGACCTATTAGTTAAAAATAATTATTCTTATATCAATTAATTACATTCTAAGTTTTAATCTTAACTTGATAAAAAGAAATTGTAGAACTCATGCACAAGCCACTAGGTGTCACTAGTATCAGGATGTTGCTGAGACGAGCTCACCAGTTATGACTTCTTCACGGTCACCTGTGGTCTAGTGGTTAGCGTAACAAAAAAAAAAAGCCCAAGATCGCGGGTTCGTAACCCGGCAGGTGGGCCTAGGATTTTTTTTAAGGGAGTAAAAAATCCTTAGTTACGCCGTCCTTCGGAAGGGGCGTTAAGCGGGGGTCCCGAACCTGTACGATGTCAGGTACTCGTTAAAAATCCCTATCCTAATTAAACCTGGATAGGCAAAATTTAGAGCTCCCGCCGTAGCATCGTCCGATTAGCTATAGCAGCATAAAGTGACGTTAAATGAACAAACAACAAGTTATGACTTCAAAAATATCTGTAGCACTACATGAAGAGCCCTGGCATTTAGTTTCTATGAATGAGTTTGCAGAAATTATGCCCGAGTTCACGTTCGAGTTACAGGTTTTTCCATAATTAAGGGTGGTCTCCTGTAAGATCTGCAGACCCAAGTTCCATCCTTGACTGTTAAATAATTTATATGCCATAGCTTGATTTGTTTGTTTGTTCATTTAACGTCATTAATCGGAAGGTGCTACAGTGGGAGCCCTAAACATCGGCTGTACAGTTTTAATTAGGACATAGATCTTTAACGAGTACCTGACATCGTACAGGCTCGAGACCACGTTTAACGTCCCTTCCGAGGGACGGCATAACCAAGAATCTTTTACTCCCCTTGAAAAATCCTAGGAGCACCTGCCGGACTGCGAACCCACGATCTTGGGCTTAGTAGGTAATGTTAGCATGATTAGCCACTAGACCACAGTTCGCCCTTTGGCTCGATTTGACCATGAAGACATAGCATAACCTGAACTACTCGGAAGAATTTGCTTGGGCTAAAGACGGCCAATCAGTACAGACGTCACTGCCTAATAGATCTCGTCCGATCATCGTCATTTGCTTCAAGTGTTGAGGGCTATTAGATGTTCACTTCTTCTATTTGCCCCATTATAATCTCAGTCGTCATTGGCCACTAAATGGGTCGTATTTAAAACCAGCTCGATGGAGAATTTATTTTCTATCCGCTTATTGATTACTAAATGATCCGTTGAAGCACCACTTATGTTTTTTTTAAGGCAACATCACCTGCCAATTGATTCCTTTCCTTTAGCACGATGAATATACAGCAAATGATAATTATTCCGCAGATCGAGTCACAACAAGTTTTAACTTTTCATTCTTTTTCCTTTTCATATTTCCCAAAAATACAAATTATCATGAGCTTTAGTATGGCAAAGAGTATGTAATTATGGGATATGTGTATAATTCGGTAATCAATTCATCTAGAAATGAACGTTTCAACAAACTTGGTTCGTTCATTTAACGCCACTTTATGCTGCTATGGCTAATCGGACGATGCTACAGTTGGAGCTCTAAAGTTTGCCTTTCCAGGTTTTAATTAGGATAGAGATTTTTAACGAGTACCTGACATCGTACAGGCCAGGGACCCCCGTTTAACGTCCCTTCCGAAGGACGGCGTAACTAAGGATTTTTTACTCCCTTAAAAAAATCCTAGGGCCACCTGCCGGGCTACGAACCCGCGATCTTGGGCTTAGTAGTTTGTTACGCTAACCACTAGACCACAGGTGACCTTGTTTCAACAAACTTATATCATACATACTTCGAAATGTTAGGAGACACTTTTATTTCTTGATGAAATGATTACCGAAATCTACATATTATCCATATTTATTATTTTTCATAATAAAGTTTACGATAACTTGTATTTTTGGGAGTTATTTTTTTTTTTTATAATAATGCAGTAAGTAAATCTGCTAATATGTACAATATGACATGAAAAAAAAACTTTTGTGGAGAAACTAACCATCGGTAGCACTCCAATAAAGTTCTATAGTAGATGGTCTCGAGGCTATCTTCTTGGGAGTTATTAAAATGAAACGCATAAACATTTAAAACAAGGTCACCTGTGGTCTAGTGGTTAGCGTAACAAACTACTAAGCCCAAGATCGCGGGTTCGTAGCCCGGCAGGTGGCCCTAGGATTTTTTTAAGGGAGTAAAAAATCCTTAGTTACGCCGTCCTTAGGAAGGGACGTTAAACGGGGGTCCCGAGCCTGTACGATGTCAGGTACTCGTTAAAAATCCCTATCGTAATTAAACCTGGATAGGCAAAATTTAGAGCTCCCACTGTAGCATCGTCCGATTAACCATAGCAGCATAAAGTGACCTTAAATGAACTAATAATAATAATAATAACATTTAAAACTTGTAACTCAACTCGAAGCGACAACCTGCGGAACAGATACCCATGAAAATTACAAGAATGAATTGAACTAGCTCTGACCTGAATTGAGTTGAATAATTGATTTAATAAAGCTTTAGACCAATTGATCCTAACGTAGGACCATTATAAAAGTTGTACGCTGCAATCTGTTATTATTATTTGATTAGATCCTAGCAATATATTCCAAGGCTAGCATTTCCGAATTATAACATAGCCTACAACAATCCAGAGGAAACTACTTTCCATCTATAAATTAACAACTATTAGCTACATCGGTAGAGAGCGTGGAAGCTTAGTGTATAGAGTGATGTGTTGCTATAGTGAAGGTACCGGGTTTAAATCCGGATATGGCAGATAAATTATTCAATCTCTTATCAAACACGGATACTTTTAACTCTGATCCGCAGACCCTCTTCTGGCTCACCCTTAATTCGGAGAAGTGTTGTTATCATCTTTTGATATAAGAGTACGCACCCTTTCTGGTATTATTCCACGTGAAAAAAAAAGAAGGTTAAATAGGCAGTCATGAGGATTGCCGACAAAAATATAAATCAATTAAAGTCTAAATTATTTAAATATTTTATTTGAAAAGAAAAGATATGGCCAGGACCGGAACTCGAACCGGGGACCTTCACCTCTCCGTGGTGACGCCTTGCCTTGGTGAAGGTCCCGGGTTCGAGTCCCGGTCCTGGCAATATCTTTTCTTTTCAAATAAAATATTTAAAAAAATTATATTATAAAATATAAATTATAAGAAAAATTAGGTTATAATATAAAAATTAAATAAATTATTTAAATTTCAAATTTGAAAATTTAAATTTTTAACATTAGTCTTCACTTATACTGACACTCCGAACAATAATCATATACATTTTCAATTATTTTATTCATTAATCAACATGTTTTGATTGATTAAAACATGTGATGGCTGCAATTGCTCAATATAAAAATATAAATAATTTATTTGAAATAATTAATATATAGTTATATTACTTATTCCTTGTACCTTTTCTTTTCATTTTATTTTTATATTAATTGTTACAATTTTCATATATTTTTATTTTGAAGAGAAAAGATTTGTCCAGGACGGGATTCGAACCCGGGCCAGGTTAGCTCAGTTGGTTAGAGCACCACGCTAGAGAAGTGGGCGACCCGTTTTAGAATCCCGGCCTGGACAAATCTTTTCTCTTCAAAATAAATTAATATAATATATAAATTAAAATAAATAAATATACTTCGATTGCTAATATTGATCGGTTAAGACGGATTATCGAGTAAGAAGTATCGAATCTATTTTTCTCTGTTTCTATCATAGGTTATTTAATTGTACGATGTAGCTCGTAGATCAGAGCTATCAAATAACACATCAATAGTGTACAAAGGAACGAAAGACTAACCAATTATAGATAGTGCATCACTCCATGAAATTTGTTGGGCGAACTAGTGACGTCTGGTCTGCATTTATTTAATTACACATGGGTGATTCTGTTCTAACTATTGGTAATTATTCCGAAGGTTGTTGCTTCGAGTTGAATCACAAGTTTTAACTTTCATGTTTTAACTAACTTTTTAATATTTTTACAAAATTACAACTGAGCGTTAGTATGGAAAATAGAATGTAATTATGGGTAATGAGTAGATTTTGATAATCATTTAATCTATAAATGAACGTTTCAACAAACAAATATCATATATGCTTCGAAATGGTAGTTGAAACTTTTATTTCTTGATGAAACGATGACCAAAATCTATTCATTATCCATAATTCTATTTTATTATTTCCTTACTAAAGTTCACGAAAACTTGTATTTTTGGAAAATATTAAAAATGAAACGATTAAACAATTAATGAAGGTAACTGAACTCGAATAGACAATTGCGGAAGAGATACCACAAAATGTTTTCCACCATATCACATATTAAATAATAAGATATTTAATAAATAATAAGCACACACACACACACGAGCGTATGTATATAATAGCGATGAAAATTATTCTCCACTTTATTATATTTTATTTTTTTATAATTATTATAATTTTTAAATATTTGTATTTTGAAGAGAAAAGATTTGTCCAGGAACGGGATTCAAACCCGGAATTCCCAGGCATCTGCCACTTGACAAATCTTTTCTTTGGCAAATCTGACAAATTTTTTCTCTTCAAAATAAAAATATCTCAAAATTACAATAATTATATAAAAAAAAAATAAAATAAACTAAATTATAAATAATATAATGACGTAAGTCAACAAGATACTAATTAAAGTAATGTTCAATGAGCATTCTTGTCCTTGTATACATCGCGAATTGCGAGAACACGGGGGATTTGGGATCGGTGAAGAGAAAGGATTTGTTTGACCGAGGTACGTGCCAGGATAGCTCAAGTGGCAGAGTACCACGACGGATGCGTGGGTTCAAATCCCGGCCAAGGAAACATATTTTCTCTTCAAAATAAAAATATTTAAAAATGTATTCTATAATTTTCTACGCAGCAAGTTACAGCTTTCTATTTTGAATTATCATTGCTCATATTTTAGCTAGGAAATAATGAACAATAAACTGTATATTTTTAGATTTAATGTTTGTAATAATTTTCTAAATGTGGGTGTACTAATTCGTAATACATTAAATCAGTTAAGTGGCAGGAATTAATGTCGAACTCCACTTCCCAATAAATAGAGCTGGTCACACCGGGAAGTTAGACAGTACTCCCATTAGGGAAGGCCTATAAAGAGCAATTATATTATTTCATTAATTAATTAATCTTTCAACAGGAAAAATCGTATTACTTATTATTGTTATTTAAGTTACAATATTAGGTACTTTACAAATATGTATATAGTTTTGTAAATATTAATAGCTGCTCACCATTTTGTTTTATATTTCACTTTATAATAAAGGTTTAATTCATTATCATGAAATCAAATGATAAACATAAATATTAAAAAAAAAAAAATTAATAGTCCTTTTGCAGACTGTCACTTGAGAATAGAATAATTTATTGATATTTACAACTGTGATTATATTACATCAAGTTAATCTGCTGTATGACACAAAGGACATGAAAAAAAAAATTGTGGAGAAACTATCCATTGATAGCACTCCAATAAAGTTCTACAGTAGAAGGTCTCGAGGCCATCTTCTTTTCAGACGCCTCGGAGGGTTATCAGGAATATTATGGGAAGCAAGTTGAGAGACTAGCGGATTCAAGTGTGTATGGACCTTTTCATGGAAGGATAGGTATTTAGTTTGGGGCAAATCAGCAACATATGGGATATTAATTTCATGATGGATCAGTTTGTTTGTGACATAATAAGGAGCATTGAGGATTTTACGAAGGATTTTGGATTGTAAGGATTGGATACGAGGTGAATTGGATGGTTTAGTAGAGCCCCAAACTCTGTATATCTCCGTATGTCCAAATAGGTCTGAGAACTGTTATGTAAATGAGTCTTTTGTAATTAATTGGGAGCTTTGAACGTTTGTCCAGTAAATGTTGAAGTAGGCGAAAACGTCGAGCAGCTTCTTATACGCTCAGTCTTGTATGAATACTGTAAATTAAAATAGATAACAAAACACTATAAAAATACATCAACAATATGGTAATTAACACGAGTTTACATGTGTTATATGTGTAATGTTTAAATCTACGTAAACATTTCTTTGTTTTGGAATCTTCCGATATCCTATCATTGATTACTGTTTTTTTTTTCCCATTAATTTATTTAATAGTAATATTTTATTAAATTTTTATAACTTTTAATTACACCATATTAGCTCTTGATGGAAAATGTTCCGTACATCCAAGGAATAAAGCAAAGGTTTACAAGGATTTATATTTGATGTAGAACCTAATGAAAGAATTGACACCTTAGCAGTAGTTCATTAAGACTGTTTGATCTATCAACTTAAAGCAAAGTAACAATAAAAAAACATTTGTTGTATTTTATATCTACTCAAGTACTTCTGAAAGTTAGATAGATTCTGTACAATATTTTGAAATAAGTATATCACATTGTACACAACATTGTACAGTAAATCACAAAAAGTCCACTCAAGTCATACATAATTTAAATTTTAACTTTATTATCTCTGAGCTTAAAAATATTTAATCATAAAATAGTTTATACCATTTTCGTTTAATTATTGTTAATGAATAATAAGAAATAAATAAAAATACGTATTTATTGATGAACTAAAATCGTAGTAAATAATTTTTAAACAATGCATCTATTAATAATTAAAAATTAATTTTACTTAACCTAGTTCTAGTCCAGGATCCCTGGTACATTTTTGTACTTGATTGCTATCATGCTGAATCTTCGTGAAAAGCTTCTTTTTGATGAGACGCTCAACAATTTCCTTTGCGAAAATTCTCGATTGTGGTAGCTAACAGAGGTAAAGATTTGATGATTCTCCAAAATTTAAGGATAACGTACCACGCCGATCAACATGTATCGATAGCGAGGTCATCAAAAATGATTACTAACCAGTTGATTTTTTTTTTTTTACTTAGTTAATATTTATATAATTTAACAGTCATATTGTCCTACAAATTGCGTGGTACGCTATCCTTAAATTATGGAGAATCATCAAATCGACATATATTATCCTTGCTACCTCTGTTAGCTACCACAATCGAGAGTTTTCCCAAAGGAAATTGTTGGGCGTCTCATCAAAACGAAGCTACTTGAGTTTACCAGTTTAAAATACATGGATTAAGATACTTTCAGCAATTTTCACGAATTGGAATTGCCATAACTTCAGCATAAAGGTTAATTTTTTGTTTAAACATTTAATGTTCATTTAAACCTAAAGTTTTTTATTTATTTTGGAATATTCCGATATCCTATCAGTGATTCTGCGCAATATTTTGAAAATTTTGAATAAGTATTGCTCATTGTACATGGAAGAAAAAAAAAAAAAAAGACTGAACCAGTAAATCCCAGGTCTAGGGTTCAGTACATGGTAGAGATTGTATTGTTCTTGAAACAATAGTTGTGAGGTGATTTGTCCTAAATCACACTAAACTGCCAGGTTATTCCTTAAATTAAGGGTACCCACTTTATAAAGACTGGGTGAGTCCCAGGAGGGTCTCCAGATCAAGATCCATGCCCTACTGTTAATTAAATAAATGATCTGCCGGATTCGAACCTAGGCCTTCAGCACGGCAACACAGCGCTCTACCTCTGAGCCACCCCAACTACCTCACATTCATCATATATAATTTTAATTTAAACTTTATTATCAGTGGGTTTCTGTATGTTACAAAAGCCTTTGTGAGGGAAAATGTATTTGACTTTGAAGACACATAAAATACTTTCTCTTTTGTTATAATTCGCATTGTCTGCATTGTCCAATCCTTTAAGTTTGTAACTCATTTAATTCTTTTTAGAAAAGTTTGTATTTAATTTTAATTCGCAGGATATCATGTGAAAATTTAAATAAGGTTAATAAATTTACTGAGTGAAAATATATTTAACGAAATACCCTGTTTCGTGGAATTTACATTCGTATATTCAGTTTATCTGTGAATGTTAGGTTAGAGAATTTGTTTAAATAAATTTATATTTTTAAGACAGGGACTGACAGTATCAAACTAAATCTCATTTTCTAAATTATAATCGGAAAAATTAATATTATAAACAACTCATAAAATTTATGATGAATTTGATCTGTTATTTGTAGCCGTAGTACTTGAATATTGATACATCTTAATATTGAATACATTAAATATTATATATACAAACAATATAAATACAAACGATACAAACAGAAATAATACTTTATACTAAAAAAAAACAACAGTTATTATATAAACAAAAATATCATTTTTTAACTTTCCTTGAGTCACATTACGATATCAGGGTTTCTTTTTAAGATTTGTGTAAGGGTTAATTAAAAAAAAACTTTTATTATAATTTAATTAATTTGGGACGAGAACTTCAAAACTCAAATTAAAATGCTAGAACAAATGTAGATGAATGGAAAATAAGAAATGATAGCGTAAGTGATTACAAAAAAAGTGAAACAAAGACAATTTTTTGTTGGAAAATAAAAAACCGTGACAGAAAGGAACCCTCTTCACCGAAATAGATCTTTTTTTTTGCGTCAGATTTACGTCAATAGCTACTTCTTCTGTGAACTTTAAATAAAACATTTTTGTTTTTCACAGGATATGGGTGTTTTCCAAACAGCCCACATATAGTGGGGGGTCCACACAGATTCACGTAATCAAAAATTAAAAAAAATATATATATGTACGTGTGTATTCATACGTAGTGTATTACAAAACTTATTGTGGTTTTAATTTGGTAAAAAATAAAGTAAATAAATATAAGGGAGGTTTTGCCTGGTTTATTACAGAAGTTAAATTTATTTTTTAACACGCTTTTACTAGCTTCACCTGTCGAAACTGATAAAATAAACATCGAATTAAATTGTAACTTCACACACTTCTCAAGGAACGATGACAATACAATAATAATAATACAATAGTTTGTCTCATTATCCTGACCAGGACAATTAGGATTAGAGATTTTTCATATCCGAAGATATGAAGATATGACTTAATCTTTAAGACTAGCAGATGGCTACTGGCAGGATCAACTGGGGAGATGCGTATATTTTGAAGAAAAAAATTATAGTTTGACAATCTAACAACGTTTTTTACGATAAAACAAATATTTTGTTTATCACTCTATTCTTATTTTAAACTTATTGAAAATTGGTTTTTACTTATTAGTTTTGTTTTCTATTAAAATTTTTTTTTAATTTAAAAATAAAAAATTCTGCTGTACTAAAAAACTGGTTCGCAAAGCAACTATCCCCTTATTTAAATATAATTTTTTTTAAAATTTATTTATTGATATTTACAACTGTATTACAATAATACAACAAGTAAATAGGCTGAGTGATATATAATGACATGAGAATGACAAGTAGAGAAACTACCCACTGGTAGTACTCAAATCAAAGTTCAACTAAGAAAGTCACGCGGCCATCTTCTTTTCAGATGCCTCGGAGGATTATCGGGAATTGAAGAGGAAGCTAGGTTTGAAACTGGAGGGTTTGAGTGGGAACGAAGTTTGTTATGAAAGGATAGATACCGGGTTCGGGCCAAATCAGCAACAAAAGGGACATTAAGGTCGTGGAATTAATGGATAACTTCATTCTTAACAAAATAAGGAGCATTAAGGAGTTTGGATTTTAAGGATTGGATACGAGAGGAATTCGATGGCTTAGTGGAGCCCAAAAGCTCTACTCCGTAAGTCCAAATAGGTCGTATGCTGGTCATGTAGATGAGTATTTTGTAATTAACTGGGAGCTTAGAGCATTTGCCTAGTAAGTGTTATAAGTGGAAGTTTCTTCGATATAGAATGAACTAGACAAGGCTTTCGTGAATAAATAGGTAATTATAAATAGGTGTAATTAACAATTAATTTCAAGCGTATAATTTATACTACTTTTCAAAAACATTATACTACTTAAAAAAACAATCTGCCGAATTTTAATTAATGTTTTTGAAAAGTAGTATAAATTATACGCTTGAAATTAATTATTAATTGTACCTATTTATAATTACCTATTTATTCACGAAAGCCTTGTCTAGTTCTTTCTATATCGAAGAAACTTCCAAGACTTGCTCCCAACACTGTGTTGTGAACCGAGCATAATTGTCTTGCAATTTAAGTGTAATTTTGAGGACTCTCGAGGAAGGGCAAGAAAGCCTGTAATTTAAGAAGAAGAAGAGAAAAGGGCCCTACTTCTCCTTATATTCCCTTTCTTTAGGACTTTGTAAGCCACAAATACTTAAAAAAAGTACAAGTGTTTGCAGCTTATAAAAGAAATGAATAAAAATAATGTAGCTGGCGAACAGAATCGGATTAGCCCACGAAATTAAATTTTACAGGATGGCTAAAAAACTAATATTAATATATGGAGGAGATTAATAAGACAACATTACGTTATTATAGATAGGTGGTTTAGTAATATTGTTACATGAGTAATTAATTGGTAATTTACTTTTATATTCCAGAAGTTATTTTTGAAACAAAAATGGACTAGTCTGGTTTTGTTCGAAAAAGATGAACTTATCCGGTTTTGACCGTAAACATGTGACAAGACCGGTTTTGTTAGTATTGGACGAATCCGAATTTGTATCTAAAAGGACTTTAAAAAATGAGACAAAAAGTACATATTTAAAGTATTTATTGTGTTTTTACGAAAATTAGATAGCGTTTTTCGCAATATCCACTTCCATACATTGGCAATCCTCAATATTATCGCATTCACCTACTCCACCAATCTCATTTTCTTCAACGATGTCCTTAGATCTTGATGTAGCCTGTATTGTGGTATTGTGGTATCTCGTGGTATCAACCTGCTTCAGTATACTTGACCCATTTATCACCAACCTGAGTTACTAAAATACACCTCACGTCTTTTTTTTTTTAAAGTTTTATCTCATTTACCGAAGGCATTCTTCGAAGAGATGAAGGATGGTTTTGTCCCTGCTTAAGAAGACTCGTGTAAGGTACAGTATTTTCGTCATTATTATAGTTATTTAATGATTTAAAACCGCACATAAAGTAATAAAGCAAAAAATATTAATGTTATTTAATTAATTAATTTTTACTAGACATGTCCGCTTTTGATTAAAAATATGTTAAAGATATGAACACTATATGGGACTAGTCCGTTTTAGAATGAAAAATGACTGCACATTTTAATATGTTTGGTAAAAACTCGGACTAAACCGATTTTGTTTGAAAATGCACTTTTTAAAGACAGTTTTCCCTACTTAGAGACGGTTTTCATTAAAAATTATTAACAGGGATCGACGTAACGAGATCCAAGGAATCGTAATTAAAAAAAAAAAAGTGTGTTCGAATTGTAGTGGGCTAAGCCAGTTCTGTTCGCCAGCTCTTCAAACGTTGTGTTATGCAATATTACTCGTCATTAACATAAAAAATTACTAGAAAAATCAACCCTTATAAAGTGATCCAATGAGGGCATCTCGGACATTTTTAAATATTTTTATCGCTCTTTCAAAAGAATGGCATTCTTGTCTGAGGCCTTCAGTAGTAATTGTAATGGTCGAAGCTTTTTAATTCAGGAACGACATATGTAATACATTTCCCTGATTTGATTTTATGATTTTTTTAAAATAAATTCATAATAAGATCTGTACCATGTTTGAATTTTATGTTTAAGTTTAATGGGAATAATGGCATACGTTAAAATAAAAAAAGTTTCATGCTTTTAAAAATTTTCTATTGGGTAATAAAAGAATTTCAATATCATCATTACAATGAGAATGCTTTGCTTTATCTATAGTTAGTATTTTTTTTTTACTCACATGGAACTTCAAACACATCTATTGAAAAATTAGGTTTTTGAGTTATGAAATTGTTCTTTTGAAGGACATCCAAATTACAAGGATATCTAACCCAAACCAACTGATATAAAAAATGTTCAGGACTGGCATGCTTAAAGACACAAGGAGGAGATTAAAAAGAACGTGGATGAGAGATCTGTCATCATAACATTATTAAATCATGCCACAGAAGATGTATCGCTGGTACTGTTCTTCATGCCTCTCATGCCATTTTGTTGTGATTTTACTGATAGGAAATCTGTTCCTTGTCAATTGTTTATGTTTTACAGGTGTGGATAAATAAAAAAAGAGAAGGGGAAAAAAAGGTTTTGTAATAATTTAACATCTGATTCTTGCACATTTACTTACATTACAATCCAGAGTATTTTTTAAATTTAAAAATTAATTAAATTTAAATTTTTCATCAGTATGAAATACCGCTCTAACCGGATTGAGATGGAACCGAGATAGAACGACCATATCCTAAAACATTTACACCTGGGTTGCTGCATATACAATTCCTTTCATGTATGTCCAATCATATTTCCAATCCTCTATCTCTCTCATCATATTTTATTATTGTCTTTCGTAATAATTAATTTAAAACGTTATTTGTTCGTTACAGGAACAATAAAAAAATATAATTTAATTAATGAAATATTAAAATATTTAATAACTGTATAACTGCCCTGTATGTAAATCAGAACACATGGATTTAATCAAAACCAGGTTTATATTTTAATTTTGTTTTTTTTTCCTATGTAAGCCGTACAAAACACAGGTCCTACAAATTAAATGGATTATTTTGTATTAATTAATAGGTTTACATCGGAATACGGGGAATAATTACTAGTACAATTGTATGTTATGAGAGGAGTAGCTCAGTATGTAGGTTTCGGGTTCCAATCCGAATGTGGCAGATAATTGATTTCATCTGTTATGGATGTACCCTGTGGGATCTGTAAGCCACCAAACTCTATAAAGCGAGTACCTTTAATTAGAGGGAAAACCTGGTTCTTGAATGTGATCTCAGACAATCACCTCCCTTAATAACCTTTGTCCGCGAAACAGTAGAGTCTCTACCATGTTCTGAACCCAAAGACTCTTCATGGGTGGTAGTGATATAGGTTTATTAGGTGAAAACTTCTTTAGACTTTTGAGCGATACTTGATAATAAAGGGTCATGGTTTTTTTTAAATTTTATTCAATTTTCTTTTATTAAAAATAGAACCAGTTAATTTTACGCAGGATTAGGTTGGGAATAGTCAATGAAGAATGGATACACCGACCAGAAGAATATGTGTGAGTGTACGATTGGTGGTGATGAAGTTTTATTTGCTCCAATTTTTGAAGTAAGTTATACAATTCTCTTTTTATTTTTTATAATTATTGGTTATTTTTTTGAGTTTTAAATATTTTTATTTTTTAAAGAGAAAAGATAGGCCCTCGGCCGGGATTTGAACCCGGAACCTTTGTCTCACCGTGATATCGCTGTACCAGTTGAGCTACCCAAGGCCGCTTGTCGGCAGAGGACAAACCTTTTCTCTCATAGATCCCATGTCCCAGTTCTCTCACCATTTTTGCGATGAATACACTAGAACGAAGTTCTTTGAACATTAATTTTAATTTTAGGATCTTATTGACTTACGTCATATTACCATTTATATTTTTTTATAATTATTGGTCATTTTTTTGAGTTTTAAATATTTTTATCTTTTCTCTTTAAAAAATTTTCTTTTTAGTTTCTTGATTTCTATTTGAATAGGTCTAATCCTTATTGAACTACTCTAAAGAGTATTGAGATATTGAAATGTCATATCCCCCCCCCAAAGTACAGCCAGTTTTGTTTATTTAAAATAATTATTTAATTGTACTATTCGTTGCTAATATTGTATAATCGTCATTTACATGTGTTCTGTAGTTGAGATAGTACTGATGTATTCAATATAGTTATTAAACTTTTTAATCTGTGCTTCAATTTAATTTATCTTTTTCATGACTATATGATATATTATACAATATGTTCATAAATTAAACTCAATTATTCACGACCCATTTGTTACTACACTTTATATGTAAAATAAAATATTGCATAGTGATCATTAATTATTTTATATAAAACAGAGATATGTTTAGGTCGGTTTATATATTTAAAGTCAGTTGCTGTGGTGAATCAAATGATGCTACAGTGGGAGTCATACATTTTTTCAAACCAGGGTTAATTAGGATAGGGATCTTAAACAAGTAGCTGACACTGTATAGCTCGGGAACCCCATTCTACATCCCATCTTAAGAACGGCATAACTAAGGATTTCATCCCCCCCTTAGAAACTTTCTAAGGACACCAGCTACGCTGCGAGCTCTTGACCGTTACAGAAAGTTATGCTAACCACTACACCACAGTTAATCCTAGAGGCAGGTTTTGATTCGGATTCTTGTAGCCATTATATGTTAAGTAATTAGTAGTGTTGTGTATAATATACAATTATAAAATTTATTTTAAGTAGTGCACAAGTGAAAACTCCCACTGTCGAATCCCGGAAGCATATCTTTTCTCTTCAAATAAAATAGTTAAAAATTAAAAACAACTAACGAAAAAGTATAAATAACCCAAGATCGCGGGTTCGTAGTTCGGCAGATGGTCCTAGGATTTTTTTAAGGGAGTAAAAAATCTTTAGTTACGCCGTCCTTCGGAAGGGACGTTAAACGGGGGTCCCTAGCTTGTACGATGTCAGGTACTCGTTAAAAATCCCTATCCTAATTAAACCTGGATAGGAAAAATTTAGAGCTCCCACTGTAGCATCGTCCGATTAGCCATAGCAGCATAAAGTGACGTTAAATGAACAAACAAACAAATTATAAATAGTAATATGACGTGAGTAAACCAGATCCTAAAATTAAGTAATATTCAGAGAACATTCGTTCTATTGTATACATCGCAACTCACTTAAAGGTAAAATTTTTGCAAATGATTCTCAACTCAAAAACAAATTTTCAGGATTTATTTTCATCACAAAACTCTAGATTTTTCCTAGGCTGAAAATTTGCTATTGCAAGGGATTGTACGGGTAGGTTGGGGAAGTGTACAGAAAATGAGTAAATGTTTTGATCTCATAAAGTTATTTAACTAAATAACCTTTCCTATAAACATTCATGATTACATGACTTGAAGTCTGGCATTTAATGTACAACAGAACTTTCAGATGCTTAAAATTAAAGTCGTGGAAAGCAAACAGCAAGAAGATACCGCCGTGAACAAGTTGGAAGCCGATTCGTTACTCTCAACTCTTCAACTTCTTCCACTAAGTTGTACTTTGAACTTGAACCTTGGAAGCAGAGATGACTATCGAAGGGGAACTTTATAGTCTTGGCGGGGCTTTATAGTACCTTCGCGCTACTTCATCAGTAACGAGGGATAATTAATCAACTAAAAGCGCAAAATGTTTGTCTTTTGAAGTCCCTATTGTTTCCATTATCATCATCATGATCATCATCCATTGTTCCCCTCACATCATCCGATGTGTACTGACGAAGACTTTATCCCTTCTGCCTTCTCCCCTATTCCTTCAACCGGCCATTTCTAATTCAATTACAATTTGACGTTTGTATTAATTTTCCCTAACCAACACCAAAATACATTAGATCAGAAGATATCTAAAGTTGACTAGTTATTATTGGATCGTTTCATATGAAATGCCCATTTTTATTATTTCTAAATCTCAAAGTGGAATCAGTGGACTTCTCTTGTTTACTATGTTTCTGTTTTAATGTTCAGATTTTAATGAGCTGCTATTAATCCTCTAATTTGATAATATCAACTATTAATAAAAGGTTGTTTGGTAAACCATCAAATACGACAATGAAAACAGGCGATTTTCGTGTATTGTTTTACAAGTTTAAACATCACTCCCGCGTTCGGGGAAGGATGTTTCAAAAAACGAAATATTCCGTAGGTTTGAGAAATTTTCAGCTGGTGACACAGAATAATTCATAAACTCATGTATCCTTTCTACCCAGGGGTGAAACTATCACATCCCCATCTTACTGCAGGGCTACTGGCAGTGTGCAACATAAATGTATCCAAAAACATCGGAAGGTGCCTATACTGCCTATACTGATATAAGACAATGCCAGACTTCATGCTTCACTCCAGGCTGTGAAGAAATTAAACGAGTTGAGTTACGTCCTCCCGCACTCACCTTACTTCCCCAGACTTTTCTCCGATAGATTTCCATTGGTTCAGAAATTTGAACAAGTTCCTTAAGGGTAAGGAAAAATAGTTTATTTTACGTAATTATTTCGCAGGTTATCGCTTCGAGTTGATTCGCAACATTGACTTTTCATTCCTTACCCTTTTAATATTCTCCAAAAATACATATAGCACGAGCTTTTTGTATGTAAAACAGGATGTTGTTATGGGAAATGTGTATACTTCAGTAATAATTTCATCTAGAAATATGTGTTTTAACGAACATATATAATCTTTGTTTTCAGTTTATAGTGAAAACTTTAACTTCTTGATGAAATGAAAGAGTATACACATTACCCTTAATAACTAAATCATACTAACTCATCCACTGATACATACTAAAAGCTCGAGCTAAATTGCGTTTTTGAAAAATATTATAATGGGTACGAATGAAAAGTTAAAACTTGGGACTCAAGTCGAAGCGACAATCTGCGGAATAATTACGTAAAATAAAGTATGTTCCTTTACCCTTAAAAAAGTTGTTCAAATTTCCAATGGAAATTTTTTTTTCTGTTTTTATACGGACATGTCGATGCCTTAGTTCACAAATGTGTTAAGTGTAAATTTTTCAAAAATGAATTTTGTTATACATATAAATAATTTGTATAGTTGTGGTCAGGAAGTCATAGATCATATAATGATATAAAATTAATAGAGAATTTTACAATTAGAGAAAGTTACAAAAATATATTGTTTGCTTAAACTTGAACTGTATTTCTTGTGTTAAATTATTATCAAATTTGCCTCCAGTAAAATCTTGTTTTTGGCACTTAACACATATGTGAACTAAGGCATCTATCTGATTTTTAAGCTTAAATTATGATTTTCTTGCTGAAAGACGCGTGGGCTTTTGGGAAGTAATATTTTTGCCTCCCTTCATTCTCTCCTCTCGAAAACCCGAGCCACTTGAATGGTAATGAGAAAGGATTCTCCCTAAAGCCTAGATTAAGTTCGTTAGGTCCAGGATTGAGTTTGAAGGAAGGGATGAAAAGCAGGGCTCCGAGGATCAAAGAAGAAAAAAGTGTGTTGTATCCGTTGAGCTTTCATCGCGATCATAAGCAGAGAACTGGAAATGGAAAATGTGTGAGTTTATAAATCGTAAATCACTAAAAAATACTGTAGGATTTGATAGAGGTGTAAATACAGTTCGATCTCAATGGATTGCTGTCATGAGCCTGTGGTAATTAAGAGGACTATTTATTGCAAAAACTACTGTTCATCATAATGCTCATCCAATATTGTACAACAGTTCTTAGCAACTAGCTACTTATCTTCGTCAATTTATTATGTTTGAATTGACGAAACACCAGATCGGAGTAAGTAACAAATTATATCCTTAAACCGTTTTGACATTTAAAACTACTAAATATAAATAAATTACTAAAACTTTTTTTTTTTTTTTTATTTTTTTTTATTTTATTGAGTTGTACAACTGTAATACATACATCTAGTACAATTGCTATAAGAGTAAATAATACATGATAGCACATGTAGAGATACTACCCACTGGCAGCACTCTAATAAAGTTCTATAATAGAAGGTCCCGAGGCCATCTTCTCTTCAGACGCCTAGGAGGATTGTCCGGTATGGAATTGGATGCAAGGATGGAAACTAGTGGGTTTGGATGGGTTTGAAGTTTATTGTGGAATACTAAAACTTAAATAAAAATTCAAAACATCATCCTTTAACCTTTTAACTAAGGAGAAGAAAATGGCCCGAATGGTCTAAGAAATAATTCCTTAAATAGAATTAAACTATTTATTAGAAACTGCCATTTCAAACCTCATTGCAGATCTTCTTCAGGGATGGATAGACCAGATACAACGACATTAATAAGATATATATAAAAAGAAAAAATCCTATCTATTTAAAAATATATAGGCTTCTACATAGATACATTTTATTTTATATATTTTTATTCTTTATAATTTGTTTTAACCATTTACATTATTACACGTGTTCCATTACCAATGTGTTATATATGTAAATATTATATATTTACTTGTGTATTATTATTTATTTACTTATACATAATTATTTATTTACCTGGGGAACGGAGTGGCTCAGTGGTAGAGCACTGAGTTGCAATGCCAAAGTTGGGTTCAAATCCCGTTGCAGGCAAGACATTTAATTAATGTTTTACCAGCCAAAGATGGATCCCATTGGATCTAGGACCCTCCTTGGGCTGACCCAGTCTCTATAAAGTGGGTACCCAAACAGAGGGGAACGGTTGAGCGTGATCTAGGATAAATCACCTCCCTAAATAACCGTTGTCCAAGATGCCCTAGAGTCTCTACCATTTACTGAAACCCGACCCTTTCAAGTGGTACAGTTTTTTATTATTATTATTTATTTACATCCATTTATCATTTAGCAAATGAAATGCTAAAGTGCCTACAAACGCTTTTCCAAAGAGTTTGGGACTAGTAGCAATTACCACAAGAAATGGGGAATAATATCATAGTCCCTATACACAAGAAGAGCAGCCAAAGCGAAAGTGGGAACTATAGGCTGATTTGTCTATCCTCAGTCGTGTACAGGATATATACAAGAACATTAGAACAGGGGCTGAGGCACCTAACAGAACAAGATTTGGAAGAGGGGCAGGCTGATTTCAGACCTGGTAGACAGATTCAGGATCACATATTCTCAATCAGAATGACAGTAGAAAAAGCATGGGATCGTGGCCATGCAGTGTAGGCATTTCTGGTTCAGAGAGCGACCTTTAATTCGGTTCTGAGGCAAGAGTGAGTGCCATAAAACCGGTTTATCAGGACCCTAAAGGACAGGATTCGCAAGGATTTGGGATTACGATCAGTGCGGGACATCCTGGAAGAGCTGCAATTAAAATGGTTTGGGGATGTCTGCAGAATTAGTGATACCCGAAAGGCCAGGTGGTTCTTTGAAGCTAGACCGGAAGGAAGACGCCTCCTGGTAGACCCAGATGTATGTACTCCAACTATATTTGGAAGCTGGGTGCTGCAAAAGGACTCACTACTCCGGAGATGAGAAGAATTTCAAGAGACTGAGACCAACGGGCTCGGTGGACCGAGAAGGCAACTCCACGCTTAGCGGCACACAGGATTTAGAGGAAGAAGAAGGAGATCATTTAGCTACTTACAGTCAATAAAAACACAAACACAACATTTATATGAATTATATATATATATTCAAGTTAGTGAGCTGAGTTGCTATGCCAAATGTTACGAGTTCAAATCCGGGTGTGACAGCTAAATCATTCAATGTTAACATCAACGGATGGATCCTGTGAGATCTGGAGCTCACCCAGCCTCATATAAATTTGGATACCATTAATTAGGGAAAACCTTATGGGTGAGTGTACCTAGGAGAAATCATCTATCTGTACCTATATACATCTACACACATATATTTAAGCTCCTCATTAATGTGCTATATAGCACCTTAAGAGAGTGTCAAAACCAGTTTATGTCTTATCTTGCCAATGTGTTGTTTAAAGGTATATTTTATTCATTTCAATGATGCTTTTGCTACTTAAATTTAACAAAAGCTAACAAATTTATATATAATTTAAGTTGACAGGGAAGATGGAGAGTTATTGAGGGATAGAGACAAGATATTGCTACCATAATCCTTTTGGTACCAGTCCAATCGCTCAGGGCAGAATGGCCGTCGTCATGTCGACGTAGTACTTGTAAGGGAGAAAATTTTATAAACATTTGGCCTCGTATCCAACTTCACTTATGATATCCTGACGGCAATAATATCGTAATTCATATAAATAATACTTGGACAACCATTGGCAGATTTACAGATTATTTTATGGATTTTTATGCTATTTAAAACTATCGTATAGCCAATTATGTGTCATTTATAAATCTGACTTAACTGATATATTACATTGTTCTTTTTTCCTCTAGGAAAGCTTGTTTTTCTCAGATCTTGGCAACATGTTTTCACAACATGGTTGGAGGCCATTTTAGGAGGTCATTGAATCGTTACTAGGATTAATGTCCACGAAATATAAAAAATTAAGAGTTCAGATAATTAGCATAGCTAATTTAATAGCTAATTAGCTAAAGATGTTTTCACTTTTTAAAAAATTGATTAAACGGGGTTTAATAAGGCCTCAAATAAAGTTGTATACATATCCCTTGACAAAAGAAAAGTTTATTTCAGACAAGACAAAAGCGATTACAGTTAAACAATAGTTAATTAAACGGAACTGGATCCGCGATTAACCTTGGATAGACACGTATAGGACGTCAATCAGACTTAAACCTCTATCCGGAGTGGAGTAGATGAGATAGGAGGGATCCCTTCGGCTAAATTATCTAAAGCACCTGATGGGGGTGTGTCCCTGACACTCGCGGAGCTCATGTCTTATTTAGGTCTGAGGGAACGTAGTTCGTAATGCGGAGGATCTCGGGATCTCGGAAGTGAGGGAAGTTGTTAAGGAACTTGTCAGCGGAGAAGGGAGTATCGTGTCTTTTCGTTGGCTACTTTATATATGTTTTATATTTAATATTATATATGTGATTTATACTTAAACATAAATGAAATAGATGTTAACATAAACGATACTATGTTACTCCCGACTAAGATTAACAACATAAGGCGAAAAGTGGGGAGAGAACTTAGTGACATTTTCCTTAGAATAAATAAGCCTAAGTCGCTTTTCCTCGTGATTCTATATTCTACACTGCAACGTGGTACGGCTTATATAAATTTATAGCATGTACGAAACTTTCATAATATAACAATAGAGACAGTTATAAAAACAATATGTTTTCAAAGGTTGCGGTTTCAAATCATGTTTTAAAAATACAACTTTGAAAAAACAAAAACAAAAAAAAACATGCAGAAATGAAACTCAAATGGACAACCAGGCTATTAGCCAGCTTATTGAAATAGTACAGGATATAGAGAAAAAAAAACACTGTACCACTACAACCGATGAAGGGGTTCAGTACACGGTAGAGACTGTACTGTTTCATGGACAACGGTTCTGCAAGGAGAGGACTTGTCCTAGGTCACGCTCAACCGCCAGATTTTTCCTCCTTATTTTGGGTACCCTATTTTTATAATATTTTATAGAGGCTGGGTGGGCACCTGGAGGGGCCTAGATCCCATATGATCCATCTCCCGCTGCAAACAGACTAAATACAAATCATGGCCTCCAGCGGGATTTGAACCAGAATTTCCGACATGGCAACTCAGTGCTCCACCACTGAGCCACTCCGTTCCCTACAGGATATAACACTCGATAAATTATTATCGAAACTATCTACTATCGATCTACGTGTACGATAAACTATTGCGATTATTGACCGTAAGAGTAGACCATTTAAATCTAAAAAACATGTTTTATTCTTTTAAATAATTTTAATGACTACTATTTCATAATACAATCTAAAAGGTGTATATTTTCGAAAACATCACTCTTTAAGTGCTAAGTGTTAAAAAAATAACATTTGGCCATATTTTTAAATTATTTAAATTGCAAACCCTTAAATATCTCGATACATGAAAAAAATGGACTTATATCACTTTAAAATAACATAAAATAATTAATTGAAATACCACCTTCCATTGGCGTTCAATGCCAGTGACGAGACTGGGAAAGGGGGCTGGGGCTTCCCGGACTCCTGCTTTGCCCTCATTCCTGGGGAAGAAGCTTAGTTCGGGGACCCCAGGCAAATTGTAAATATGGTTTGAATGTGTACATTGTTTTATTTATTTTTATTTTTATTATTTTTTATCTAGACTTTATTTTATTATCATTTTTGCATTAATTTCTTTTTATTTCTATGTATGTATTTATATGTATATTTATTTATTTTATTTTGTTTATATTATTGTTTTGTTATGGAATGATAGTAACACAGCATGATTGTGACATAGCACCATTACTTATTTCCCACAAGTGGCAGATTGTAATGTTTCAATAAAGTGTTTAAATAAAAAAAATTTAAATACGTTACACCCTATCGTTAAATTACAATATATTTTTTAAATGTTAACTATACCTATTCAGACCTTTTTCGGCATATGGAGCAGAATTTTGAGGTGCAGCGAAACACGTCCATATGCACAAGATAGAAACAACACAATCCAAAATTCTAAAAAAAAATTCAATGCTATATTTCAAATCGCACCATACAAAACGAACATTCCCACTATAAAATCACATATTCACAGCAAACACGTAACATTTCACATGTCAACCAAGGGCGGATTTAGGTTTTTTTTTTTTTTTGTTTTTTTGTGTACTTTGGAGAATACATTACACTACATACTTATAGGCAAGTCACATGATCATAATGGTTAAAATATATAAATAAAATAACAGAAAGAACATGAGTGAACTATTTTAATAAACCTTTCTATAAATACAACAACTTTATTTCTAAGTTATTGTTGATATTTCTGCCAGTCTGCCCGTTGTGCCCCCCAGAAAAAATCCTGGATTCGCCCTTGATGTCAACGCATCAATGAAACCATCTTATTCTTTTCTCTTTACAACCCTCTGTTACCTGGACTTCCTATTAGAAGATTTAAAGGACAACAGCCTAGAGATCTGATCAGAAAACATTAATCAGTTCAAAAATTTCATATTCCTGCAAATTGAGGAGAAAAAAAAATGAGATAAAATTTACCAAATGCGATACTACACTGTTGCAAACGTAACATAAAATAATAATAAATAAAATGTCAACGATGCTTAGTTAGTCAGTAAGATGGCTAGGCATAATCATAGATAGTAGGTATCATTTTACATTATAGATTTAATCAAAGGCGATGAACAATAAAAACAACCATTGTGTGGATCCGTGCGCTTCGGGCCCAATGGTTTGTAAATAATTAAGAAATATCTGTAGCAATTGCTTCAATGAGATTCAGCCAAATGTCCTTTCAGGATTCAAGGAGGGTTATTAATCTAGGATTCCCGCCGGTTTTATTGCGAATTCACGCCAACTTAACCGCCTCATTTAGAATTAGCATAATGATATTTATTAGTATTGATTCAAGGCATTCTACGGTATGCATCCCTGCGTGGGTCGAAAATCTTTCATGTCGGCAGAAGCGCAGGTTGGCGACGATTCCACGTCTTAGCAGCTGCTGTTCCTATCGACATTCTTCTGCGTGAAAATTTATACAAATTTAACCTTAAAAAGGAAGACTCAGCAGGTATACCGCATAAATATAGCCGAAAACCCCAGAAAATGAAAATGGATAATACGAGAAGACACCATTGGATGAGTGGGATCGGCGGAGGGTGACAACCACAAAAGGTGCTACGTTGAGGAAATACTTTCCTACCGTCCGGTTACGACTTGCTGCAACATGGATTCTCCCGGACTAATGGACTTCGCAATTCCTCACAGAGCTTGGAGGCTTTCGGGCTAAACTTCATAAATACGAAAAGGATATAAACACTTTATGTCCTAGCTGCGGCGTTCCGGGTCTGCTGAGCACATTGTCACAAGCTGCACAGCCTTTGAGTTACTAAGATCCAAATTGCTGAGGGTAACGGACTTTACATACTCTCTCCGAGAATGAATTCCCTCAGTTAATGACCCGAGACAATTTACCCGTTCTTCAAAGAGTTTGTGCACGAGCAGAAAGCGGGATTGGGAACAACACTCTTCAATCTCGGAAGGAGAACCCATGTAAATGACCAGTAGGAGACAGAAAATCAGAATGAAAAGTTTATAGACAGTACAATTATTGTGTGACAATTAATATTGTCAAAACCCGTGTTGCCTTAATTATATAAATAAATAATGATATTTATTATATTCGTGGAAAACATAATTTTTTTTTAAAAACGTTAGCATTGTGTTTGAACTAAAGTTTTAAAATTTAAATATATAGTTTCATCTGGGTAAAAATATCTATATTCAAAGAGCTATACTCCCCATTTCTCATCTCACTTTCAAAGACTTCCAATTTAGGTCTTTTGATGCTGTTCAATATCTCAAGGGGGTTCTGTTTGCAAGGTACGTTATAGTATGATTTCGTTGCTGAGATAGACATAAAAAGTAAATTAAATATAATACATGCTGAGAGTAAACATTAAATATTTAAAATCTATAAGAAATTAAAAAATAATAATAACTGCGGATATTTTAATTTGGTAGCACAGTAAGTAGATTGTTGTTAGTAATCTCTAGGTCTTGGGTCCAGTAAAAAAAATATGTATTCCGTTAATACTCTTTAATCTACGCTCTAGTATTTACAGACGATACTGGGGCTCTCCTTGTCTCTATCTAGTGGTGAGAGGCCTAGCTGCTTAGTCTTACCCCAGTAAGCTCCTTGCATAACCGTTAACAATGCAGTACTCTCCTTATAATGGAATGAATCCCTTCAGTGGTTGTAGCTGTACATGTTTTTTTATGATATTATTGTCAGGCTTCAAAATAAAACCTTTAATTTTTTTAAAGAGAAAAGATAGGCCCTCGGCCGGGATTTGAACCCGGAACCTTTGTCTCACCGTGACATCGCTCTACCAGTTGAGCTACCCAAGGCCGCCTGCCGGCCGAGGACAAATCTTTTCTGTCATACGATCCCATGTTCTCGTGCTCTCGCCATTTTTGCGATGAATACACTAGAACGAAGTTCTTTGAACATTAATTTAATTTTAGGATCTTATTGACTTACGTCATATTACTATTTATATTTTTCTATAATTATTGGTCATTTTTTTGAGGTTTAAATATTTTTATTTTTTTAAAGAGAAAAGATAGACCCTCGGCCGGGATATGAATCCGGAACCGTTGTCTCACCGTGACAGTTGAGCTACCCAAGGCCGCCTGCCGGCTGAGGATAAATCTTTTCTTTAAAAAAAAATAAAAATATTTAAAACTCAAAAAATGACCAATAATTATAAAAAAATATAAATAGTAATATGACGTAAGTCAATAAGATCCTAAAATTAAATTAATGTTCAAAGAACTTCGTGAAATGGCGAGAGCACGAGAACATGGGATCGTATGAGAGAAAAGATTTGTCCTTGGCCGGCAGGCAGCCTTGGGTAGCTTAACTGGTAGAGCGATGTCACGGGGAGACAAAGGTTCCGGGTTCAAATCCCGGCCGAGGGTCTATCTTTTCTCATCAAAAAAATAAAAATATTTAAAACTAAAAAAAATGACCAATAATTATAAAAATAAAACCTTTAATCTTTCAAATACTACAAAAATAATTGACATAAGTTCAGAAAAAGACAACCATAGCTACAAAGATCTAACCATTTTATAAATGTTTTTTTATAATTATTGGTCATTTTTTATGAGTTATAAATATTTTTATTTTTTAAAGAGAAAAGATAGGCCCTCGACCGGGATTTGAATCCGGAATCTTTGTCTCACCGTGAAATCGCTCTGCTAATTGAGCGATCCAAGGCCCCTCCCGGTCGAGAACAAACCTTCTCTCTTTTAGATCCTATAGCCCCAGCGTGCTCCCGCCATTTTAGCGATGAATACGCAAGGATGAAGTTCTTTGAACATTAATTTTAATTTAGGATCTTATTGACTTAAGTCAAATTATTATTTATAATTTTTTATAATTATTGGTCATTTTTTATGAGTCCCGGTACGAGGGCCTATCTTTTCTCTTTAAAAAAAAAATATTTATAACTCATAAAAAATGACCAATAATTATAAAAAATTATAAATAATAATATGACGTAAGTCAATAAGATCCTAAATTAAAATTAATGTTCAAAGAACTTCATCCTGGCGTATTCATCGCTAAAATGGCGGGAGCAAGCTGGGGCTATAGGATCTAAAAGAGAGAAGGTTAGTCCTCGACCGGGAGGGGCCTTGATAGCTCAATTGGCAGAGCGATGTCACGGTGAGACAAAGGTTCCGGGTTCAAATCCCGGTCGAGGGCCTATCTTTTCTCTTTAAAAAATAAAAATATTTATAACTCATAAAAAATGACCAATAATTATAAAAAATCATATTATAAATGCTTTGTCAGTACAAGATAGTAACGAACGAATCCATAAAAAGTTAATAAGAACAGAGCCGAGTGATTAATAGGAGCAGACCGAAGCGTAGGTGAGAGGATTACATTAAGAGTGAACTAGGGAATTTTGGTTTGGCTAGTGGTTCACGGCCAGAAGTTTGTAAGCAGAGATAGGTGATATCGGCATCGAGCCTTAGTTCGCTGTACATTATTATTGTAACAATTATAAGATAGTTAAACATTTACACTTTCACACTTTGTTTTATTTTTGTAGCTGTAATATTAGAGAATTTTGAGGAATTATTTTGGTTTTAAACATTAAAATTTTTATGATAGTTTTTCGAAACATTCATGGGTAAGAAGAACGATTACTTTATAGGACCCATTTAAATATTTCGTGTCAGTTGCGTGCTTCAGTATCGTATTTCTCTCCGGATTTTAACGAATTGGGTCTAACTTGTTCGTCGCAATAAAGCATCAATGTTGGCGTTGCTGCCACAGTGTCCTGTCCCCTGTTATTTTCATCTATCACCAACGATATTTACAGGATTTCGAAGATGTATTTTTTTTTTCACAACAGAATATACAATATTAAGAAATATATTATTTTGTATGACTTTCAGGACTGTGAGAGAAAACAGACAAAATAATAATAAAATTACATTACAGTACCAATAATATAATAATGTAGAGTAATAGAAAAGTTGAACGAAATAGTGAAGGAATTATATGAATAAAAATTATCAAAGAATAAATGTACAGAAAGGTGATAATGCAAACAAAATACAAAGAGGAAAAAAAAAAAAGGTAATCAGAAAGTTATAAAATGACAGAATATAGACAAGGTGCGATATAAGAGAGAAAAAACTGAAAAAAATTTGTTACAAAATATGATGCCAAATAATACATAATGGAAGAATGGTAAATCTTGGTAATGTAATATAATTTTAGTTTTATTTTGTACCTGTAGAACAGATCCGATACTTAGGGTTGCACCTCTACAAACGATTAACGTGGAATCCTCATACAAGACTGAAAAGACAAAGAAACCGCTCGACGTTTCAGGTTACTTCAACACTTAGGCAAACGCTCTAAGCTCCCAATTAACTACAAAAGACTCATCTACATGACCATCAGACGACCTATTTGGACTTACGGAGTAGAGCTTCGGGGCTCCACTAAGCCATCGAATTCCTCTCCTATCCACTCCTTACAATCCAAAATCCTTCGTAAAATCCTCAATGCTCCTTATTTTGTTAAGAATAAAGTCATCCATAACGACCTTAATGTCCCTTTTGTTGCTGATTTGGCCCGAACCCGGTATCTATCCTTTCATATTAAACTTCATTCCCACTCAAACCCTCTAGTTTCAAACCTAGCTCCCCCTTCCATTCCCGATAATCCTCCGAGGCGTCTGAAAAGAAGATGGCCACGTGGCCTTCTTAGTTGAACTTTGATTTGAGTACTACCATTAGGTAGTTTCTCTACTTGTCATTCTCATGTCATTATGTAGCACTTATCCTATTTACTTGTTGTATTATTGTAATACAGTTGTAAATATCAATAAATAAATTTATATATATAAAAAAAAAATTTATTTTGTTTTGTCTGTTTTCTCTCACAGCCCTGAAGATGGCCTACAAAGTAGGTCGAAACGTCAGCACACAATAAATAAGTATTCACTTATTTGGTGTTTTATTTGACTGCACCGCCCCCCCCCCCACAACTATCTCTATCCTTCCATAAAGATCTTTTACTCCCTTTTAAAAAACTCTTGGGCCACCTGACGGCCAGCGAACCCGCAATCTTTGGGATAGTACGATGTCTGCTGATCACAACATCACAGCATGTAGTTAAAGTTTTTTAGTACACAATTTTTTTTTATAGTGCATATACTCAAGGATTATTTCCTGCCCAATAATTTGGTAAATACTTACAATCTTATTTGAGCACTATCTTCATTTCTTAGATCAGGGCTTCGTCATACACTACCTACACAAATCTTCCTTAAAAACCTGCCGGGCTGCGAATCAACGACCTTCTAGACCTTTAAAACTGGTGTAATTTATGTATTGTTAATTACAACTTTAATTTCATGTTTGAGAGGAAAATAGTTGACTGGATGATAAAATGGAGAACGGAGATAATTGGGGGGTGCAGTAAAAAAAAACACCAAATAAGTACCAGACTTATATTTAGTTAGTGCCGACGCTTCGAACTACATTGTAGGCCATCTTCAGTAGTTCGAAACGTCGGCAGTAACTAAATATAAGTCTAGTACTTATTTGGTGTTTTTGACTGCACTCCCCAACTATCTCCGTTCTCCATTAATTCATATTCATATTGTTCACCTCCAACAGCAAGTATAAGTCTAGGTTTGAAAATATTACATAAGTTGCTGGATGTCTAATATTGAAGGAGAAGGTAATATTGACACGCATTTCATTTAAAGGATAATTTAGATGTTATTTAAGAAGTGATCTTCACTAACACATAACACAACACATGTGTAGACGGTATACCTCGTAACAAGAAACAAAAACAGAGAATACAAATTGTATAAGAAACGCCGCAATCAGTCACTATAAAAAAATAGTGAGGAAATTGTAGAGGTAATTGTTTTTGTATTGGAGCAGTAGAAACGGTAGTAATTTCGGCTGGGACTGGAAAGAGAGCAATATCAGTAGGAATAAATTTCCCAGCCTTCCGTTGGAGAACCGGAGCTGTCTTAGCTTCAGGATTTAATCCAACGCTAGGCCATATATCTTCTCTCACCTTATAATACTTTTAATATCTACCCAATTTATAGATTTTAATTTTTTATTATTATTTTTTTATAAGTACATTAAATCGCACCGTCGACGATTACACCCTTTACTCCTATCTTAAGGGCATCTCCGTTTCCTACATGAATGGGATACTCTATCTGACCTATCAGGGAACATTCTAAGGGACTCGGAAATTAACTGAGGGTGGTGTGTATATAACAATGGCGTAGCTGTCAATCCTGGTTTAATGAATAACGAAAACTTAAGTCTGAATTAATTTATAAATGATACTATCATCGAAAAAAAAAATCTGAGCGCGATTATTTAAAGGAATAGATTAGCCTTAGCTACATAAAATCAAATAAAACTAGAAATATATTTTATTGTTATATGATATAATTTTTTTAATATTTTATTTGAAAAGAAAACATACGACCAGGACCGGGACTCGAACCCGCGATGTACACACGAGGAGACTGTTAATTGAACATTACTTTATTTTTGGATCTTGTCGACTTTAAAAATTACGAGAACACGGAGATATAGGATCAGTGGAAAGAAGGGATATGACTGACCGAGAAGTGAACCAGGATGGCCGAGATGGTAAAGGCACAACCACGGAGAGGTGGGAGGTCCGGGTTCGAGTCCCGGTCCTGGTCATATCTTTTCTTTTCAAATAAAATATTTAAAAAAACTAGAAATATTTTCTGGTGGGTTGATAAAAAAATCTAGATTACATATTTAATAAGTGACAAAATTATATAATTATTTTTAATATTTATTTGGCATTTTACCACTTTCTGGAAATCTGTTGAGTATATTGTTACACTAATGCAAAAAACTAGTGCTGTATGTTTGAAATATAGAGACTATAAGAATACTGAATATATTGTCCTAACTTTTAGAAAAATTGAAATTTCAAGGAATACCTAACAGTTGCGGCTCATGCTCTTTAGTTGTTTTTTAAAAACTAAAATACATTTTCTATTTAATCCTTAGCTACGCCGTCCTTCGGAAGGGACGTTAAACGGGGGTCCCGGGCCTGTACGATGTCAGGTACTCGTTAAAAATTCCTAATTAAACCTTGATAGGCAAAATTTAGAGCTCCCACTGTAGTATCGTCCGATTAGTCATAACAGCATAAAGTGACGTTAAATGAACAAACAAAAAAAAAAATTTTCTATTTTTTAGTTTGGCTAGCTACAAATGAGTGTTTTTTAATTTTTTTTAAACTATTATTTTTGTTACAAAATATAAGAAACACCTCAGTTAATCCTGCCAGTAGCCATATGTTTGTCTCAACAATCAAGCTGCATGCATATGCCTTGTTGTTGTATGTTCATTTAAACGTCTCTCTAAGCAACTATGGCCACTCGGACAATGCTACAGTGGGAGCACTAAATTTTGTCTGGATTAATTATTTAGAAATAATAATACAGTTTCGTTAAAATATTTTAAAAAAATATAACATTTTTCTTAGAACTATTTTCAAAGATTAATCATGTCGACTTTTCCTTGAAAATTGTTTCGCGAAGCCAGTTCGAATAATTGAATGGCGCTTTACACTCAACTTACATCTCAAATATAATTACTTGATGCTTCTTTTCCCTTAAGTCTTATTATAGGCTATCATTTTTTCAATTTTTATTTTGTGTCATAAATCAATACAACATAAATCAAATATTCAAGGATAAAATGGGGATAAAGCTAACCTCAAAGGTTTTCCCTGTGGAAATTCCCTCGTGCTCGAAATTTCCCTTAATAATGAAATATGCCAGATTAGGAAGAGCAAGAAAGACTACAGATAAAATTCTTATTTGTGCAGTGCCCGATGAATAATCAAATTGAATATTTAGATAATCACATGTAGGAAATTTTCTTTTTATTATTAAGAGAAATTATTATTATTATTATTGCTGTAATTAAATGAACTTATAACTAATTAAAATCAAGACGCATTGATGAATACTCGATTAGCAACAGAAGAAAAATTAATAAATAAAATACTTAACTAGACGATTCGAAGTTTAGTCTCTTCCTGAATCTAAAAAAAATAATTTCTTCTATATTCAGCTTAAAAATGTGCTTTATCTTTATATATCTCACTCCGCAAAAAACCTTTTGTAATTAAAAAAAATTGTTTATGAAAATAAAAGTGAAAAATGAAAAAAAAAAAAATCTCCATTGCCACAGGTACAAAGAGAAAAAAGAAGTTTGATTCCACAACTGGTCACAAGTAGTACGCAAGATTTCTTTTTATCTGATAAATAACTTTTGCCCGCGGCTTCGCTCGCGTGGAATTTGGCCTGCCACATAAAGTTTCGCGACAGATCATTTTAAAGTTCGAGAAAACCTAGAGATTCGGGGTGGTTCAAACTAAGAAACCTTCCTGAACGTTTGGCGCTGTCACCATTGATTATTTCATCAGATTCTCCAGAAAATTTGACCGGTTTAAAGCTATTTCTCACAGCTATATTCCAGAAATAGATATGTGTGTGTATATGTCTTTTTATCTTTATATTTGTATTCTACAACAAACAATTAACAATCAGCCGATTAGCTGTGAGTAATGTGCCCAGTGGGCACCTCCCCCCTGACTTGATTTAATAATCGTATAATAGATCCCTCATCCAGATTATTTTAGTCATATCCTAATATTCTCAGACTTATGTGTCGTGATTCGTTGTTCTATCAATGGGTTTGGGTGTCGTGTTTTTGAAAGTATGTTCGTACATGTTCTTATGTCAGCAGTATGTATTTTTAAGTCTTGTTATTGATATACCATGGTACTTTTGTGATAAGTCTAATTGTCTAATTGATGTACAAGCTGTTATTATTAAGAAAATATGAGTGTTTAATTTTTTTTCTTGTTTCTAATAGTTATTCCATTATAGAGGAGACATTGAAGATCTATAGATAATGCAGATTTCCTGTAATTCTTTAAATACATATTTCTAATATCTGAATCTAAAATAACATTACGGAGTTTACTACGCAGAGAACAGAAGCTGCGAGGTATTGTGCTTAATTAATTCAGACAGAACAGGGGCCTTGTGCGAGTTCGTAAATCATTGAAGTCATTTTTCATCTTTGTAGGAAAAACAACAGCAGGCAGTAAGGATGTATACGCTAACACTTTTAGCTCGTTATAATATTATTAATAATTACAGTTGATAATTATCATGGTACAAAGTATCACACTTAGGTATCACAATCGATAGATGAAGTATGATTATATAACTATATATGTGTTATTAAGAAGATGAAAACCTATCTGTAATTACTTATGGTGAATAGGTGACAAGATTTTTTAAATTATGGCGAATTGACCAATGGGATGACACACATGTACGTTTAATAACCCGAAGGAAGATTTTTTATTTTATTATAATTATTATTATTATTTTTATTTTAAAATACAGTTACCTATTCTTGTGATTCAATGATACATTTCAGTTAGTTATTTCATACAATAAGTGATGTCCTAAATGTCTTGCCTGGGGTAGGAAACACCATAGTGATGTCCATTTTGGGAGGGATACTATGAGGGAGTAGCTCTGTGTGTAGAGAACTATGAGGGAGTAGCTCTGTGTGTAGAGAACTGAGTTGCTGAGCTCAGGTCCTGAATTCGAGCCCGGATTTGACGAATAAATTTTTTATTTTTTTTTTATTTATGGCATTGGATATTTCCATCCATACAGCCAGCTATGTGTTTATTTGTTTAACTGTAAAGTTAGTTGCCAACAGCACGCGGTTTTTCTCAGATGATTACCGCTTGTTTTTCCCAGGCGGTCACCCATCCAAGTGCTAACCACGCCCGACGTTGCTTAACTTCGGTTATCTGACGGGAACCGGTGTGTTCAACGTGGTATGGCCGTTGGCGAATAAATGTTAAATATCTTAAAAAGCGTGGATCCTGAGGGATTCGCAGACCCTTCCTTGACTCAACTAGCCTCTATAAAGTGGTTAACGTTTATTGGAGGAAAACATGGCGGTTCTGTGTGCTTCTGTCTACACCGTTAAACTATAAACAGCACAGTCCCTACCAAGTAATGAACTCATTGATTGCAGGGATAATTTTTTTTTTATCAATTAAAAGATAAGCACTTATTGTCACATATTTTAAATTAATAAACTTTTATTTTTTAATTTATTTTAATAATTCACCCGATTAGATTCTTTTGTCCAGATTTGTTTATTAGTTAGTAAGTTCCTTTCTCGAATTATTATCGAAAAACGGTCGCAGTTGCTTCGAAAAGTGTATGAAAATTGGCTTTAAATTATTTTCATAATAAAGCTCGATTCATTGAAAATAAAATTTTAATTTAAAGCTATAAATCTGCAAAAAAAAAACCTAGGTAATTATTCCTCAGTTTGTCGCTTTGAATTGAGTTACTATAAGTTTTAACTGTTTATTTATTTCATTTTCCAAAAATGCAAGTTATCGTGAGCTTTAGTATGGAAAACAGAGTGTAAATATGGAAAATGTGTATATTTCAATAATCAGTTCATCTACGAATGAACGTTTCAACAAACATATACCATCTATACTTCGTAATGATAGTCGAAACTGTTATTTTTTTGATGAAATTATCACCGAAATATACTCATCACCCACGTTAACTTGTATTTTTGGAAAATATGAAAAATGAAACTAATAAACAGTTAAAACTTGTAACTCAACTCGAAGTGACAATCTGCGGAACAGATACCAGAATGAGGAGTCTTCATGTGGATATATTAATTGACGAAATGCAAGCGGGTACATCAGTAGGCATTTTTGTAGTAAAATGGAATTTCTGGATACAAACAAAATAAATGAGGGGTGAGAATCTAACCCACAACCACTGCGTACTTCAACTTGACTACGGAATGGTTAAGTTGTATAGATCGACCCGAAAACTTTTGAATCAGAAGGTTCGATAAAAAGGAAAAGATAAGAAGACGTCAGCCTTTATCTCGTGATCCTTCTTATTTCCAACTTTAGCGTTTAGGGAGAAAAGAATAAATTTACTTTTCTTTCGGATCGGCCAAAGTTAATTGCCTTTGAGGGAAGAGAGATTACAATATGAATGAGGATTCCAGGTTGCTTCGGGAATTAAAATAAAGAAATGTTCATAACTTGAACATTACTCGAAATTAAATAAAATGGAGTTTATATTTCAAACCAAGTATTTTCTTTGCATTATTCTTAGAAATTATAGTAAGAAATTTGATGAAACATTTCCACTCTACGCTGGTTTAGTCAAGCAATGTTCCCGAAACTTGAGGTTCAATGCCTGACTAGAGCCATATGAAACAATGCGTCAAAATGTCGTGTTAGACAAAATTGCTAGGCTAAAATGTCAAAAAACTATATAATACATAACTGTGTTACAATAATACAACAAGTAAATAGGCTAAGTGATACATAATGACATGAGATAATGACAAGTAGAGAAACTACCCGCTGGTTGTACCCATAATTTAAATATGCTTTTAATATAAATTAACATGATATATTAATATAACTTATTTCGAATATGGCATTCACTGCCTATGCTTAAATAACGAGACCAAATACTTTTTAAAATAACAAATACACTAAATAAGATGCTCTTTTTTATATAATTATATCAGTAATATAATTTGATACTGTTTAAAAATCACTTATAGTAAGTCTACAAAAAAATGTTAAAAATGCAGAATTACCCCTTGTAAACAAAATAAAAACCGGACAAGCTTTTAAAGGCTCCAACCACATTTTAACCACCCAAATTTCGTCTATCCAGGAATAATTAGTATCGAGATCTTTAACGCGTACCCGACATAGCAAAGGCTCGAAATTCCCAATTATCCCTTTTGAAGGACGGCATAACCATGCATTTTATTACTCCCTTTAAAAAAAAAAGGTCACCGGCCGGGCTGCGAATCCGCGATCATGGGAATAGAAGGTTGGTATACTAACCATTACACTACAGGTGACTCCCAAAATAATTTTAAAATCCACCTGTTCCCGATAAACTCGAAATCTACTGCCCGGATTTTCACCAATACATAGAGTGTTTTATGAGGAAGGTTTAGGTATAGAAGTTGTCAACGTTTTGTATAGATTGATTGCAATATAACAATAATTTGAATAAATTTTTTGGGAAATGTTGAAAAAAGTATAGCCGCCTGGAAGGATTCATCGAAGACGCTGCTTAATCCCGTTGAGATGTACCGAAACAATGCATGGTGGAATATTCCTCTTTTATAGATATACAAAAAAGTCCGTGATAGCATATATCTGCCTTTTAAGGAATACATACTAAAAGAATAATACATTAAAATAATTCAGGTAGTGTAGTCATTATGCTACATTTAAATCAAATCCGACGCAAAAAATTGATGCGATCCTAGGACAGACAAAGCATGTAGGCATTAATATGTCCTGCTACCCGTACGAAGCCGGGGCGGGTCGCTCGTTATAAATAAAATTCGTTATTATTTTTATAATTAGTTATTGTAATTCCTTTGTTTTTTGGTTTCTTTTTTTATTTTAATGATCCATGGTACCAGTTTTTCTTTTACCTGTTCTATTACATATTATTTAGGCAAGCAGTCCACCGGGCACCTATGTCCCCTAATTCACCTAAGAGTGAACCGACGGCAAATAAAATTTGGATAAATGAATTATAATATTTAAATTTGAACGTGCTAGTTTTTCAAAGCAAAGTGCAGTACTAAATTATGTATTTATAGGCATGAGGACTGAAGCAGATACCCAGCCCAAGATACAGAAGCGGACCCGTGGAGGAAGATAGAAAGGGCAGCTGAGACTAAGCAGGAGTTACAATTAACAAAGTTTGTTCCTATTATCCATGGCCAATGAACAATAACAGATGGTTCCTCTGAGGGGCTGCTGCTGGAGGCCCTCTGGAATACTCCAGTACTATATCTACCTCTCTTCGTCTCTCCAGGGAGTTACTGTCTTCTCTTCCAAAGACAGGCCTATGCTGAGAATAATTAACTAACGATGGATTTAATTCTGACCTCCTGACCTTTTTACTTTGAGAACCATCTGACTCGTTTAGAACAACCCATTACTCCCCGTGATGCAATATAGTGGAATTCCTGTCTCTTAAAATCCACCTCTTCTGTTACGTATGTACTTTAAGGATTGTAACAGAATAATTTATTGATATTTACAACTATAATAATGTTACAAGTAAATCTGCTGATATGAACATTACGCCATGAAAAAAAAACTGAAAATCTTCTTTTCAGACGGCCACGGAGTGTTATCATGGGAGGGGGAATATTATGGGAACCAAGTTGAGAGACTAGCGGATCTAAGTGTGTATGGAGCTTGTCATGGATAGATAGGTATCTAGTTTGGGCCAAATCAGCAACATATGGGATATTAAGATCATGATAGATGAGTTTGTTTGTGACATAATAAGGAGCATTTAGGATTTCACGAAGGATTTTGGATTGTAAGGATTGGATACGAGATGAATCGGATGGTTTAGTAGAGCCCCAATGCTCAAATCCGTATGTCCAAATAGGTCTGATAACTGTCATGTAAATGAGTCGTTTGTAATTAATTGGGAGCTTTGAACGTTTGTCCAGTAAATGTTTCAGTAGGCGAAAACGTCGAGCAGTTTCGTGCCTTTTCAGTTTTGTATGAGGATTCCAAGTGAGACGTTTGTCCAGATGGAGTCCTAGGTTCTTAATATTTAAAATGTAAAAATGGATTCTCAATAAATTTTTTTCGAGCCAGCATATTTTAGATATTGTATCTGTTATTAATTAAAATATATATATAAAAAAAACGAAAAATGATAATTATGTTAAATATAATTAATTAATTCTTTTCATAGAAATTGGGTTCGAATCCGACTGTGGCAGATAATTAATTAATTTGTTAACAGCCACAAATCCTCTTCAGACCCTCCGGGAACTCACCCAACCTTATAAAAGTGAGAATCTTTAATAGGGGAAAAAACCTCGTAGCGCCTAGTCTTGGACAAACGACCTCCATCCACAGCCGTTGCCCTTGAAAGAGTGCAATATCTACCACATTCTGAATACCAGGATTTTAGTGGTACATCTATCTATCTATCTATACATATCATAAAACAAAGTCCTCGGACGCGTTTGTTCGCGGTAAACTCAATAACTACTGCACGGATTTTCATGCGGTTTTCACCAATAGATAGAGTGATTCACCAGGAAGGTTTAGGTATATAATTTGTCGAGGTTTTGTGTAAATGGGTTGGAATATCGATGGGCTTCACCGAAGACGCTGATTGCCTAATCCCGTGCAATTATCTGACCTGCAAGAAAATAAATTCGTATATAAAGAAATATTTGGTTTTGTTTCTATTTTTATAATTTCTATATAATAAAGTACATTAGCCGAGATGGGAAGAAGGAAAATCAAGACTCCCAAAGAAGCCTAACCTATTCACGTGGTCCTTAGTGGTCGGTACGTAATGAAAAAAATAATACATTACACAGACATAATATGCCTTATTAACCGAGCAAAGCTGGGGTGGTTTGCTAGTTAAATATATGAATATATATTATTATAGTAAATTTTTCCGCTGACTATATCGTTTTATTATGGCAAGCCTATATGTTAAATAACAGCTATTGTTTTATTTCTGTAAAATTACTTTTTGACTAAGCCATTATAGTACTATTATGTATTACGTATTATAGACAGATATGTTTCAACTTTTCTTTACTTCGTTTGCTTTTTTTTTCTGTCTCAATTGCATCTGTTTTTCTTTTTTGTTTTTCTTGAAAACCTTGTGCATTAAGTTCTTTCCTTAGAAAAGAATGACCGGATAGATCTCGAGCTAACCATATAATAAAATATAATTTTCTGTTCCATTTTATATCTCATCCATATGTTGATTATACTCCAAACTACTTTCATACGTTTGTACATTTCACTTAATTAATTAACTTTGCCATGTTAACAACAATCATTTTGTTACCAGACTATCTCAATCATATCTTCACCTAATTACATTTATAATACCTTTATCTCTAATGTATTCTGTTTTCATGAATATCCGCAAAGTGATTCAAATCTATGTATCACACCTTAAATAAAAAAATGCACTCTTACTGTACGTTTTATTTTCATCATCACATCATTCTCATTTCCATAAGTAGAAATTAGTCATATCAAGCGCACTAAGTGTTGAAGGTAATATAAATATCATTAAAGTTTATTAATAGTAAATTGATACACGTGCAGTTAGTATGCACAAGAGCACAGCTGCCGTTGCAGTTAAATATGTATCGCTCCCTGTTGTTAATGTATGTAAATGCTAATGCTAATGTTGTTAACGGCACAGCCGGTGAACTAAGTAATCGATTCTATGTGCATGTAATAATTACTTACGATATAATTCATTACGTGCTTTATTGTTACAACTAATTTGTCAACAATATCGTTTTCTACACGTCCAATATATATAACAGTATGAGGGCCACATTTTTAGGTAGATTAAGTATGTCGACAGGATGAAAATCAATATATGTATATATATATATATATATATATATATATATATATATATATATTATTATATAAGGAAGAAACAGTTGGAGGTGCAGTCAATAAAAACACCTTAATAAGCGTAACTTATTTATTGTGTGCCAACGTTTCGGCCTACAATGTAGGCCATCTTCAGGGCTAAAAGAGAGAAACAAACAAAATATATATAAATATAAAAATATAAACAAACAAATTTTTTTGAAAAAAAATATATATTATTATATATATGATATATATATTATCAAATCGTATTTTCTTCAGCTGGTTTAATAACTCATGTTATTATGCAGTCTTACCTTAAAAATCAGAAACGTTATTTAAAGAAAATATCTCAAAAACTATTTACAAAACTATTTTCTTTAAACTTTTCAACAAAAAATATAACCCAGCGTAACCTTCCCGGTTGTTATATCCCAGCTGTTACCATAGTAACCGTATCAGTAACATTCAAATAAAAGACTTTTTTTATAAATCGTTTACGTGTATGTTATTCCTTTTTTATATCTTTCATGTTTACAAACATGTGATCGATAAAAATAAATCAATATGACATGAGAACCCAAAGCTAAGAAGGTTACTTTAATGTTCGCCACTTTTAATTTTTTTTACAAATTTTCTTGATAAATTGTCTAAACATACTTATTTAAACTTTCCTTAATAAATATTACTTTAATTGTTTTCACTAATATTGATCTCAACAACTGTTGGTAATTATTTTGAGTTCCCAGTGCAATGCTACCAACCTCACAACGAAAAGTAAATCACTCAGCTAAGAATAAATTTGGCCTAGATTCAATATTTCAATTTTAGAACCGTCTTTTAAACTTTGGCAACGTATGAACCGCTAACTGCATGAAGGCAACTAGTCCAACTTTAGAAATTTTTGTTTTTAAAACTTTTAACTTTAACCAGAGACAAAAGGCAACGTTTACAACAGCAAGGACACTTGTCCGCAAGATATCACAGTGTTGACAACGCCTTAAATATTTTGTTTACTGCAGATTTTGTTTACTAGACCAGGACAAGTCCTTTTTTTCCCCCTTTTTTAAAATTTAGCAGAGTTTAGTAAATGCCTTTCTGAAGTCAGCGATTCGTAAACCCACAACGAATGATTTTGTTTAGAAAAAACAAAAAGTTACAATTATAAAACAAATAAATTATTTCTTCGAAACTAAATATCTTACAATAAAGAAAAAACAATAAAAATTGACATCCTGTGGATATTGAAATATTTCTTGATAAAAAAATTGGATTTCACAAAGAAATTAATTTTCACAACGTACCCGCACAACTTTTTTAGTATTTGGCAACATAATTATCATTAAATATGTTAATAAATACTATATAAAGCTGTTATATTGAACAATGTTGTGAAAATATTTCATCAATTTGTAATATCAATTAGTGCATTAAAATTATCTTTTTCGTTTTTGCCTAAAACTTCTTATTCAGACAACTCTTCTACCTTGCGGTGTAGAGATTTTGCATATGGAGCGCCAACTGTCTCTGTCAAGGGCTGCTCTCCTGGCTGTCTCCCATCCGATCCCTTTTTCTTTAAGCATATTTTGGAGGTTATTCTTCCAAGTCACTTCACCTGGGTCTTTTTCCTGTTGGTTTAACCTCCATAGCTTTCTTCGCTGTCCGGCAGTTATCCATCCTCGTTACATGTCCGAACCATCGAAGCTGTCCTTTCTCGATTATCTGATTAAGGGGTTCAATTCAGACTTACTGGTATGATACGTCAAGTTATAAGTCTGATGCATAATTGTGATCATAATGTCCATATTTATCTACTATATATGAGAAAAATAGTCGAGATTGTATTTTAATGTCGCCAAAATATAGTTTTGTATTTATTGACTGAACCTCGAGAACCTGAATAACTTATATTTAAAACAGTCTAGAAAAACAACAATATATACACATGCATATATATATACATGCGATTTTCAACGACAAAGTTATGTTCCCCCTTATATAAAATAGTAACTTTTTTTTCGTTATTTAGGCAGTTAATTGTTGTTTTGTTTCAGATTAATTACTTCAAAAATTGATTAAAGGTATAGGAATCGAATATTAAAAATGTGTTTTATTTGTAATACTATAGGTCTAACACCAAAAGCGAACATGAATATCTGTAATTCATGTTTGAGAAGAATTGGTCGACTGTATCTTCTAATATAAGGAAGAAATAGTTGGGAGTGCAGTCAATGAAAACACCTAAATAAGTGTAACTTATTTATTGTGTGCCGACGTTTCGGCCTACAATGTAGGCCATCTTCAGGGCTAAGAGAGAGAAACAAACAGAAATATATAAAAACGTTGGAGTAACAAGAATATAGTGACAAGTAATGTAGTAAAGTGGTACAAGTATGGAAATTAAAATAGTGACTGGATATGATAAATAAAGATAATGAATATAAGAGTGGTTACAGAATATAATAAGCTTAAAATAGTGATAGATAAAAATAAAATTGTAGATGATGAACAAAAATTCAAATAGTGACAGATATAATAATTAAAGAATACTAATATAAAATGGAGAAAATAAATGTACAGAAAGGATAAAATGTAAATTATATCTGTCAATATTTGAATTTCTGTTCATCATCTACAATTTTATTTTTATCTATCACTATTTTAAGCTTATTATATTCTGTAACCACTCTTATATTCACTATCTTTATTTATCATATCTATTCACTATTTCATCATACCTAGTCACTATTTTAATTTCCATACTTGTACCACTTTACTACATTACTTGTCACTATATTCTTGTTACTGCAACGTTTTTATTCTTAGCCCTGAAGATGGCCTACATTGTAGGCCGAAACGTCGGGCACAATAAATACGTTACACTTAGGTGTTTTTATTGACTGCACCCCCAACTATTTCTTCCTTATATGAATATCTGTATATGAATGTCTCAACTGAGTGCAGAATTCTATGCGGTATAATAATAAAAACAGAATAATAACAATTGCTGTCAAATGCATATAGTACAAAATAAAAATTAAAGTATATGTTGAAAATATCTAAATATTGAGAGTAGAAAAAAAATGCTGAACGTATCTATAATACCATCGAATTTTTAAAAGAAAGGTAATCGTAAAACAATTTAGATAAGAATAATAAAAAAGAACACTGGATATAATTGGAGCAATATCTGATATAAATTATTGATGTCCTAAAATGGAGACATGAATTATAAATCTAGAAGGCACTAGGCGTATTGTGGGACGAAAATGACAAAAACCGTTAACATTTCTTCAACATTGAAACTGGGCAGGTATAGCAGTTCATGTTTTGTACACATAAAAGTCATCCTTTACTGAATTAACCTTTCAAGAGTAACGTCAATAATTAAAAAATAAAATAAAATTAAGATGTATTAAAACTAAAAAAAAACTATTTTTGTTTTGAAGAGAAAAGATTTGTACTTGCCGGGATTTGAACCCGGGTTGCCTGCATCTCCGGTGCAGTGCTCTAAACCACTGAGCTACCAGGGATCGTATCCAAGTCAGACAAATCCGTTTTCTTCGCCAATCCAATATCCCCGTGTTCTCGCAATTTTTGTGATCTATACACGAGGAAGAATGTTCATTGAAAATTACTTTAATTAGGATCTCGTTGACTACGTCATTATATTATTTATAATTTATTTTTACTAATTGTTATTTTGATGGTAATCATTTTTAAACATTTTTGATTTGATGAGAAAAGATTTGTCGAGGCCGGGATTCGAATCCGGGTCGTCTGCATCTCTAGTGCAGTGCTCTAAACCACTGAGCTACCAGGGGTCGCATCCAAGTCAGACAAATCCGTTCTATAATTAAAGTAATGTTCAATGAACATTCTTCTCCTTGTATACATCGCAAAAATTGCGAGAACGCGGGAATACAGGATCATTGAAGAGAACGGATTTTTCTGACTTGGATATTACCCGTGGTAGCTCAGTGGTTTAGAGCACTGCACCGGAGGTTCAGACGACCCGGGTTCGAATCCCGGCCAGGACAAATCTTTTCTCTTCAAAACAAAAATATTTAAAAATAATCACTATCAAAATAACAATTAATAAAAAAAATAATGATAATATCTGCCAGTATAACACGAAATACGCTGAAAATTGCTATTTTTACATTACTAAGTATATACGATTTTTAAAGCAACGCTGTTTTTTTTCGTTACAGTTGATTCTATGTGATATTTTTATTAATTATCATTCATAATGAAAACGCTATAGATGTGGAGTTTCTCACATTCGACGCTATGGATTTGTTTCGACGATATACACAATAAATAAAATATAAACGATAACAATAAAGAAACTTACATTAGACCATTTATAGATAGATAAAGCAGGCATCAAAAGATTTCTTCATCAACATACCTAAAACAGAGCAATTAAAGCAGACATTAAAATATAAATTATAAGGCTATGAATAAATATGGACAATATAAATAAAAATTTAATATATAAATTTCTAGACACTCTCAATAAATTCATTATATTGGGCCTTTTTATGTGAAATGTCCGTTTCCGATTTGATTTTTCCTAACGTGCTATCAAACTTTCGATCCCAGCACCCATGAAAAATCATGGTTTTCCGATGAAATAAATTCTGAAAATGCGTTTTGAAAATCATTTACAAAAACATTAACCTTAAGGAAGTTATCCAAATTTCTGAACGTGTGGAAATCTGTCGGAGATAAGTCTGGCGAATAAGGTGGGTGAGGGATGACTTCGTTTCCCAGCTCGTTTAGTCTCTTCAATGTAGTAAAACATGTGGTCTGGCATTTTCGTGTAAGATTATAGGTCCCTTCCGATTAACTAATGCGGGATGTTTTTTTTTTTTCATGTCAATTTCCCTGCAATACAGTGTTAATAATAATATGTGATGGTTTCACCACGGGGTACAAAGGGAAAATGAATTTATTAATTAATCTCAGCCACCGGCTCAAAAATGTTTCTTGCAGCTTGGACTGCCGAGTGTCCAACTTTAAACTAAAAAAAAAATACACGAAATTCGCTTGTTTCCATGAGATGTGATAGGATACTAAACAATGTTCGTTCAATTTTAGTGATAGCAAATATAATCAAAATAGGGAAGGTTAACAATCGGCCATTACAAACAACAGAGGCCCAATCTTGAATTATAGAAATTATAAAAACGGAATATTCGACATGAAACGACCCAATATGTGAGTGAGTGTATTGGTTTTCTTACCTATAATTATTTAATATATTGTTGTCAATATTTGTGATTAATAATATATATTTATATTAATGTATTAGTAACATTCCAGTATTGTATATTATTCCCATATCGACTAACATGTTAGTAGTATTGTATAATATTCCCACGAGCCCACTCAGCTGTCCGATTACAACCAAGACTGGTCTATCAATAGAAGACCTTCAAGCCCGAAGCATTTAGCTCATCAATTATTTTAATGTTAGGGAATTATTTTATTCTTTTATTTATTAGTCATTTACGACTTGTAATGCTTTTTATTACTTTGTAAGCATATACATTCCAGTCACTTCTAAAATACCACTTTTAAAATACCTATACAAAATAAAACTGAATAAAATGATTGAACTTTATTTAGCGAATTTCCATTAAGTGATTTGGGGAGTGTCACTAAATAAAGATTTTTTGAAAATTTTAATGTATTTATTTGTTCCCTGCCAAAAAAAAATCATAAAAATTACCAAATTTAAATTTTGTTTACTATATCAGTTTCAATCATTTTCAACCAACGCTTGAACAGGGAAGTACTTTAGATTGTATGAAAAAACGGTACTTGCTTCTTGACTCCATCGCTTAATTTTACATTACGAAGCTAGCGACTCTGCTAATGAGAGTTCGGATGTAATAAAATATATTAAGAAGATATAAGATAAATATATATAAATAATAAGATTATTTAATATTGAAAAGTAAAAAAAAAGACCTCACATAAATTTTAAGAACGTGGAAAAATTCCAACTAAAAGCCCTTAAGTCTCCAAACTAAAACAGAAAATGAAACTATTCATTTATTCATACAAAATAATTTCATTTTCTGTTTTAGTTTGGAGACTTAAGGGCTTTTAGTTGGGATTTTTCCATGGTCTTCATAACACTATTTAATTAATTGTCAGGGAGCGGAGTGGTAGAGCACTGAATTGCCATGCTGAAGATCCTGGGTTCAAATCCCGCTCCCTGGCAGACTTTTATTTCATCTTTTAGCAGCCGGAGATGGATTCTGTGGGATTTAGGATCCTCTTGGAGCTCAACCAGCCCCTATAAAGTGGATACCCAATTTGGCGTTTGAGGGTAATCTAAGACAAATCACTTCCCTGCATAACCGTTGTCCAAGAAACAGTACAGTCTCTACTGTATAATGAACCAAAAATCCTTCATGGGTTGCAGTAGTACAGATATTTATTTTTTTTAATACTTAACATTAATATTGGATACTTTTAAATTATAATGTATTAATTTATCGATCTATTTAACAATGCTTGCTTTAGAAGTATTGAAGATTTTTGAGGACACGAGAGCAATGAACGACTTGACGATTGAATCCTGCCCGTGATGAATTCAGGCAATAAACGGGCGATTTAACCCGGTGAGGTTTAGCCTGAAACAAAGGGGATGGTGTTCCATCACCGGCAGGCCGGGGGTAAATATCCTGCATTTGAACTTCTCAACGGGGAGGTGATCTGGTCTGCCTTGTTGGGATTAAAAACTGATCATGGCGATACCTACGCTAGGTTTATAGTTCATTATCTATATTATTTGATTAACCCAGTTTTATTCATTAATCTTTAGCTGAATGACCCAGTCAAAAAGTCGAATATAAAACTATCTCGATGAATGTTCAAAAGTAACGAATAAAAAAATATCTATTAATTTAATAGATATTTTTTTATTCGTTACGGCCAATATTATTAATTCATTCATCAAAGGTTTCTTCGGGTATAGTGACGTCAAATTCTTCATCAACGTTTCGCTAGACATAATGCTAGCTTCATTAGGACTTAATTTCAGATTAAGCCCTGAGGAGCATTATGTCTAGCAGTTATGTTATGGCAGAGTAGATATATGTCAACGACCTGAAGTACATTGTTTATAAATTTGATTTGTAACAAGGAAGTTTCATCAATGCTTCCGTGTTGTCAGTAACGTAAACTTCCTTGTTGTTGCCCCCTCTTCTTTTCCATGCGCATGCACTAGCTCTAAGATTAGGATAGAGAGAAGGCAGGAGGTAGGAGAGTATCTATATAATAAAAATGAATCGCCAAATTCCTTGCTAACCGCTAAACTCGAGAACGGCTCGACCAATTCGGGCAATTTTTTTTTTTTTCGCTAAGGCGCATAGAAGATAAGATAGAAGGCATAGAAGGTTCTCATGGGGAGAAAAGCGGGGAAAATGAGGAGAGAAACTTTCAGTGGCCGAAAAACCTTGAAATTTTCGGAGTTTTTTCACTTTTTGGCCTGTAACTCCTAATCTGTGCGTTTTTGAAAAAAAATATGGCTAACCATTTTTAAATTTGCTACAATTTGAGCCCAAGCGCAGCTCTGTACGTCGAATAGATTCCGAGTTCGGTCCTTATCGTATAATAAATAACTGGAATCTTACCTATCTATCTATCTATATATATATATATATATATATATATATATATATATATATATATATATATATATAATGTAATTATTATTATTTATTTTTTATTATTATTAATTTTTTTTTTACTTTATTTTATTATCATTTCCTTATTAATTTCTTTCTGTTACCGCATGTATATATTTATTTATTTTATTTTGTTTATATTATTGTTTTGTTATGGAATGACTGTAAGCTACACAGCCCTATTACTTATTGCCCACAAGTGGAAGATTGTAATATTTCAATAAAGTGTTAATATATATATATATATATATATATATATATATATATATATATATATATATATATATATATATATATATATGTAAATCTGCTGACACGATGTTGTCCGGGCTATTCTCCAAAACTCCTGGATTGATTATGATGAAATTTCGCAAAGATATGTATTATTGTCCAACTTAAAATGTAGGCTATATTTTTTTTCGATTTTCGACCGCGATATTTTTATTGCAAAACTATATTTTTTCTGACCTGCTGCATTTTTTATATGTTGGAACAGCATGTCTGAGTAGTGTAAATCCGATATTGCATCCGGAAAAACGGATATTACATACCTCATTCATGAAACTAATGTTTATATTTTTATAATGTTATTATTAACATATATGTTATAATGTTAACAATTTAGTATATTATTTATTTATTATATACTATAGTTAGGTATAAGATGAATGAAATGTAAAATCGAAAATCAATTTAATTAATTTTTTCATTCATTCATTATTTCTATAAAATTCAAATTTTAACGTAATATTTTTTAAAACTAATATAACAGCCAGAGCAAGGCGTGGCCGGGTGAGCTAGTAGTCTCATAAAATCATATGTAGTGTGGGGCAGTGGGATTATTTAAACTCCCATATATAATAATCTAATAATCCTTAAAATAGGATCGTTAAATGTAAATATTATTAAATTATTATAAATGGGAGTTTATATAATCCCACTGTCACCCCAACAAAACTATTAATAAAATAATAATCATTAATAAAAAAAAAGAAGAATTATTCCATTAATAGTAAATTTCTATGGGGTCTTCTCGTCCCACTTAAGGATTTGTGGGATTAGAAATTTCCATCAATTATTTTGTTGTAATTAATTTTATAATTAACTTTATTTTATTTTTAGATTTTTATTAAGAATTATTAATCAATTATATTTTAATAGTTATAATGACCAAATTAGTAGATAAATAATTAATATATAGTAACTCGGCAAATCTATTTTTCACATGTTTAACAAAAACATGTCTTAATGTTAATTTTTATTAAGTCTAACCTGCTCAATGAATTTTTGGTGGGTTAAATAGCCGCAGTATTTTGACTGTGCGAAGGTAGCATAATCATTTGTCTTTTAATTAAAGGCTTGTATGGAATAAATGTAGTCCATAGCCAATAAGTTATAATTCACCCAGTTAGTTCATTAGAATGTCTCGTCTATATCCCTCACACATCCATATTATAATGTTCAATATGTTAATAAACCTATATATTTCTTACAAGTCGTCCGACGTTTGTTAACTTTGCAAAAAATAGATAAAGATAGATAAAGTTGACGACACGGTCGAAACCCGAAGAAGCCTTTAATGAATGGATTCAATACAATATTCGTAATTTTGCATTCGTTATTGAGAAAAAAAAAATTTTAACTTGTAACTTCAAAGACTCGGCCTTACCACATTTGCGTGTTTGATCTGGTTCGAATAGTAACAAAATCAAATTTTTTGAGTGATTAAATATTGAATTATAGGGAATCAATCTTTTTTAAAAAGAGGGAGTAAAAAGTCCGTAATTATGCCGTCCTTTAGAAGAGGTGTAAAATGGCTGCCCCGAGCATGCGAGCGTCCGATTGGCCATAAGAGCATAAAGAGGCGTTAAATGATGGCTTTTTTTTTTTTTACTAATTATTTTTCATTCATTATTCAAAAGCCCTATTCAATTTAATTCAGAGTACTGCTATAGGTGACAATAAGGGGCCTAGGCCAGGTAGAGTAAAATGATCCTTAGGGTTCATTACTTTACTTTCAAGAGGGGGGGGGGGGAAGTCAAGTCAAGACGTAAGGAGGAGAATGCAGAATGAAGCCCCATGTGTCATAAGTCACCTATAGCTTCCCGTTTCCATTGTAAGTAGTGGATAAGTTTTATTAAGTCCGTAATCATGATCAGCACCAATAAATATAATTTCATTCTATAATTATTCTTATTTAATAAACAACTCCTGGTCAGTCAACCACGTTAACCTTTGGAGAAGACTATATAAGTCTCTTATTTATTAATAATATAAAATTATTATATATGAAGGATAACGATCTCAGGGTGGCATCCCATTTTAGTATTTAAATATATTCAGATCAAAGGATCTGACTTTTCCCAGAGATCATAGCTTGGGCAGTAAAGCCGATATAGCAGTACTCTTAAATAATATTAATTGGGTGCCTATATTCTCTTATAATTGGGAGAACTGATTATTTGGAAGCCGACGTTTCGACCCACATTGCAGGTCTTCTTCAGGGCTATTATAATACTATACTATAATTATAGTAGGATCACACTTGAAAATGGACTGACAGAGACTAATATTATTCAACATCTATTGAAATATAAGTACCCACTTAGTCAATGTTGGTCATATATTTGGATAGACTCGTGGGGTGGGGTAGAAAATAACTACTAAACTGAACTCCAATTACTAGAGTGATATGAATGCACCTCTACTAAAACATTAAGTATCGACTCAGGGGGACATGGGGTGCCCCTCATAGTTTATAAAATAAAATTTATAAATATATTTATTTAAAAGTAATATAAATATAAATGTCTTTACTAAATATTGGATTAAGATAACGCATATTAAATCTAACATAAGATAGATCGCCATGATTCGAGCGCCCTTTGTAGCATTGGCCTTCAGCAACGACGAATCTGCATAACAAATGTTGCTCTCTCATTGTTTTGATGGAAATACATCACAAGATGTACCCTTCTGCCGGGACTCTAGCGAGCTTTCGAAATATTGTGTAACAAGAAACAATAGACCCCCCAACAGTATCACAAATTCAACGGATATTATGTAGATGTTGCTACTCGTGTTTGACAAAAATCCGTTGCGGAAAATAGACATTCAAAATGACGATAGGCTAACTTAAAAATTATTCGTTTAGATATTATATTCATTTAACATAACCTAATGCTGCTATGGTTAATCAGACGGTACCACAATAAGAGTCCTGAAGTTCGTCCTAAAAATTAGGACAGGATCTTACGTAATACTCTTAAGTAACTGACACCACACAGGCTGGGGATCCATATTTAATGTATCTTCTGAAGGACGGCATAACTATGATTTTTTACTGCCTTTAAAAAATCCTAAGGCCACCAGCCGGACTACGAGTCCGCGATCTTGGTCATAGAAGGTTATTTAACGTTACTTCATACAAGACTGAAAAGAGAAGAAACTGCTCGACGTTTTCGCCTGCTTCAACATTTACTGGACAAACGCTCTAAGCTCCCAGTTAATTACAAAAGACTCATTTACATGACAGTTATCAGACCTATTTGGATATACGGAGTTGAACTTCGGGGCTCTACTAAACCATCCGATTCATCTCGTATCCAATCCTTACAATCCAAAATCCTTCGTGAAATCCTCAATGCTCCTTATTATGTCACAAACAAACTCATCTATCATGATCTTAATATTCCATATGTTGCTGATTTGGCCCAAACTAGATACCTATCCTTCCATGACAAGCTCCATACACACTTGAATCCGCTAGTCTCTCAACTTGCTTCCCATACTATTCCTGATAACCCTTCGAGGCGTCTGAAAAGAAGATGACCTCGAGACCTTCTACTATAGAACTTTATTGGAGTGCTATCAATGGGTAGTTTCTCCACAAGTGTTTTTTTTTCATATCCTTTGTTCGTACAGCAGATTTACTTGTAATATTATTACAGTTGTAAATATCAATAAATTATTCTAAAAAAACAAACAAAAAAAAAAGTTACTTAATACTTTATGCTGCTATGGATGATCGGACGAGGCTGCAGTGGGAATTTTTTCCTAAAATTTCTAAATTTTTCCTATCCAGGTATAATTAGGACTTTATCGAGTTATTATTATATTATCCAGGATCTTTAACGAGTACCTGACATCGTACAGGCCCAGGACCCCGATTAACGTCCCTTCCGAAGGGTGGCATAACCAAGGATTTTCACTCCCTTATAGTATCCGCTGCGAACCTTCGATCTTGGGTATAGTAGATTGCTATGCTAACCCCTAGAGCACAGGCCACCCCTTATTTATTTATTGTTTTAATTAGACTCTATTATTTTTTAATAAGTTGGAAATAGTATAGTACTGATCTATAGGCCCGGGTTCGAAACTGGCTGCTGACAGATGAATTTTTTCATTTTTTATTTGGTTATCAGTTGATCGACTCTTTGGGATCTGGAAGCCTTTTTTGGCTCACCTCTATAAAGTACCAATACCCTTAACTAGGAAAAAGGGCTAAAGGTTGGGCGTGATCTAGGCCAAATCACTTCATTGCACAACTGTTGGCTTGTCAGGCTAATGTCAAATGAGCAAAATAATACAACTAGAGTCTTCCCATTTTTTCGTATTGACCACTTCAGATCACGTTATAACTTTATTTTTCTTCTGCTGGAGTTTCCTCTGTCTCCAATATTCCTTCATGCCTTCACTGGAAAGTTTTTTTTTGATTCTCTGTGGAACTTCGTCCAACCTTCTCTGGTCTTTATTCATCCTGAAACCCTTCCACAATTTTCACTTTTGAATTCTTTTCTTTCAAACATGATGGGATTGTTGGTGTTCGACATTTCTAAATCTTTCTTAAGTTAAATAGCCTATGTTGTACTGCTCTTCTTCTTCCAGAAATAATCTAATATTTGTTTGGTATGCTTGTTAATTCTGTTTATATTTCCGAGGATTTAACTTTTTTATATAATATGAATTAATTTATTAATATTATAATATAATGCCCTTAATTAGTATTTCGCTTATTTATATTGGTAATTATCGTAAATAAACGTTGCTCAGAATATAAAGTATCTCATTTGGTGGCATATATCTTTAAGTATGACGTTCGTACACGTAATATTCTTTTTCCTTTTTTCTTTGTAATTTTTTTTTGTCAGCTACTTGTATTTACGAGTGAACCCTTGGCACAAAAACCAATGGAAAACTTCCTTATCAAATAATTTATTTTCTAATCCACATTATATAAAATGAATAGCATGTTAGTTTATCAGTAAAAATAAAAGTAAATAAAAAATAAATAAATACACATCGGCTAGAAGCTATAGCCCTATTTATTTATGGGCCCTTGGGATAAATATTGCAGTGATAATCCTCTGCTCGGGTGGAATATATGAGAATAAAAAAAGGTGATACTATTTATTGTACACTGGAATTTATTTTTTCTATCAATTGGTTCAAGAATTTTTTAACAGTACAGATTTTTTTTGTAAATTATCTCAAAGCACCTAGGTGTGTACTTGCCGCCTGTTTCTACCTCACTGAGGATACAAAATAATACTTTTGTATTCATAACTATATATGTATATATATATATATATATATATATATATATATATATATATATATATATATAAGATAAAGAAAAAATTGTAGAAAAATAAGCACTCACGAAGGCTTTATTAGCACGGACTTCATTTGGATGTTAATGCTCTAATTATAGTCTTACAAAATGTTTACAAAGTAACGATGGAATTATATCTTATGTATAGAATAGAATAGAATAGAATGGAGAAGTAACTTTATTGTGGGGCCTTGTCCCTTTAGAATAACAAACATGAACAGATAAAGAAAGATAATATTTATCTGACCAGAAGGCTACATAATACACATCATAAAGCGTATAAAAAGTGACAGGAAGCAATAATAATAAAAAAAATATATAAACAAATAATAATAATAAGTATATAAACAGTGAAAATCCTGGCAAGATATTAAGCAATTAAAAGAATAGATAAATCAATAACATCTATTGAATGCATGAGCTAGCGAGTAATACTTTCTTTACTTAATGTATTTTCTTAAAATAAAATTAAAAGACCTAAATAACACAATAAGTTATTCAATACATTTCATTCTATGCAAATGACTAATCCGCTTGGCTTTTTGGAAGCCAGAAGATTTTGGAAAAGCAAGGATTTATATGACGGATAAGAGGGAGCATGAGGGATGTTAGGAGGGATGAGTTACACACTATAGTGAAGCAGGCAGAAAGGAACGTTCCAATGGTTTGGTTCTGTGGGAACAAATATTGCGATCGGAAAGGCGAGATTTTGTTTTATGGTGCTGAAAGGAGGATTTGAATTGGAGGAGACTGTAGATATATGAAAGGTGTTGAGAGTTAATGGATTGGTATAAGAATGAACCGAGGAAATATTGTCTTCACTACGGAGGGAAGAGCCACTTTAACTCATCATAAAGGTGGGGCATGCGCGATCGCCTCAGAGTACCAAGGACAAATCTTAGAGAGCAATTCATAATTCGCTTTAATCTGTCTTCAAGCATTTTAGAAAGGCCTCCGTATGCCAAGCTATGCCAAGAGATGATACGAGGAGCTTGCGGTTAGGTTTTGTAAGATGTCGAGAACGATGGGGTAACTTCAGGTAACTATTTGACTGTCGGCATATTTGGGCGATGGGATTTCCAGGAAAGGTTTTGGTCGATAGTAATGCCTAGGTTTTTCAAAGAGGAGCTGAACGAGATAGGGTGATCGTTTAGGATTAATGTTGGGAGGGTGTGGATGGATATAAGGAGGGAATTGGAACCTAAAACAATGGCCTGATACATATATATAGTACATCATGTTAGCATCTTAACTTATATATGCGGGGTGTCCCATTTCAAGCGGATCAAACGTTTTCAACTTTTAAACAAAACAAAATTCAGAAAAACGATTCAGGTAAAAGTTGTAGTTATTCAGGCCTAGTTTGAATAAATAAAAAAACATTTTTTGGTTTTTCAAGTAAATGGTCAAATATCGACCTTCAAAAAATGTAGATTCCTCTTGACCCTTATTTATTTTTATTTTTCTGAAATGTCCAACACAAAACATAGAAAAAATGTATGTTACATTTTTTTTCTATCTTTCATAGGTCAAGTAGAAGAAGTATCTGAAGCTCACTACTTGAGTATGCTGTCTTCACAGGTTTTTAAATGTTCAGACATTTTCTAGAAGATTCAAAATAGCTTGATTAGTAAGTTATTTCGACTAAAAACTCTTAAATAAAATAACTTAATGCTACATTACGTTTCCTCGTAAAGGAGGAATACTAAAGTAGTCAACTTTGAATGCTTTTTCTACTTAAACTATGAAAGATAGAAAAAAATGTTACATACATTTTTTCCATGTTTGGATTGTACATATCAGAAAAATACAAATAAATGGGGGTCAAGAGGAAACTACATTTTTTGAAGGTCGATATTGACCATTTAAAGTGAAAAAACAAAAAATGTTTTTTTTATTTCTTCAAACTAGGCCTGAATAACTACAAGTTTTACCTGAACCGTTTTTCTAAATTTTGTTTCGTTTAAAAGATAAAAACATTTGATCCACATGAAATGGGACACCCTGTGTGTGTATATATATATTATATGTGTGTGTGTATATATATATATATATATATATACATTATTTATGTTTTTTAATAGGAACAATGCGAGAAATGAAATATGAGACGACGCTAGCTTGAGCCAGACGAACAAAATGAAGCTCTGTTTGATCTTTAGTTCACCTGATACGGGCCTCCTTAGTCTCCTTGTAAAGAGGTCAGTCTCTCGTTTTCGTAAATAAGAACAAGTATTGCATTCTTTTCAATAGACATTGAATAAAAAAACTCGACAACATATTAAAAGCTGTATTCAGATTTTAGGAAAGCTATCAGAAGCGTTACGACAATTAAAATAATGAAAAAATCAGCAGCTGTATATAATTATTTATACAGGGTGTTTCAGAGTTAAATAGCCAAACTGAAAATTTGACCTAAGGACCTCATAACAAGAAAAAAATTTCCTATGAAGGTATGTCCGCAAACGCTTTCTTTAGGAGATATTCACATCTAAAGATTTTTAGATTATTTTATTTGTTCCAACTACTTTATTTATTAAATGTAAACCATTAACATTCATGTTAAATGTTCAAAGTGATTTCCTTGAGCATTCAGACAGGCTCGGCATCTTTCTTCAACAGCAGCAGTAGCAGAACGGCACTGGATATGTGTTCTTGTTTCAGAAGACTCAACTATCCTTCTTCGTAAAGAATTAAGGTCCTTCACTGGCCTTGCATAGACTTTTTGCCATTCCTTCACTAAGAAGACTGTCAGGGGCTGAAATCTGTTGGTTGAATAGAACGATGAGTCTTCAACCTACTCGGTTGTTATATGATCCTGGCTGGATGTATTTTGATTCGATGGCCCTGCCTTGGGCTCTATAATTTCATTAGGAGTCGTACTTAAGTTTATTAGGTATTCCTCTTGCTAACAGAATATTTAAAGTTATTAATTAAAATAAAACATATAAATAACAAGCCTGTGTATCCTATCTGCCTGTGAATATTTAAAAGTGAGTAAAATTGATTCTTAGTGAGTTTCTCTGTAGGTAAATCTCTATATTTCATTTTGCACCAGGAATCCCCTGAAGCATACCTCACTCGGAGAACCGAACGGGGGAATAGATTACCATCTGATAACGAGCGTTTTACCTTAGAAAGATCCATGACTATTAGAGATATTTTTTAAGTAAAACATAATGTTAGTAGGGTGTTCCAACCTACATTACATCCCTCAAGAAAGCCTGGGGGGGAGGGACTCTCACATTGTTGGTCAGTGAGTCCATCGGAATTAGACGGGGTGAACTAGCAAGGAATTTCCACCGACTATCCCCAGATCTGCCACCCATGGGCCAAATATTCCTAATATTATTCTTTCAAAATTTGTTAAGGGAAAAACAATGAAATAAAGATTATTCTATTGCTATGATACTTGAGTGTATTTAGATAAAAGAAATATCGAATTTTTTTCTCATTTGTCAACTGAGTTTCTGATGGAATAGTCAATGTAAAACAAGAAAATTAGTATAAGCGAATTTTGGGAAATATCAAGGAATCCTTAGCGCCAATGGTTGAAGAGTCTTTTAGAGTTTAAGCATTGCAAAGGAGGTTACAAATCCATCAAGAAACTAACTCACGTAAGTAAACAATTATTTTTTTTATGTAAAAATATTTATTCTTTCGCTCTAAAATACTTCTTGATTGACAAATCTTTTAATCTGTTACTAAGTTAATAATTTGGCTAGTATGACCAGCATATGAATGTGACATACGTAGTTTTTGATGGTGACTTTCAAGTCAGAGTAGTTTGAAGAAGTCATAATTGGGAGCTTTTCAAAGATCTTTTTTTAAGTATTTTTATTTTAATGACGAGTATCATTCCTAAGTATTTTTATTTTAATGACCAATAATTATAAAAAATCTTTTTTAAGATTTTTTTTCAAAAATTTGTTTATGTACTATTAACAAATAGTATAGTAAATATTTTTTATATATACTACACTAATTGCATTAGCAGGCAGCCATACCATTTCAACAGCCATTCCTACAGTTAAAACAAGCATTTCTTACTTAATTACTGGGAGTATACTTAATAAAAAGACTAATGTAAAATTAATGATATTTATATATTGGGAGAGAGAAACAAATATTTTCCAATCATTATATTCTTTTTTTTTATTTGATTTTATTTAACGTCGCTTCAACTACTGAGGCGATTAGCGACGACTGCTCTTATTATATTTCTTGGATCAAGTTTGTTCGTTTTAGGTACATCAGAGTCCTCGGCAGTTCATTATCATTTTTGAAAGGTTGGCACGGGATGAATGTCCAAATTTATTCTTTCTATTTCATAATTCTTGCATTCAAATAGATGATTGACGGTAATTTGAACATTGTTGCAGCTCTGGCAGGTTGGTTGGTACTGCCCTAAAAGTAAGTGGAGATGTGTCAGCTTAGTATGACCAATTCTTAACCTGCTTATAATACTGCACTATTTTGGCGTTAGGCCGCTTCGAGGGATCCAGGCAGTGTTTTTTTCTTTTATTTGATGGAGGTGGTTTTGCGGAAGGCTCTTCCACTTTTCATCCCACTTTTCTTTAATTTTATTTCTTATTACTGCCAGCCATTCCGACAAAAAAATGGATCTTAACAAGGGGACATCACTTTTTGCAGCTGCTTTAGCCCCCGCATCAGCTCGTTCGTTTCCGCTTATTCCTACATGCGAAGGGACCCATAACAGTGAAACTGTTTTATTGTTTTCATTTAAGGCCATATTCATGCTCTGAATTTTCTGTAAAATTAAGTTTCCTGTCCAAAGCTGTTCTAATGCGTTTATCACTGATAGTGAGTCAGTTACAATGACAGATTTCTCTCTGCCATTATTTGTTATGTGTTCGTATGCTTTTAATATTGCCCATGCTTCACACGAAAATATAGAGTTTAGCTCGTTCATTCGCCATTGGTATGTGCTTGCTTCCGTCACTATACAACTGCCTGCACTGTTCTCATATTTAGATCCGTCAGTGAAAATGAATTTGTGATTAGGGAATTGGTTGAATATGATTTCACTGTACCTATATTTTATCATTTCTGGCGTAGGGTTCTTCGAAATTGGTAGTGGTTTTTTGTAATTTCTAATAGGTGGCATTGTCCAGGGCGGTGAATACCCAATCGCCAGGGGTTCAATGTCCGCCTGTACATACCATTTTTAAGTGATAGAGATAGGCTGCGACTCGGTGGCAAAGTTCTTCTCTATTTGAAATACTATTTATGTTATCTGGGTTTTCACGGTATATCGCTGTAACAGTGATCTGGCATTTTTAAAATTTTGGCTGCGTACCGAAGTGCCAGAAATTTCCTTCTATAATTTAAGGGCAATTCTCCAGGTTCACTAAGTATTGAAGACGCTGGGCTTGTTCTGAAAGCTCCGACAGCAATTCTTAAGGCCGTATTCTGTATCGAATCAAGCTTTTTTAACAGGCTATTGGCTGTTGTTGTTGATGTTGAAAAGCTGATGAGTAAACGATGCAACCATAATCAAGCTTAGACCTTATTAGAGTTCTATATGTTGTCAGCATTATTTTTCTGTCTGCTCCCCAGCTTTGGTGGGAAAGTATTTTTAAGATGTTTAACCTTTTGATACAGTCCTGTTTTAATTTTTCAATCTGGCCTTTCCATTTTAATTTCTGATCCAATGATAGCCCAACAAACTGTTTATCAAAATATTTCTTAGATTTTCAGATTTATTTTTTCTTGAAAAAATGATAGCCTGTGATTTTTCGGCAGAAAATCCAAAAGCCGGCCCCTATTCTTCTATTTTAATGACCAATAATTATAAAAAATATTTTTTTAAGATTTTTTCCCAAAAACATTTTGTCATTTTATAGGGCTACACTGATTGCATTATCAGGCAGCCATTCCTGTAACAGTGATCTGGCATTTGTAAAATTTTGGCTGCGTACCCCATTTTTCCAGTTGTAAAATCGTCGATTGCATGATCTGTCGCGTGAGGTTTAGATCTCTTCCTTTGCAGCAGAGTGATAAATCATCGGCGTAAAGAAACCCTTTAACTGGGAGAGTTATCCTATTGCAATATCATTTATAGCAATAAGAAATTGAGTAAATAAGTTTTTACCAAATAAGTTTTTTATTGATGATCGATTCCATCAGCTTACACATGGTACACGCCAAGGATATTGGCCTATACTGCCCTACTAGGAAAAAAGGCCTTAAGTCCAAAAAAAATGAAAATTGAGTTAAGGTCAAATTACGGTTTTGTAGGTGGTTTTCTACCTGTTTTCGAGGTTAGAAAGCGGTAACTCCACTCCTTCAATGAGAAAAACGCTAATGAAATATGCCTTATGTCCTAAATTGTCTGACATTCTAGTGAGGCCCATTTTGTAGCTAAAAAAGCCAAAATCGATTCTTTTTTTTAAACTAAAACTGGGTTTTTATTTTTTATATCAAATTATTTGATCGTTTAAATGTACATTTTAGAGAAAAAAGGGTGTGAAGAAGTATATATTACGTTTTATTGAATATCTCAATTCCAAGTGAAGTGGAGTTGAGGCTTTCTTCCTAAGCAGGGCAGAATAGCTATGGGGATCTTGTCTATTTTTATTTAGTTTTAATATTGGGACAGTAGACTTTTTCCATCTCGTTGGGAAGACATTTTGTGTCCAAATTGTATTATATATACAGAGAAGGTATTTCTTACCTGATGGGGACAATTTCTTAAGGAATACGCCGGTATGTCATCAGGTCCTGGAGAAGAACCTTTCATATTCTTTAGACATTCTTCTAATTCTCTTTCTTGTAATAGAGAGTTTAAGAAGTGTTCATTGTCTGCTTGAACATTTGGATGATCAATCACGACTGGTTTTGGAGGGATCATGCAATTAGATGTTGATGATTGGAGAGAGAAATGGTTACCCAATATGTTAGTAATACCGGTACAATCGGTAATGGTTTCACTTCCGTTGGTTTTCAACGATGTCTTCCTATTATTGTTATATATCCCTCTGATTTTTCTTATTTCTTCCAAAGTTTCTTTGATGGGGCTGATTCGTTGAGACTGTTGAGGTATCGTTCCCAACTGATTTTTTTAGTTATCTATTTATATATTGTTTTCAGGCTTGTTTCTTTATTGTAGTCAATCAGGTTTTCCATTGTTTTGTGTCTTCGATATCTGTAAAATGATTTGTTGGCAGACTTTACTGCTTCCCCGCTCTCATTATTCCACCAGGGGACTAGCGACTTTTTTAAGGCACTCTCCGTTTTCCCCACGGTTGTTGTTGCTACCGCTTTTATTATATCGATAAATTCTTCGACTAACTTGTCTATGTTTTCCGTCTTGGATATTGGAAATTTGTTGGCAAACATCAAATCAATGGATTGGGTATATTTTACCAGTCAGGAGATTTCAAATTCCATCTCGTAGTTTTAAGCGGTTCTTCAGTCTTATTTACAAATTGAAGTTTCAGAGGAAAATGGTCGCTATCAAATAATTCGTCAAAAGTATCCCACTTCATGTGCCTTGCTATATCAGGTAATAGGGTCAGGTTATTTTACTCTCTGGTATTTAAAAGTGAGTAAAATTGATTCTTAGTGAGTTTCTCTGCAGGTAAATTCTTTATATTTCATTTTGCACCAGGAATCCCCTGAAGCATACCTTACCCGAAGAACCGAACGGGGGAATAGTTTCCCTTCTGATTACCAGCGTTTTACCTTAGAAAGATCCATGACCATTAGAGATATTTTTTAAGTAAAACATAATGTTAGTAGGGCATTCCAACCTACATTACATCCCTCAAGAAAGCCTGGGGTGACATCGTAAAATATTTTCCAATCATTATATTCTTTTTTTTTATTTGATTTTATTTAACATCGCTTCAACTGCTGAGGCCATTAGCGACGACTGCTCTTAAATCAAGTTTGTTCGTTTTAGGTACATCAGAGTCCTCGGCAGTTCATTATCATTTTTGAAAGGTTGGCACGGGATGAATGTCCAAATTTATTCTTTCTATTTCATAATTCTTGCATTCAAATAGATGATTGACGGTAATTTGAACATTGTCGCAGCTCTGGCAGGTTGGTTGGTACTGCCCTAAAAGTAAGTGGAGATGTGTCAACTTAGTATGACCAATTCTTAACCTGCTTATAATACTGCACTATTTTGGCGTTAGGCCGTTTCGAGGGATCCAGGCAGTGTTTTTTTCTTTTATTTGATGGAGGTGGTTTTGCGGAAGGCTCTTCCACTTTTCATCCCACTTTTCTTTAATTTCATTTCTTATTACTGCCAGCCATTCCGACAAAAAAATGGATCTTAACAAGGGGACATCACTTTTTGCAGCTGCTTTAGCCCCCGCATCAGCTCGTTCGTTGCCGCTTATTCCTACATGCGAAGGGACCCATAACAGTGAAAATGTTTTATTGTTTTCATTTAAGGCCATATTCATGCTCTGAATTTTCTGTAAAATTAAGTTTCCTGTCCAAAGCTGTTCTAATGCGTTTATCACTGATAGTGAGTCAGTTACAATGACAGATTTCTCTCTGCTATTATTTGTTATGTGTTCGTAGGCTTTTAATATTGCCCATGCTTCACACGAAAATATAGAGTTTAGCTCGTTCATTCGCCATTGGTATGTGCTTGCTTCCGTCACTACACAACTGCCTGCACTGTTATCATATTTAGATCCGTCAGTGAAAATGAATTTGTGATTAGGGAATTGGTTGAATATGATTTCACTGTACCTATATTTTATCATTTCTGGTGTAGGGTTCTTCGAAATCGGTAGTAGTTTTTTGTAATTTCTAATAGGTGGCATTGTCCAGGGCGGTGAATACCCAATCGCTAGGGGTTCAATGTCCGCCTGTACATACCATTTTAAAGTGATAGAGATAGGCTGCGACTCGGTGGCAAAGTTCTTCTATATTTGAAATACTATTTCTGTTATCTGGGTTTTCACGGTTTAGTGCAACAAAATTACGTAGAGTATCGCTGTAAAAGTGATCTGGCATTTTTAAAATTTTTGCTGCGTACCGAAGTGCCAGAAATTTCCTTCTATAATGTAAGGGCAATTCTCCAGGTTCACTAAGTATTGAAGACGCTGGGCTTGTTCTGAAAGCTCCGACAGCAATTCTTAAGGCCGTATTCTGTATCGAATCAAGCTTTTTTAACAGGCTATTGGCTGTTGTTGTTGATGTTGAAAAGCTGATGAGTAAACGATGCAACCATAATCAAGCTTAGACCTTATTAGAGTTCTATATGTTGTCAGCATTATTTTTCTGTCTGCTCCCCAGCTTTGGTGGAAAAGTATTTTTAAGATGTTTAACCTTTTGATACAGTCCTGTTTTAATTTTTCAATCTGGCCTTTCCATTTTAATTTCTGATCCAATGATAGCCCAACAAACTGTTTATCAAAATATTTCTTAGATTTTCAGATTTATTTTTTCTTGAAAAAATGATAGCCTGTTATTTTTCGGCAGAAAATCCAAAGCCGGTCCCCATTCTTATATTTTAATGACCAATAATTATAAAAAATATTTTTTAAAGATTTTTTCCCAAAAACATTTTGTCATTTTATAGGGCTACACTGATTGCATTATCAGGCAGCCATTCCTGTAACAGTGACCTGGCATTTGTAAAATTTTGGCTGCGTACCCCATTTTTCCAGTTGTAAAATCGTCGATTGCATGATCTGTTGCGTGAGGTTTAGATCTCTTCCTTTGCAGCAGAGTAATAAATCATCGGCGTAAAGAAACCCTTTAACTGGGAGAGTTATCCGATCTGCAATATCATTTATAGCAATAAGAAATTGAGTAAATAAGTTTTTACCAAATAAGTTTTTTATTGATGATCGATTCCATCAGCTTACACATGGTACACGCCAAGGAAATTGGCCTGTACTGCCCTACTAGGAAAAAAGGCCTTAAGTCCAAAAAAAATGAAAATTGAGTTAAGGTCAAATTACGGTTTTGTAGGTGGTTTTCTACCTGTTTTCGAGGTTAGAAAGCGGCAACTCCACTCCTTCAATGAGAAAAACGCTAATGAAATATGCCTTATGTCCTAAATTGTCTGACATTCTAGTGAATCCCATTTTATACTAAAAAAAGCCAAAATCGATTTTTTTTTTTAAACTAAAACTGGGTTTTTATTTTTTATATCAAATTATTTGATCCTTTAAATGTACATTTTAGAGAAAAAAGGGTGTGAAGAAGTATATATTACGTTTTATTGAATATCTCAATTCCAAGTGAAGTGGAGTTGAGGCTTTCTTCCTAAGCAGGGCAGAATAGTTTCTATGGGGATCTTGTCTATTTTTATTTAGTTTTAATATTGGGACAGTAGACTTTTTCCATCTCGTTGGGAAGACATTTTGTGTCCAAATCGTATTATATACACAGAGAAGGTATTTCTTACCTGATGGGGGCAATTTCTTAAGGAATACGCCGGTATGTCATCAGGTCCTGGAGAAGAACCTTTCATATTCTTTAGACATTCTTCTAATTCTCTTTCTTGTAATAGAGAGTTTAAGAAGTGTTCATTGTCTGCTTGAACATTTGGGTGATCAATCACGACTGGTTTTGGAGGGATCATGCAATTAGATGTTGATGATTGGAGAGAGAAATGGTTACCCAATATGTTAGTAATACCGGTACAATCGGTAATGGTTTCACTTCCGTTGGTCTTCTTATTATTGTTATATATCCCTCTGATTTTTCTTATTTTTTCCAAAGTTTCTTTGATGGGGCTGATTCGTTGAGACTGTTGAGGTATCGTTCCCAACTGATTTTTTTAGTTATCTATTTATATATTGTTTTCAGGCTTGTTTCTTTTTTGTAGTCAATCAGGTTTTCCATTGTTTTGTGTCTTCGACATCTGTAAAATGATTTTTTGGCAGACTTTACCGCTTCCCCGGACTCATTATTCCACCAGGGGACTAGTGACTTTTTTAAGGCACTCCCTGTTTTCCCCACGGTTGTTGTTGCTACCGTTTTTATTATATCGATAAATTCTTCGACTAACTTGTCTATGTTTTCCGTCTTGGATATTGGAAATTTGTTGGCAAACATCAAATCAATGGATTGGGTATATTTTGACCAGTCAGGAGATTTTAAATTCCATCTCGTAGTTTTAAGCGGTTCTTCAGTCTTATTAACAAATTGAAGTTTCACAGGAAAATGGTCGCTATCAAATAATTCGTCAAAAGTATCCATCCCACTTCATGTGCCTTGCTATATCAGAGCTACAGAAGGATAAATCTATATTACTTAAGGTACCATTGGATGAACAGAAATGTGTAAGGTTTATGAGAATTTTATACAATAATGCTTGGATCATCTAAGAGCTTTTCTAATATTTTTCCTATTTTATCAAGTTTGTGGGAGCCCCAGGTAGGGCTAGGACTGTGCCAGTCTCCTAAGACTGAGAACGGCTTTGGAAGTTGGGAGAACAAACTGTGAATATCTCCAAAGGAATCTTTTTTAAATTTAGTTCTCTGCATCATTAACAATTCCTTTATATAACTTTATATCAGTTACAAGTCTAAAAATTCTTTGAAAAAATAATAATAAATATACTAAAATACATAATTTAATAAAGTGTCCAATATAACTAGCGATAATTTAAGCATACATACCTTAAAGTCATATTTAAAATTTTCATAAAATTATTGGGGGTCATTTATCCTCTCTCCATGGTCAAAATAACATTACATTAAAACCAAACTTTGTCCCTTGAAAGACTTGATCAATTTTAAGTACTTGTAAATAATTATTTATGCAAATATACTAAAATATGTCTACAACACCTACAAAACAACATAAGAATTTTTTTTTATTTTATTTTAAATATTTCATTAAAACCTTTAATTATGAAATTTTGTAAATTATTTTATGGAAGATTTATTTCATAAAATCTAATAGTAGGTAATAGGGTCAGGTTATTTTACTCTCTGGTATTTAAAAGTGAGTAAAATTGATTCTTAGTGAGTTTCTCTGTACGTAAATCTCACCCCGTAAACGGGGGAATAGTTTACCATCTGATAAAGGGCGTTTTACCTTAGAAAGATCCATGACTATTAGAGATATTTTTTAAGTAAAACATAACGTTAGTAGGGCGTTCCAACCTACATTACATCCCTCAAGAAAGCCTGAGGAGGGGGCTCTCACATTGTTGGTCAGTGAGTCCATCAGAATTAGCCGGGGTGAACTTGCAAGGAATTTCCACCAACTATCCCCAGATCTGCCACCCATGGGCCAAATATTCCTAATATTATTCTTTCAAAATTTGTTAAGGGAAAACAATGAAATAAAGATTATTCTATTGCTATGATACTTGAGTGTATTTAGATAAAAGAAATATCGAATATGAAATTCTTTCGCTCTAAAATACTTCTTGATTGACAAATCTTTTAATCTGTTACTAAGTTAATAATTTGGCTAGTAAGAACAGTATATGAATGTGACATACGTAGTTTTTGATGGTGACTTTCAAGTCAGAGTAGTTTTTCAAAGACCTTTTTTTAAGTATTTTTATTTTAATGACGAGTATCATTCCTAAGTATTTTTATTTTAATGACCAATAATTATAAAAAATCTTTTTTTAAGATTTTTTTCCAAAAAATGCTTTTTGTTGCAATATTTTGCACAAATTGTGTAGTAAATATTTTGTAAATATACACTACACTAATTGCATTAGCAGGCAGCCATACCATTTCAACAGCCATTCCTACAGTTAAAACAAGCATTTCTTACTTAATTAATATGAATGTGACATATGTAGTTTTTGATGGGGACTTTCAAGTCAGAGTAGTTTGAAGAAGTCATGATTGGGAGTTTTTCAAAGATCTTTATTTAAGTATTTTTATTTTAATGACGAGTATCATTCCTAAGTATTTTTATTTTAATGACGAGTATCATTCCTAAGTATTTTTATTTTAATGACCAATAATTATAAAAAATCTTTTTTTAAGATTTTTTTCAAAAATTGTGTATAATGTAATGTATGTGTTAGTGTACTACACTAATTGCATTAGCAGGCAGCCATACCATTTCAACAGCCATTCCTACAGTTAAAACAAGCATTTCTTACATTAATATGAATGTGACATATGTAGTTTTTGATGGGGACTTTCAAGTCAGAGTAGTTTGAAGAAGTCATGATTGGGCGTTTTTCAAAGATCTTTATTTAAGTATTTTTATTTTAATGACGAGTATCATTCCTAAGTATTTTTATTTTAATGACGAGTATCATTCCTAAGTATTTTTATTTTAATGACCAATAATTATAAAAAATCTTTTTTTAAGATTTTTTTTCAAAAATTGTGTATAATGTAATGTATGTGTTAGTGTACTACACTAATTGCATTAGCAGGCAGCCATACCATTTCAACAGCCATTCCTACAGTTAAAACAAGCATTTCTTACATTAATATGAATGTGACATATGTAGTTTTTGATGGGGACTTTCAAGTCAGAGAGAGTAGTTTGAAGAAGTCATGATTGGGAGTTTTTCAAAGATCTTTATTTAAGTATTTTTATTTTAATGACGAGTATCATTCCTAAGTATTTTTATTTTAATGACGAGTATCATTCCTAAGTATTTTTATTGTAATGACCAATAATTATAAAAAATCTTTTTTTAAGATTTTTTTTCAAAAATTGGTTTTTAGTGTACTACACTAATTGCATTAGCAGGCAGCCATACCATTTCTACAGCTATTCCTACAGTTAAATCAAGCATTTCTTACATTAATATGAATGTGACATATGTAGTTTTTGATGGGGACTTTCAAGTCAGAGAGAGTAGTTTGAAGAAGTCATGATTGGGAGTTTTTCAAAGATCTTTATTTAAGTATTTTTATTTTAATGACGAGTATCATTCCTAAGTATTTTTATTTTAATGACGAGTATCATTCCTAAGTATTTTTATTGTAATGACCAATAATTATAAAAAATCTTTTTTTAAGATTTTTTTTCAAAAATTGGTTTTTAGTGTACTACACTAATTGCATTAGCAGGCAGCCATACCATTTCAACAGCCATTCCTACAGTTAAAACAAGCATTTCTTACATTAATATGAATGTGACATATGTAGTTTTTGATGGGGACTTTCAAGTCAGAGAGAGTAGTTTGAAGAACTCATGATTGGGAGTTTTTCAAAGATCTTTATTTAAGTATTTTTATTTTAATGACGAGTATCATTCCTAAGTATTTTTATTTTAATGACGAGTATCATTCCTAAGTATTTTTATTGTAATGACCAATAATTATAAAAAATCTTTTTTTAAGATTTTTTTTCAAAAATTGGTTTTTAGTGTACTACACTAATTGCATTAGCAGGCAGCCATACCATTTCTACAGCTATTCCTACAGTTAAATCAAGCATTTCTTACATTAATATGAATGTGACATATGTAGTTTTTGATGGGGACTTTCAAGTCAGAGAGAGTAGTTTGAAGAAGTCATGATTGGGAGTTTTTCAAAGATCTTTATTTAAGTATTTTTATTTTAATGACGAGTATCATTCCTAAGTATTTTTATTTTAATGACGAGTATCATTCCTAAGTATTTTTATTGTAATGACCAATAATTATAAAAAATCTTTTTTTAAGATTTTTTTTCAAAAATTGGTTTTTAGTGTACTACACTAATTGCATTAGCAGGCAGCCATACCATTTCAACAGCCATTCCTACAGTTAAATCAAGCATTTCTTACATTAATATGAATGTGACATATGTAGTTTTTGATGGGGACTTTCAAGTCAGAGTAGTTTGAAGAAGTCATGATTGGGAGTTTTTCAAAGATCTTTTTTTAAGTATTTTTATTTTAATGACGAGTATCATTCCTAAGTATTTTTATTTTAATGACCAATAATTATAAAAAATCTTTTTTTAAGATTTTTTTTCAAAAAATGCTTTTTGTTGCAATATTTTGCACAAATAGTGTAGTATACTACACCAATTGCAGTGTTAGTGTACTACACTAATTGCATTAGCAGGCAGCCATTCCAAATTATATAAATCTTTTTTTAAGATTTTTTTTCAAAAATTGCTTTTACTTGCAACCAATTGCAGTGTTAGTGTACTACACTCATTGCATTAGCAGGCAGCCATTCCAAATTATATAAATCTTTTTTTAAGATTTTTTTCCAAAAAATGAGTATATAGCAATACTACACTCATTGCATTAGCAGGCAGCCATTCAATTTCAACAGCCATTAAAACAGTTAAAACAATTATTTCTTACATTAATATGAATGTGACATATGTAGTTTTTGATGGGGACTTTCAAGTCAGAGTAGTTTGAAGAAGTCATATTTGGGAGTTTTTTTTAAGTATTTTTATTTTAATGACGAGTATCATTCCTAAGTATTTTTATTTTAATGACCAATAATTATAAAAATCTTTTTTTAAGATATTTTTTCAAAAAATGTATTTTACACAAATAGTGTAGTAAATATTTTATTAAGGTACCATTGGATGAACAGAAATGTGTAAGGTTTATGAGAATTTTATAGAATAATGCTTGGATCTTCTAAGAGCTTTTCTAATATTTTTCCTATTTTATCAAGTTTGTGGGAGCCCCAGGTTGGGCTATGACTGTGCCAGTCTCCTAAGACTAAGAACGGCTTTGGAAGTTGGGAGAACAAATTGTGAATATCTCCAGAGGAATCTTTTTTAAATTTAGTTCTCTGCATCATTAACAATTCCTTTATATAACTTTATATCAGTTACAAGTCTAAAAATTCTTTGAAAAAATAATAATAAATATACTAAAATACATAATTTAATAAAGTTAAAATAACTTCTTTGTCCAATATAACTAGCGATAATTTAAGCATACATACCTTAAAGTCATATTTAAAATTTTCATAAAATTATCCTCCCTCCATGGTCAAAATAATATTATATTAAAACCAAACTTTGTTCCTTGAAAGACTTGATCAATTTTAAGTACTTGTAAATAATTATTTATGCAAATATACTAAAATATGTCTACAACATCTACAAAACAACATAAGAATTTTTTTTATTTTATTTTAAATATTTCATTAAATCCTTTAATTATGAAATTTTGTAAATTATTTTATGGAAGATTTATTTCATAAAAGCTAATAGTAAAAATTTAAAAAAAAAACGGGGGAATAGTTTACCATCTGATAACGAGCGTTTTACCTTAGAAAGATCCATGACTATTAGAGATATTTTTTAAGTAAAACATAACGTTAGTAGGGCGTTCCAACCTACATTACATCCCTCAAGAAAGCCTGAGGAGGGGGCTCTCACATTGTTGGTCAGTGAGTCCATCAGAATTAGCCGGGGTGAACTTGCAAGGAATTTCCACCAACTATCCCCAGATCTGCCACCCATGGGCCAAATATTCCTAATATTATTCTTTCAAAATTTGTTAAGGGAAAACAATGAAATAAAGATTATTCTATTGCTATGATACTTGAGTGTATTTAGATAAAAGAAATATCGAATTTTTTCTCATTTGTCAACTGAGTTTCTGATGGAATAGTCAATGTAAAACAAGAAAATTAGTATAAGCGAATTTTGGGAAATATCAAGGAATCCTTAGCGCCAATGGTTGAAGAGTCTTTTAGAGTTTAAGCATTGCAAAGGAGGTTACAAATCCATCAAGAAACTAACTCACGTAAGTAAACAATTATTTTTTTTATGTAAAAATATTTATTCTTTCGCTCTAAAATACTTGATTGACAAATCTTTTAATCTGTTACTAAGTTAATAATTTGGCTAGTAAGAACAGTATATGAATGTGACATATGTAGTTTTTGATGGGGACTTTCAAGTCAGAGTAGTTTGAAGAAGTCATAATTGGGAGTTTTTCAAAGACCTTTTTTTAAGTATTTTTATTTTATTGACGAGTATCATTCCTAAGTATTTTTATTTTAATGACCAATAATTATAAAAAATCTTTTTTTAAGATTTTTTTTCAAAAATTATTATTTTTGTACTATTTGTAAACAAATAGTGTAGTAAATATTTTGTATATATACTACACTAATTGCATTAGCAGGCAGCCATTCCTACAGTTAAAACAAGCATTTCTTACTTAATATTAATGTGACATATGTAGTTTTTGATGGGGACTTTCAAGTCAGAGTAGTTTGAAGAAGTCATAATTGGGAGTTTTTCAAAGATCTTTTTTTAAGTATTTATATTTTAATGACGAGTATCATTCCTAAAAATTTTTATTTTAATGACCAATAATTATAAAAAATCTTTTTTTAAGATTTTTTTCCAAAACACATAAACATAATAAAAACTTTTATGTTCTAAGACAATAAGTGTAGATTTAAATTTTTAAATCAAAATATTTACTACACTCATTGCATTAGCAGGCAGCCATTTCTAATTAAAAAAAAAAATCTTTTTATAAGATTTTTTTCCAAAAAATGAGTATATAGCAATACTACACTCATTGAATTAGCAGGCAGCCATTCAATTTCAACAGCGATTAAAACAGTTAAAACAATTATTTCTTACATTAATATGGATGTGACATATGTAGTTTTTGATGGGGACTTTCAAGTCAGAGTAGTTTGAAGAAGTCATATTTGGGAGTTTTTTTTAAGTATTTTTATTTTAATGACGAGTATCATTCCTAAGTATTTTTATTTTAATGACCAATAATTATAAAAAATCTTTTTTTAAGATTTTTTTTTCAAAAATTATTATTTGTAAACAAATAGTGTCGTAAATAATTTGTATATATACTACACTAATTGCATTAGCAGGCAGGCATACCATTTCAACAGCCATTCCTACAGTTAAAACAAGCATTTCTTACTTAATTAATATGAATGTGACATATGTAGTTTTTGATGGGGACTTTCAAGTCAGAGTAGTTTGAAGAAGTCATAATTGGGAGTTTTTTAAAGATCTTTTTTTAAGTATTTATATTTTAATGACGAGTATCATTCCTAAGTATTTTTATTTTAATGACCAATAATTATAAAAAATCTTTTTTTAAGATTTTTTTCCAAAAAATGCTTTTTGTTGCAATATTTTGCACAAATAGTGTAGTATACTACACCAATTGCAGTGTTAGTGTACTACACTAATTGCATTAGCAGGCAGCCATTCCAAATTATAAAAATCTTTTTTTAAGATTTTTTTCCAAAAATTGTTTTCGTTACAAATAGTGTAGTATATCTTTAAATTTTTAAATAAAAATATTTACTACACTCATTGTATTAGCAGGCAGCCATTCCAAATTATAAAAATCTGTTTATAAGATTTTTTTCCAAAAAATGAGTATATAGCAATACTACACTCATTGCATTAGCAGACAGCCATTCCATTTCATCAGTCATTCCAACAGATAAAACAAGTATTTCTTACATTAATATAAACGTGACATATGTAGTTTTTGATGGGGACTTTCAAGTCAGAGTAGTTTGAAGAAGTCATAATCGGGAGTTTTTCAATGATTTTTTAAGTATTTTTATTTTAATTTTTTAAAGAGAAAAGATAGGCCCTCGACCGGGATTTGAACCCGGAACCTTTGTCTCACCGTGACATGTCATGTATGACATCACATGACATGTCACGGTGAGACAAAGGTTCCGGGTTCAAATCCCGGTCGAGGGCCTATCTTTTCTCTTTAAAAAATAAAAATATTTATAACTCATAAAAAATGACCAATAATTATAAAAAATTATATTTTTATTTTAATGACGAGTATCATTCCTAAGTATTTTTATTTTAATGACCAATGATTTTAAAAAATCTTTTTTTCAAAAAATTTTAAATTTTAAATCTAAGTCAATAACTGTAGATTTTAATTTTTAAATCAAAATATTTACTACACTCATTGCATTAGCAGGCAGCCATTCCAAATTATAAAAATCTTTTTTTAAGATTTTTTTTCAAAAAATTTATTTTGCACAAATAGTGTAGTAAATATTTTGTAAATATACACTACACTAATTGCATTAGCAGGCAGCCATTCAATTTCAACAGTCATTAAAACAGTTAAAACAATTATTTCTTACATTAAGTTAAGACGTCATATATAGTACATATCGAGCTTCAGCAAATCCAGCTGGTGGAGTCGATATCAACGATGTGATCGATGCTGGCGGATTCGATGGGTGTAAAAGTGTCCAAAATAACTAGTGATATTTTAAGTATAGATAATGTCATTAAATATAGATAAAGTCATATTTAAAATTTTCATAAAATTCTTGGGGATCATTTATCCTCCATGGTCAAAATAATATTACATTAAAACCCAACTTTGATTTTAACCAAGGCGTTTTAAGTGGTTTTATAGGGCTACACTGATTGCATTAGCAGGTAGCCACTCCTGCTACTGGATTCAGTGAAGCGAACCATCCACTATAAAAAAAGGGTAACGAAACCAAAGGCAGAACCTCATGGGTGGTTTGGAATACTGCCTATCTCATAGGTAAGTATTTTTTCTTCTTTTACTTGTTTTTAATTTATAATTTACAAATAAATATATTTTTTATTAGCGTGTTTATAATTTAATATTATTCAAGATTCAAACCATTCATTCTTCATTATTCGTCCGAATATGTATGTGCTATTTGCTAATTTCGTTTTATTTTCAACCTTCATCATGTTATTTATAACCTTCTTCTTCTTCCTCATTGAGCCTTTCAGCGTTAAAAAGGAGTTTTTGAAAGATTTTTTTCCATAAAATCGGAAATTTGTTCGGCCACATCTGCCTCGAGGGAGCAGTAGTTTTAGGGCTTCCTAGACTTAAGCTGGGGGTTGGAGAAGAGGGCACGCCTAAGATAATTCCAAAAGAATCAAGATTTATCCATCTGAGCATCTCTACGTCAACGCAAATACGCTATGTGTCATATTTATTTCTTGTTATATATTTGTTAACCAATAATTTTGTTTATACTTAAATAAACTGTTATGTTTTTCAATACAGCCCACCAGATTATAACCATATCTGGCTGATGAGAAATTAATGGAAATATCTCTAATTTGAATGTGATCACTTTAATTGAACATTTGGACCTCCAGGCCTGATATTTAAAAATTTTGGAAACAAAATTATATTGTTTAATACTTTTTTCGCAGCTGGGTTTTTACCTAAACAGATAAAAAAGAAGTTTGGTTGATTCTTGTCGCTTTGAGTCTTATCGTTGGTTGATAAATACTCACCTCTAGTTATTTCATGAAAGACAGTATTTGTGTGTTTGACCATTATTTCAATTAATTCCTTTTAATCATAAATGGTTCTTCTAGTTAAAATAACATGTGTGTAATTCTTTTTTACAATGTGCTGATAATGCGGTGCTCGTTTTAGCTTTAGGTTTGAGATTATTTTGATGATGATAAATTCGGTTTTTTAAATGTGTACTTGTTTGTCCAATGTATTTTCCTTCACAATTATTACAAGTAAGTTTGTTTGTTTTCTTGGGTTTAGGGGCGTAAAACATCTAGGTCATCAACGCCCGTTGGTTATTAAGTTATGGTAACCAATATTACAAGTAAGTTCATATATTAAATTTTTATTTTGTAAAATTGGTATCTTGTCTTTTTGGCTGTTTATTATGTTTTTGATTGGGTTTCTTGTTTTATGTGCTATCCCTATTTCTGGTATGTCGTAATTTATAAAAGTTGGTTCAATTTTTTCTGATAGGCCTCTGATGTAGGCCTATTATATTTTGTTTTATTATGTTTTAATACCATATCCTGTGCTTCTGTTACCTTATGAATTTTGTTATTGGCTATAAGAAGATCTATATTATCAGTTTCTTTTATAAAGATATTAGTTATTTTAGATTGGGACGGTTTAATTTTTATTGCTTTATTATGGCTATGTATTTTTGAATTATTAATAGATTCTTTTAGTTAATTTATTGTTTATATGTATAGGTAATTGTCTTTTTTACTATTAATTAAATTGCTTTGCTTATGCCATAAACATTTTATTAGTTTGATTGTAAAGGCGTTGTTCAGAAGGATTTTTCAGAAGGATACCTTAAACAGCCTTGTTTTTCCTTAAAATAATTAAGTAAATAATAGATTATAGTTTGATATTTAGATACCTGACCGTGTCTACTGCCACACTTTTTTTTATTGTAGTTTGTAAACCTGGAGGAACGGCATACTTTGTTAGTAGTATTTTAGTTTACTTACTCATTTTTGTTTTAATGTTGTATTTACAATTAAGCGTTAAGTTTTATTTATAATTAAAACAAAAAAATGTAAAAAACTTGAAAAAATATGAAAATACAATTGTACTAGTATGTAATGTACTATAAATGTACGGAACATGCAGAGCAATAAACGACCTTCACGTGAAGGGAAAAAAGAAAAGTATATATATATATATATATATATATATATATATTTATATATATATATAGTGTTACGGTCACAGAAAGACGGGCGCGGGAATTGGCGATTCCTGGAAGGAAACAAAGCCCCCTTGTTGGCAGAGATGAAAGAGGGCTTTTCCCGAAAGCTCCAGATCCCTTCTCGTGTGTTTCAGATCTTTTCTACTGCTATTTAAAGAGCATCTCGGCGCGAGTAGAGACAGAGTTTTAAAGCACGCGGTACGGTGAACATCTGAATCAGTGATAAGCCAGTGTAATAAGTCAGTGACAGTTTGTGATTGCAATTGTGTGTCAGTTTGTTATATTCAGAGGTCGGTGGGCTTTAATTAGTGAACTGTAAGTGTTAATTAGCAGTTATTAACTAGTTAAATAGCAGTTGTAATTTTATGTGATTTGCACAAGCTTATGTAAATAGTTAAGCTATTTAGTAATAGTAATATCTTATATTATTGTAACAATTAAATAGAAAGTAGGCCTAGATTATAAATATTTAAAATATTGTTATTGTAAATTTATCTCAGTTAATAATTTATTTGTTAGTACTTTAATTGTTAATAGTACAATTGTATTCTTTTATCACTTTTGTAAATAAATATTAGTATCTTTAATTAAGGATTGTTTAAGTCATTTTTAATACCCAGTAGCCTGTAACAATATATTTATTTATACATCTATGTATAAATGTATAATCAAATAAATATATACATATACATAAATTACATTAAATTGGAATTTCTTAATAATGATTACTACGATTTAGTTGAAGATATTCCACTACAACTGAGAAGGAACATGTGGTTTCAAGTAGATGGTTGTCTTCCACATTACGAAAGAGTTATACGACAATGGCTAAATGCTAATTATCCTAATCAATGGATTGGCCGTGCAGGACCAGTGGCTTGGCCTGCTCGCTCTCCAGACCTGACACCACTGGATTTTTTTGTTTGGGGTGATATTAAACGAAAAGTCTATGCAAGGCCAGCGAATGACCTTAATTCTTTACATAGAAGTATAATTGAGTCTTCCAGTGCCGTTCTGCTACTGCTGCTATTGAAGAAAGATGCCGAGCCTGTCTGAATGCTCAAGGAAATCACTTTGAACATTTAATGTGAATGTTAATGGTTTACATTTAATAAATAAAGTAGTTGGAACAAATAAAATAAGTTTTATTTATTTACTGTGCCTAAATAATTCGTAACAATGAAATCTTTAGATGTGAATATCTCCTAAACAAAGAGTTTGGGGACATACCTTCATAGGAAATTTTTTTCTTGTTTTGAGGTCCTTAGTTCAAATTTTCAGTTTGGCCATTTAACCCTGAAACACCCTGTGTAATGTCAGTCTAATACAAAAGCAGTTACATAACATAGTATAGTATGCACAGGATGGGTTCTTCCTAGGATCACTGTTGTTCAAACCCAGCTGGGGTCTGTTTCGGAATACGCATGCACATTATTTTTTAAATATATGTTATTTAGTATCAGTTACTTTTATTGATAACTGTTATTACCTAATAGAAATAAAAATGTAAAGAAAGATAGAATCATGTAGTTTACTGATAGTACGAGTACATATCGCTGCTCCGGAAGTATAATGACACAACTGCAAAAATGAAATTTTACAGGACGCAAAAGAAAAATATGTATTTCCAATTTGTCTTAATAGAATGGCCTATTGATAGGTTTAATTCTTCTATTAGAGTAGTATATAAACAAAATTTTACAGTTGCGTCACTATACTTCCGATCATGAAGTATAATTTTAATATGAATTTTAAAGTATAATATGAATTTCTTAGAATTGGTGAAAATAGTTAAAAATCAAGAATCTAGCATAAAATATGCTCAAGATAAGGGTATTATATATTAAAAAAGTCTCTTTTCCAAGGGACATGAAATGAAGTAACCTCAGGAGCTCATACTCAAAGAATCGAATCTCTATGGTCATCTCTCAAGAGAAGGAACAAGAGAGAATTGGAATCAAGAAAAGGTACAAAACGAACGATGATAGATTCATACCTATGTGAATATATTTGAAGAAGGAGGTACGAAAACAGGGATTTATTTGAGCAGATACTGAAGAGTATTATGGATTTTTGTCCTCCAAATTGAAAATGTATATCTATAATTGTCTTGGTTATTTGTTGTGTTTTAAGTTATACATAAATACAAACATATGTTCTTTTATTTCTATTCGGTTTAAACAGTTATCAATGAAAGTTATTTCATATAAGTAATCATAATTACCGAATGCATGCGTTTTCCGAAACAGACCTCCTATGTGGGATATGGACACCCTCTTGGGGCTCACCCAGCCTCTATAAAGTGGCTACCCTAAATTTTCAATGGTGCTTGAGCGTGATATCGGACAAATCACCTCCCTGCACAACCATTTTCCTAGAGTACAGTCTCTACCAAGCACTGAACTCAAGATCCTATATGATTACATTGGATGGTACAGTTGTTTATATATTTCATTCATTCTTTTTGTTGGCTTCTTCCGGAGATTATCTCTACCTGGAGATGTCTAAGTCAAGGGTGGGGCTATAAAAATGAATTTGTAAAGTATATCACTTTTCTAACGATACTCCGAGTAACATTGATGCCTGGGTTTGTTCCAGAATATTATAATTTAGGTCAAATTCTTTTATGCTGTTCACCGTCATTTCCAGAATCAGTCCACTTGAGGATATGACTAACGGCAAAACCTTTCCTTTATCAAGCTTATATTTTATTAATATTATTGCAATGGTTATTTAGCCATCATATCTTGATCCCGGTACTACTCAGTTGTTAACTGAATATTCAAGAATACCAGTTTTACAATTATGCTATAAAGAAAAACATTCCTTGACAGAGGTAAATTTACAAATAAATTCGCCAAGAAGACATTTGAGGGTAAGGTAAAGGGCTGTGAGCTCCGTGGAGCAGGTGGCTGTAGAAGTGTCCTCCTGAATACATATCAGTCCTCTTCTCCAACTTCACGGCTCTTCAGGGAGAGCTACATCTGTAATCCTAACGCAATTTGCAAGTACCAATGTCTTCCTCCACGTTCCTCTTCCTCTCAAAGGATATAAACCAACATTTTTTTTTTTTTATAAATTTCTGTTGAGGCAACGTAGAAGAGGGAACAATAGTTAACTTTTTATGTTTATGTCTCATTGTAACTTAAGAGGTTATACCTCTTTGGTCAATAAAACTGACAGGTTCATAGATAGGTTAATAAGAAAATTGGGAACTTGTGTATTAGCTGGTCTGCATGAAACCAACCTCCTCTTTTCACTCGTCTCATTTGAATTATTTGTAATATATTTCAATTCGCATTAATATGAACAAGAAAGTTGGTGTTATCAGGTGGGATGCGGAGAGCGACAATTTCGGATACAAAATTACAAGTCTGAAGCCCCGTTTCGAGTTGATCCGAATCACTAGCTGAAAAAGATTAAATTTGACAAAAAAAAATATTAAGGAAAGTATTGAAAGCAAATCACAATAAACAAATGGTTTAATAATCAAACAAACAAATACCAAATAAATGGAACACCTTAAATATAAGTAATTAATTAATTAAATAAGTGTTTACAAAATATATCATAAAAGTGATGGTGTGAATATTTGTATGTTACTATTTATATATGTTACAATATTTATATAGTATACATATGTTAATATATTTTTATATGTTATTAATATATGTTACTATTTAAGAAAACCCTGATAATTAATAATTACTTTTGATTGAATAAAAAAAAAAATGTTAAAGTTCAATATTAATCACCCACTGGTGTATTGTGAAAATAACGACGTCTTGTACCTCGAGTCAGCAAATCCAGCTGGGGGAGTCAAAATCAACGATGTGATCGATGCGGACGAAAATCGATAGGTGATCGATGCGGTGATAATCGATAGGTGATAGCGAGAGACGTACAACCGTCCAACTTAGAATTAAATCGTCATGAAAAACAAAACAAGGAAATTTACATAAACTTAAAAACGACAAAAATAACTAATCTTTTAATGTTAAGGGCCTTTACAAGGTGTTGGGCAGAATTTAATTTAATATGTTATTTTGGGTAAGAGAAATGAATCCGTTTTCCAGTTATTGTTTATTCTTAATTTTCACTAATTATATGTTAATATGTTATTAATGGATCTTCTGGGATCTAGGTTCTCCCTAGGACTCAGCCTCTATAAAGGGGAAACCAAAAGGGGAGGAAAATCTAGCGGTTGAGCATCAACTCGGACAAATCATCTTTCTGCCCAACATTTGTCCTAGAAACAAATTTGTCTTTACCAAGTGCAGACAAATAACTATCAGGTTATAGTTGGGAGAGGGGACTTTCACGAGTAATTGACACCTTTTATATTCGGGATCACAACTTTACGTCACAGAAACAAGTCCCCATGTTAACGCCGAGGCCGCCCATCCCCTCGACTTAAATGCACTAGTAGGAAGGCTAAAGAGAGGGAAGCTCCATGAACTAATATAAAGTTGTTTTTTAAGTTCAGAGCTAGAGACATTTGAAGCTCCTTAATCGTGAAAAATAAAACTTTATTATGTATATATGTTTTAAGTGTGTTATTATTATCAGAAAAAATTGATAATAAGCTCGTAAAAGGCTTGATTGTAATATAAATATATATATATATATATATATATATATATATATATATATATATATAATATATAATATATATATAAGGCACGAATAAAGCCAGAAAAATTATTGTTATTTTTCGGTTCCGAAATTTAAAATTAGAATTTAAAAAACTATAATTATTCGAACTTCTCTATATGGGAATGAAACGTGGCCACTAAGTGTTCAGAAATAAGTTATTTCATAAAATATTGGTCCCAAATAAAGAAGAATCCACTGGAAAATATTCAGCGCGAAATTGCAGAGTATGCAGTCGGTTAGTAAAATTGGAGTTATATATAATATAAAATTAATAAATTAATAACAACGCGAAGGGCTTTTAGAGTTTTTGGGCTTTGTACGAAGGAATTCTTAAAAAGATAATTACTATGCACCAGGTGGAGTAAGTCCGAGGGGTAGACCAAGGCGTAGGTGGGAGGATCACGCTGAGGATGTTACTGGTTTGGTTTTGAGTGGTTATCCGTGGAAGGAAATTTGTAAGCAGCGATTGGAGATACCGGCATCAAACCTTCGGATTAGCTCAGCCTTTTATTGTTATTATTGTTTTTAGATGAATATATTATTTCCTGGTTGAGAAGTTAAGTAAATAATACGAATGAAGTAAGCGGGGGAAGCCCTGTTCAAATATACTACCTACTTCTAGCCCTACCGCATTATCGGTTCTTGAATAACACAGAATCTGTTATTTAATAGATTTAATTAAGGTTTCTATTCCGCAGGTTGTCGCTTCCAGTTGAGTTACAAATTTTACCTGTTTATTCCTTTCATATTTAATATTTTCCAAAAATACAAGTTAACATGAGTTTTAGTGTGGAAAATGAATGTAATTACGGGTAATGACTAGATTTCGGTAATCATTTCATCGAAAAATAAAAGTTACAGCTATCATTTTGAAGTATATATGATATTCTATTGTAGATACGTTCATTTCTAGACGAAATGGTTATTCAAGTATAAGCAATATTTTCCCTCCCTGCTTGGTCTGTATAAATTCTGCGGCATTGTACCGGTTTTGAGAACCCGCCTTCAGCGGACTCTTCTATCGTAGAACTGAAAATACCCCCGGGTAGAAAAGAAGCATTTATATTTATGTATTGTACAATATATATTTATATTGTAGTGTAAACATTTTTAAATAAATGGAGTTTAGAAACAAATCAAGTATAAGCATTTCCCAAAATTACATTCTCTTTTCCATACTAAAGGTCTGTTATCTTCTAAAGTTTGTAAATATTAAAAGGGAAGCGAATGAAAAGTTAAAACTTGTTTCGACTCAAATGCGAAATAATTACCTTAATTTATAGCAAAAATGTGTTTGAAATTAGAACAGAGCGATGAGCAAAAATATTCATTTTATCGTAAAAAAAGTGGGGTGCTTGGTGATAATTATTGTAAATAGTTTATTGAATGATATTGGTAAAAGTGCAGTCTTTATTACAATATCTTAAAAAGCATCTCGTACTTGTTTTACGATAAAATTATATTTTTTTTGTTCATTAATATAGTCATATTTTAAACTTATTGAAAATTATTATCTATTTCTTAGTTATGTTTTCTATTAAAGCATGTTTTATAGTTTTTAAACTGTTATATATTTTGGTTGCTACACGCCTCAGTACTAGGCACAAGATACTATCGTGTCTTCGGATATGAAAAGTCGCTAATCACGAAGACCCTGGTCAAGATAAGGAGACAAACATATTAAATTATCATATTTTTTAAATATTTTATTTGAAAAGAAAAGATATGACCAGGACCGGGATATTAAATTATTATATTGCTATAAGTCCTTGAGAAGTGTGCAAAGTTTCTATTTAATCCCATGTTCTGAATTGGGCGTGAATCGAGTTCGAAGATTCTGTTAGACACATACTTTTATATAGGCGAAGCTAATAAAAGCGTTTTAATAAAAGAAAGATTTTTATCAGTCTTACATCATATATTTTTATTATATCTGGGTTAATACAAGTAGGTTGGAAAGTCATTAATCACTATAGAATACTAAAAAAAAAAAAATTAACTGATATTTTTAATGAAATAGTATTTTGTTCATTGTCGGAAATATTAAGTATATTCCACTTAGTATAATTAATATATTCAACAAGCCGTATTATGATTTCTCTGAAAATATTTTTAAAATTACTGTTATATGGAAAAAAATGTTATCTTCAATCAATCATTTTTTATGAAAATTGGATGCCGTTTAGTTTTATTATGAATTTAATGAAACAATATTAAATTTTAAATTCAAAGAGCCTCCCTCTCCTTGGAATTAAAAAATATACCGAGCTGTGTATTTTAAAGTAATGAATAATTCCATTGATTTAAAAGTGAAATCAGTTAATATTTTTATGTATATTTAATATATATACGTCAATATGTCTCTACTATATGTAATATGTTTCTATTATTATTATCTATTGTTTCTATTATATGTTTAATATGTTAATATGTTTCTACTTTATGTAATATGTTTCTACTATATGTAATATGTTTCTATTATTATTATCTATTGTTTCTATTATATGTTTCTACAATATGTAATACTAGCTTTTCCCGCGACTTCGTCCGCGTTGATTTTAAATATAAATCTATGTTAAGTTTAAATGGGGAGTGAATGTTGAATTCTATAAATGAACTCATTATTATAAACAATGACTTAGATCCATTAGAGTCATTTGAAAGCATCCGTTATATTTCTGAGTGTTCGATAGAAAATGACGTGATTCTGGTGTTTCACTAAGAACTAAAGAATGCCATGGCTCTGGTGGCAAGGGCAATGGTGGTAATTTAACCTTGTCACTGAGACAGTACAATCCAGGCGTTTCTCCAGCGAACTTCAATGCACCACAATGGTTGCACACAACCTCTATTGAGCCAATTTGAACGGAAGGATGCGAGCTATAGTCAATTGTACAATCGTAATGAAACGCTACTCGATTCAAATCAACATTTGAAGAACTTCTTATGCGTTTATTTTGATTTTCACGTTGTTGAGTTGTTTGATTTGCTCGACGAATGCTCATTGTTAACCAACGTTTAACGTTCCATTTGCCATCTGTCTTTCTTCTTGTGTTTGTGATGCATGAAGTCGGGCCAAACTAACACGGTGCTGTTCTCGTGCGATTTCTTATTGATCCATATTCAATTGATTGGCCATATTACGAACTGTACTTGCAAGACGGTTTCGATGGGAAAGGTGAGATGTTCTGGCTAGCGGCAATGTGAATAACACTAATGAATGTCACAAAAGCAATTAAGAAATTATCGATACATAAATAAATAAATATAAATGCCATAACCTCACAAATAAACATCGATGAAAACGTGCTCAAATGTCATAACCTAACAAAATAAATTCGCTGGCTACTTACCGTTTGAAATAGAATTCCACATAAAAATGATAAATCAGAATGAAATGAACAGCGAATCCGAATTGATTTTCAAAGTAACCCACGTAAAAATTAATTGCACAATCCGAAATTAACGTTTGGATTGTTTGTCGATATGTACTACTCTTCTAAAAGCGAGTTCAATATTTGCTGTATAACGTATAGCTAAGAACTAATATATAGGCTAATTTGAACTATTAAACATATACCTAATAAGGATCCAAAATTTCATCATAATGAAATGGAAGATGAAGATGGTAAATCAATTAAAGATCTATTAATAATTTTAAATAGAGGATGCGTTTTCGTATAGGTTTATTCATATTTTAATTTTTTATTAGTAATGCAATAACAAAGAACATAACCATTCACAATGTGTAATTCATCAAACTGATAAAGTGTCAAAACAACGTATTCAATGAAATATTTGAAACTACAATTATTGTAAATAATCAATAAATAATTAACACACACAATTATCAAACAAAATTTCTTTGTGATGAAAAGACTGCAAATGATTCAGCTGTCAAAAGTTGATGCCTTAGTTCATAAATGTGTTATTTGTAAGTTTTTCAAAAATGGGTTTTGTTACATAAATAATATTGTAAAGTTGTGATCAGGAAGTCATAGATCATATGTTGATATAAAATTAATAAAAAGGTTACAAAAATATATCATGTATATATAAATATAACTCAAGAACGCCTGGACCGATTTTTATTTTTATTGGTTATTCTTCTTTTTTGGCCGAAGACCAGTCCTAAATGGTTCGAATCATCAAAATCAGTCCAGGCGTTCTTGAGTTATTAGATCAGTAACTAACGCCACTCTCTTTTATATATATATATATAAATATATATATATATATATATATATATATATGTAACAATATTTTTACTAAGTAATAATGTAACAATAATGTATAAGTAATAGTGTAACAATAATCAATATTTGTAATTATCTAGATAATGTAAATATGTATATTCTCTAGTGGTGAGGGCAATAATAACCATTTGTAGTTGTTTGCCCTTAAAAATAAAACAACAACAACCAGTTAATATTTTTGAAATACATTAAAAAACAGAAACCATAGAGAGGATAACATAAATTACAATTTGATAAGTAGGAACGAGATTATTGTGTTTAGATACAATTCCCTAAACAATGTGTCATGATTAACTTGTTGATGTAAGATGATTGATATAAATAATTTAAAGACAATTTTAACTTAAAGTTGTTTATAGAACAATGATTCTTGCAAGCAACTACTTAGTTGTCTATGTTTATCACCTATCAATAAGGAAAAAAAAAAGAACTTTACCATAAATACTTTTAACAAATATATGAAGGGAATTGGATTCTGTACTTAATATAAACTATTTTGTTTTTAAGCTAACGGTTGTTGCAGGGAGGAGTTTTGATCGAGAACTAAAACGCCAGCTTATCCCCTCGAAAGGACTGAGTGAGCCACAATAGGATCTATCTATGACAGATAACAGATTACATAATTTATCTCCTCCAGTCCAATTCGAGCCCGGGATCTTCGACACAGCACGTCAGTTTTCTACACTCGCTTTCTATTAAAAGAACGTTTAGTCAACACTTACAGTGCTATGGAAGTATATATGGTATGTGTCCGGGGAAAGGCAATCGGTGGCTACTGATCGGGGTTTTTGATGTAATAATTACTAGAAATCATGATTTAAATATTAAGTATGACTTTATGGGGGCAGATATAAACGTATAACTTTAGATAATACATTAAAGAAAGACATATTATGAAACAATCAGGTTTATAGGGAAAAAAAAATTAAAAGTAAGTCAAAATATTAAAGAGTTGAAACTAACTAAATTATCCTGATATTTTCTATAAATTTTATGGTAGGTATTATTGATATATATATTTTGTTTATTGCCTAAGACTCTAATTACCTAAACTCCAGATTTTTTTTCTTATTTTTTTAATGCAACAATATTTAAAAGATTATTAATACATGAATGTCACAAAAGCAATTAAGAAATTATCGATACATAAATAAATAAATATAAATGCCATAACCTCACAAATAAACATCGATGAAAACGTGCTCAAATGTCATAACCTAACAAAATAAACAAATTCGCTGGCTACTTACCGTTTGAAATTGAATTCCACATAAAAATGATAAATCAGAATGAAATGAACAGCGAATCCGAATTGATTTTCAAAGTAACCCACGTAAAAATTAATTGCACAATCCGAAATTAACGTTTGGATTGTTTGTCGATATGTACTACTCTTCTAAAAGCGAGTTCAATATTTGCTGCGAGTTCTGTTATTATACAATCAGGTGCAAAACAAAAACTATAGTCATTCATTAGTCGGGCCATGAATTTTTAATCAAGCAATAGAACTGGTTCGAGTGAAAAGTATTTATTAACCAAGATTCGAGTGTCTTTTTTTTTGTTAAACATTTATTTTTAATTTTTTTTTATTTATGCTTAACTCGATAAAAATCCATATACTGTTTTCTTACCAGTTTTATTTAATCCTCTAATGTAATATTTTTTAGTAATTGTTATTCAGTATATATATACACATTTACAGATCTAAGCTTTAACTCAATAACAGCTACCGAGCCTCAGTAGCTAGAACAATATTAAATTAAATATTTCCATCTAGTAAATAATAAATAAATACCAACGAAAGGAAGGGAAAATAATTTATATAATAGCGCACACATATTTAATATACATGAAAGCCAGGTTAAAGCATAGAGGTACCACCACCTCCTCCTTTAGGGATTGGCTTAGAGTGTTTGCCGCGGTAGTCTCACCACCTTCTCTGGTATCCAATAAAAACTCTTCAACTCTCAGAGAAAACGGATACTTCTAACAAATCCTCTTTTAAAATAAATTATAAATATCTCCTTCTAAATTAATAAAATAAATACTTCTCCCCCCCCCCCTAAGATAAAAACCTTTATTATCAATTAATGCAGATAGGTTATCAGTCGAACCATGATAATAGTTAATAAGAAACTTATGATTTTTTTTCTTCTGGTACCTATTTATCAAGGCCCTTATCTACAAAGTCGAATAGGTACCGTTCCATATATAATTAGGGTTGATTATCGTGCTAACAAAAAAAAAATAAAAAAGACGAAGTTATAAATAATTTATGTGTGTCAGTGGAAGTAGGATAGTTCAGCTTGGAGAGAGCTGGTTTGCAGTGTTTAAGGTCCTCGGTCTAAATCCACCTGGGGCTCACCTAGCCTCTATAAAGCAGTTCACTTGATTGGGTGAAGCGAGGCCAGACACCTCCACAACCGATTGTCTGCACAGTACTTCTTTGAAACAGTACAACCCCTACTGCATAGTGAGCCCATCGTGGAATGCAGTAGAACTAGATTATTATTTTTCTTTTTTTTTTAATAATGTTAAAATTCAGGATATCAACTCAACTCTCTAGAGTTGCTGTGCTAAACGCCCCGGATTCTAAGCTAGCTATGGCAGATATCGTAAGTTATTTAATCAGTTATAAGTCATAGATGGACCCTTGGAATCTGCTGACTAGAGCCAGCCCTACAGCCAAAAGAAATTTAACATATGAGTGGAAAAATCCCCACACAAAAGCATCAAGTCTCTAAAACGTTTAAAAAGAAATTTTAGGAAGAAAACTGAGAAAGGTTAAATAAAAACTACTGATTATAAAAAGAAAATATACATAATAAAATTAACATCCGAAATGTTCACAGGTTAATAAAAGAAAAACAAATCATGAAAATAAAAAGTTAAACAAATGGAAATGAAAAAGGAAAGTAAAAAGGTCACTGCGACACAAAGATACATTTTTATTTCACAAAATATATTAATATAGAAAAACAAAAGCTCAGAGGAAAATAAAGAATTGGCCTGAATTTATCCTTTCCCTGATGTACTGTAACCTGTCTTATTCAGAAGTAGTTGGGGCCATGTTAGTTGTGGTGATGGTATGGGCTTTATTTTTTCTTATTATATATATTTTATGTATATTTAATATGATATTAATATAGATAAGCAAATGCAAACACTTGATGCCTGAATTGACGAAAATTGGGCTCTATTTTGGTTACTGTCAATATTAGACTCACATTTTTCCACTAATGTCATAAAATGTATTTTATTGTTTTTATTGGGATTTTACTTATTCGGATGAGAATTAAGTGGTAAGAGGAGAGAAAAATAAAATCAAATAAAGAGGTCTGAAATAGTAGAAAGCTAAAATGAATGTTACAGATCAACATCTCATCATGGCGGTTCATACAATATTCATGGTTCATCATAAAAGGGTATGAATGCACGAAGACATTTTTATTTTTTATGGGGTTTAAGTTATTGTTTAATAATATAATGAGATAAACTAAAAATAAATAAATTAGAATATTCAGAAGATGTGATTACTATTATCAATACAAATTATCATTTGTTTATTCATTTAATGTCACTTTATACTTATATGTCAAATCGGACAATAAATTTTGTTTATCCAGGTATAATAGCGAGTACCGGAAACTATACAGGCTTGGGACCCCCATTTTACGCCCCTTCCGAAGGACGGCAAAGCCAAGGATTTTTACTCGATTTAAAAATCTTAGGGCCACCTGCCGGGCTATGAAGACGCGATCTTGGACTTAGCAGTTTGTTATGCTAACCACTAGACCACAGGGCACGACAATCATTGATCATAGTTTGTTTGTTCATTTAACTTATACTACTGAGGAAGTCCTCATTTTTGCCGATCCAGGTAAAATTAGGATAATAATCTTTAACGAGTACCCAAGATACTAGATACAGGCTTGGGACTCCCATTTTACGTCGCTTGTGAAGTGCGGTATAACTAAAGTTTTTATTCCCTTTATAGTATCCGCTGCGAACCTTCGATCTTGGGTACAGTAGGTTCCTATGCTAACCCCTTGGTCACTGTTGATCACAAAAATTTGTCATTTATCAGTACTATAAAAATTGTAAAATAATATAATTAACATGAGATTATGTTGTAGGCATAATTATTGCATTATTACTCCTTTTACCAGATTGTTTGTTTGTTTATAGTTTCATCCAACTTTGGGATTCTTCGGATCAATCGAATCTGCGAAAAAATCATTTTAATAAGGAATGATTAAAATTTAGATATAAAATATATTTCTTTAATATTAAAGGAAGATGCGATAGAGTGGTTTATATTGGCTGTTTTATTAACTTAATAATTCTAACTGTCTGCTTAAGAACTATAATTACGATGTGCTCTTTAAAAAAAAAATTCTGCGGAACCTTATCCCCGGCCTCTAGTTTCGTTGATATGGTAGATCGATACGCATATCTTAGCAGTTAGGACAGAGATTCAGAGGACAGAGGTACAGCAGGTGTTGAATACGAGCATCCTGGACATGTAAGCTCGCAGGTAAATGGATTACTGATAGGCTGCAGAAGAGGACTGGATCGGAGGACATCTGGGGCCGGATGGTACCCATGTTAGCAGCAACAGACGGCTCTTCTGCTCGGCGACATTTGCTTGGAACAGGGCCAGGCCACAACTTCCAAATCGATTCCAACGGGGCTCGGTCTTGGGGTAGGACTTCAGGTTTAGGCCCTCGAAAAAATACCTTCGAAAGAGCATTTGTGGAAGAAGTCCTTAACGGGTCGTCAAGGCTAAGAGAGAACGTCAAAAAGTCCTCTCAAACGAAATAATTTAACAAAATATAAATAATAGTAATAAATAAAACTAGTGAATCAATGTTTACAAATATATTTTTATTACTATTTTGGATACTCCCTTTATAAAGGATGGGTGAGCCACAGAAGGATCTGTTGTATATCCTACAGGATCCATCACCGGCTGTTATCAAATTAAATAAACTGAGCGCTCTAGCACTGAGCCATTCCGCTACCCTGAGAAACTTAGGTATAGATAAACTTTTATAATTCATACATTGTATGATAAATATATTCAAGTCATAGTCACTTACCGATGACGTGACAGCTTAAAAAACTATAAAATCCCCAATCATTAAGAACCTTTTTAGCATAATAATAAAAAAAAACTCCTGTACCACTACATGAAGAGCACTAGGCTCAGTACATTTCTAATCCAAGGGTCGCTAAGCATTGAGCGAAGGTTTGCGCAGGGAGCTGATTTGGCCGCCATTACACACAACGCCAGTTTCCTCTCCCACATCAAAGGTACCCATCAACTTAATAGAGGCTGGGCAAACTCAACCTCAGGATGTTCTCTAAGTCTCACAGGGTCGATCTATGACAGTTAGCAATCTGATTAAATAATTTATCTGCCAGATTCGAACTCGGGACCTCATGTAAACCAAGGCGCGAGGCCATCTTCTTTCCAGACGCCTAGGGTTTTGAAACTAGTGGGTTTGGGTGGGAATAAACTAAAGTCAAAATAAACTGAAAAATTTGCAAATGTAGTTGCATTCAATTTTCGTCATTCTATTTTTAAAACCATTTAGAATGTTATTAGCTTATTCTCTTCAATTTATTGTTTATTACATTTTCAAATATATTTTTAAGAAAAAAAATACTTACTCTAAGTAGGTTTAAATTTAAATCAAATAGCTTTTAAAATCTGGTCTACTCAAACAGGCCAATATATTCTAGTAAGACGCTAATAAGATATATATATGATGATATAATTAATAAGATATAATATATGATATAATTAATAAGATATAATAATAATTAAAATATTGTTCACTCAATCACGTTTTTATGATTGTCATACGTATTTTTCTTATTTTTACAACTAAGAAACTATTGAGTAACTTTTTTTTTAATAAATAGAATACAAGCTACATTGATCTTTAAAAGGGTCTTTTGAATAATATAATATTTAGTTTTATTTTTACCTATGGCCATGAGGTCATCAGATCGTTTGGTCAGACTTTAAATGTGCAACAAAATTTATTTATGGCTGTAATGAAACTTTTTTCGAGGAATTAGTTTATTTCGTAGAAGTGTAGATGACATTTGATTTTTTTCGCATTTATAAATTTTCTTTTGAAAAATCATTCAACCTTTGTACTGTTTCTAGAAGAACACTTGTGGAGAGAGTTGATTTGCCATGTTTTTCCCTCAATTAATGGTACACACTCTGCAGAGGCTGGATGAGCCCCATGAGTGTCCGGAGATCTATCATGGTCTATCTGTGTCATATCATAATAAAATAAACGATAAATAGAACCAAGCTGTACTGTTGGAAAAACATGTACCTAATACTCATGAAATCGTCTAGATTTCATTTCATAGTTGTGACTGGGCATTTCTGCAGGGAATCATATGATTGAAATCACGCTCAACTGCCAGGGTTTCCTCAATTAAGAATATCGACTTTATAAAAGCTGAGTGAGCCCCAAAAGGGTCTTTACATGCCGCAGGGTCGATCCTTGGCTGTTAACAGATCAAATTATCTACCTGCCACAGCTGGATTTGAACTCGATAGCTTCAGCATATCAAGTACTCTACCACTGAGCTACCCTGCTCCCTCTGATAATAATTAACGTCATAAATGTTTGAATAAACAAATAAATAAAATTAATAATAAAGAATAGACGGTTATTAGCTCACGGCTTGTTAGGTGCCATTTTTTACTAAACGCCTCCCGTTAACAAGGGGTTTAATCTGTCACTCACGTTTAATGTCTTCTTCGAAAAAAGTTATATTATTTTTTATTTTTCAATCAATCATCAAAACCGTTCTTATAGCTCAGTATATGTTTTTATTTCAACACGACGAAAATAATCAAACGATGATATATTATGCAAGTAATCGTCCAGAAAAATCACAATAGAAACTAAATAGTGGCTCAACAAATTTAAAAAATATATGTAAACCACTACCCCTACAATTCGTGAACAGGTCTGGGGTTCAGTACATGGTAGAGACTATACTGTTTCATGAACAACGGTTCTGCAAGGAGGTGACTTGTCCTAGGTCACGCTCAACCGCCAGATTTTTCCTCCTTATTTTAGGTACTCTATTTTTATGATATTTTATAGAGGCTGGGTAAGCCCCAGGAGGGTCCTAGGTCCTATCTGATCCATCCCCGCTGCAAACAGACTAAATAAAAGTAACTGCTCGCAGCGGGATTGAACCAGGATTTCCGACATAGCAACTCAGTGCTCTACCACTGAGCCACTCCGCTCCCTAAATAGAATATATATAAATCATAATTAAATAACAAAATACAAAGCAATAAAATGTATAGAAATCATAATTAAATATAAATAAAATGTATATAAGTAGAATTAAGTTTATAAAATCTTTGCTACCAAAAATTGAGCACTATGTGTGATTTAGAATTCCAAAAAATAATAAACTTGTAAAGTTTTAAGTTTTCACTTTGTTCGGAAGTCGTCATTATTTGTTTGCTTGTTTGTTCATTTAACGTCACTTAATGCTGCTATGGCTAATCGGACGATGCCACAGTGGAATCTTTAAATTTTGCCCATCCAGGATTTATAAGGATGGGGATTTTTAACCGGTACTTGACATCGTATAGGCTCGGGACCCCCGTTTAACGTCCTTGCCGAAGGACGGCCTTCCTTTGTAAAATCCCAAGGCCATATGCCGGGCTATAAACCAGCGATCTTGGGCATAGTACGTTGTTATGCTAACCATTAGAACACAGAGCATCACTAGTCCTCACTATTGCCCATTTAAAAAAAAAAAAAATTCCTTCCAATTAGAAATAGAGAATTTTAATCCATCTTTGATTTTTCCCCTATTTTCATTTACAAAATATTTTTCGAAACTTTAAACAAAGATTTAGGGAAGTTTTCTTCCCTAAGTTCGCACTAAAAGACACATCCCTGGACTTGCTAGAAGATAATAAGGGCCCTGTTGTTTACAATGGGCCCTTTGAGTGGAAGGGAGAGAGTGACAACAAGACAACAAAGACAACTCGTGATATCCAACAATGGCCATTAGGGACGCTCAACCCATACAAGGCTCGCTCGTGTCACTGTTGTACCACCGCAGCGCTTATTGTTTTTGCCATGCATGTGGTGTTCCATCTGTAGTAATGGCTATGTAGCATTGAACACTAATAAGATACTTAATTATCTATTAATTAATCAATTCCAATTTTTTAATCTTTTCTCAGACGGAATTAGGAAACCTCTCCTTCAGAAGAATAATTAACAGCTCAAAAAACCTAACTTTTCAATAGAGGTTTTTGAAAATTCGGTGTGAGTTAAAAAAATAAAAATTCGGGTATGGGTAGGGCAAAGCCTATTGTAAATATAGTATTAAAAATTATTTTATTAATTATTAGAAAATTTTTAAAAGCTTTAAACTTTCTTTATTTTAGAGAAGAAATTAGTTGACTAGAACTTCTAATGTAAGGATAGAGATAGTTGGGGGTGCAGTCAAATAAAACACCAAATAAGTGAATACTTATTTATTGTGTGCCGACGTTTCGACCTACTTTGTAGGTCATCTTCAAAGCTGTGAGAGAAACCAGACAAAATAAAATAACTATAAAATTACATTACAGTACCAAGAATATAATAATATAATAATGTAGAGTAAAAGAAAAGTTGAACGAAATAGTGAAGGAATTATATGAATAAAAATATCAAAGAATAAATGTACAGAAAGGTGCTAATGCAAACAAAATACAAAGAGAAAAAAAAATGGTAAACAGAAAGTTACAAAAAGAAAAAATATAGACATAACAACGTGAGATATAAGAGAGAGATATACAAGTATGTAAAACCTAGTTTAATACAGATAAAATATAACATGTATGATAATAGACTCCTAGAGAGTTAACATAAGTAAACTGAAAGAAATTTTGTTGCAAAATATGATGCCAAATAATAAATAAAGGAAGAATTATGTAGAGAGCAAAGCAAACGATAGAAATATCGTAAATGAAAAGTAGAAAAATAAAATATAAATATAAAAATGAAAATATAAGTATGGGAAGTTAATTATATAACTGTATGCAATTAATTATACAATTATTTTTGTTTAGTCCGTTTTCTCTCACAGCCCTGAAGATGACCCTATGGTCGAAACGTCGGCACACAATAAATAAGTATTCACTTATTTGGTGTTTCAATTGACTGCACCCCCAACTACCTCTATCCTTACATTAAACTTTTTTTTTATTTCTAGTGGTTAGAGTAACAAACTACTAAGCCCAAGATCGCGGATTCGTAACCCAGCAGGTGGCCCTAGGATTTTTTAAGGGAGTAAAAAATCCTTAGTTGCGCCGTCCTTCGGAAGGGACGTTAAACGGGGGTCCCGAGCCTGTACGATGTCAGGTACTCGTTAAAAATCCCTATCCTAATTAAACCTGGATAGGCAAAATTTAGAGCTCCCAATGTAGCATCGTCCGATTAGCCATAGCAATATAAAGTGACGTTAAATGAACAAACAATCTTTTTTTATTTTATGTTGAAGAAATTGGTCCGGATAGAGGTCACTGAATGAAATTCTCAAGTAATTTCAGTATATTTCAGTAATTTCAAGTAATTTAAGAAAACGGTACGAATATTAAAACATTTTAAATATAGATAAACTAAAAGAAGTTGAATACAGGCAAAAAAAATTGATAAAGATGTACAGTAAGGTAATTATGAAGGTTAAAATGTAGAAAATAATAATAAAACATGAAGAAAATAATAATAAAACAGAAAGTGTTGACAGTTAAAAAATTAAGGTATTACAGAAAAAAAATAAAAACTGAATATACAATAGGAATGTGAAATGATATGGGTAAATTAGAAAGTGATGAGAATTACGCACTAAAATTATAGGTAATAAAAAAGAAGAAATTAAAATTGTAAAATTATAAAAATCTAGAAACGAATTATATAAAATAAAATAAAATTGAAAATAAAAATTATTTCAGAAAATACAGTATTAATATTGATAGGTAGAAAATACTTTATACTAGTGTAAAGAATATTAATTGCATAAGAGAATGTAAGAAAACAGTTTATAAAAGTGTAAAATATCAATTGTATAAAAGTAGGTATGTTTTAAGTAAAGTAAGTGATAATACTATCAGGCTATATTGGACTAAAATACATATAAAAACAAAACAAAAAAAAAAAAACGGCAAGGATATGGTATTAATGATATTATGATATATATTGATGAATATTTAGGGTGGTATATAGATAACTAACAAATATTTTTTTTATTTTAACTTACGTTTAAATTTAAATTACGTCATTATTCCTATAAAACTTCAAGTTCAAACTTTGATGATAAGATAAGATGATACAACAAAAGAAAAATGATACAACTCAAAATTTGTCTTTATAAAAGAACAAAACAAAACATGTTAGAAATAGAATATCAGATCATTAGTTCCTGAATTAAAATGATTCAACCAATACAATTGCTACTGAAGGCTTAGCTCAAAAATTAGAATTTTAGAGTTATGTCATTCTTTTGAAGGATACATATCTACATATTACATGTCTATTACACTATCATTAGCATAGATAGGAAGTAATCAAATTTGCTCCTATTAACGTGGAAGAATGGGACATTTAAAAATACCTGTACTACTATAACAAAGGTAGGGTCTTGGGTCCAGTTTACGGTAGAGACTGTACTGTTTCTAGGCAAGGAGAAATCACCTTGGGTTTGTCCGAAATCACATTCGACCGCTAGAGTTTTCTCCCAGTTAAGGGCACAAGAGACAGATAGGATCAGAAATGAGTTAATATGAAACGGAATCGAAATAGAAGGAATCATCAACGAAAGAATAATGAGAAAGAATGGTACGTGCTAGTTTTCATAGACTCCTGTTTGATGGTTGAAAAAAGTAAGGGATGGCTCCTACGCTGGGAAAATCAGGATAATAGAATCGTATTAAAGTACCAAAACAAACATAGAAGTGCTAATCGGGTCGGAAAAGATCAAGAAATCGCATTTACCATCAAACAACGGAAATTGGAATACCTTGGGCCACATCATGCGAAATGCCATACATCTTGTACTACAGCTGATAATGTAGAGAAAGATTGATAGGATGAGGGGACCAGAAAGGAGGTACTCCTGACTGCAGAATTCGAGGCAATGGTCTGGTCTGGTCACACAACTGTTCGATAAAACAATAGTGCCGCGAAAAATTAAAATTTCCATGTTAATAGCCAACGCCAGGAAGTGTTGAAGTTTTACTTTTTAATATGAACATTAAGAGGCTAGGGTGGAAAAAATATAAAAACTTATTAGTAGGGAATGGGAGTAGGGACCGGAGTGGCTCAGTGGTAGAGCACTGAGTTTCCATGCCGGAAATCCTGGTTCGAATCTCACTACAGGCGGAGACTTTTATTTAGTCTGTTTGATGAATTATTCATGCTTCACCACAGCTTCATGGTGTCCAAAAAAATTAAGATCACCATGTTAATAGCTAACCGCCAGAATTAGGGCGACCTGTGGTCTAGTGGTTAGCATAACAAACTACTACGCTGAAGATCGCGGGTTCGATGCCCGGCAGGTGGCCCTAGGATTTTTTAAATGGTGTAAAAAATTATGTCGTCCTTCGGAAGAGTCATAAAAACATGTATCCCGGGCCTGTATGATGTACGGTACTCGTTAAAAATCCCTATCCTAATTAAACCTGGATAGGCAAAGTTTAGAGCTACCAATGTATCATCGTCTGATTAGCAATAGAAGCATAAAGTGACGTTAATTGAAAAACGTCCAAAAGGATAATACACAGTAAGAAGAAGAAAGATTATAAAGGCTGGGTGAGCCCGATTTAGTTTTTTAAATAGACTACTGCTTTAAAATTGACACTCCTGTTGTCAATGTTTCCTTAAACGTTTATTACGTGATATTATATTAAAAAATTGAGAATTGTTGATATTGCCAGCTAATTACAGGTGAACAGATCGCCTATTGATTGTTGGAACAAGACCAACACGGAGAAGAGGGAACTTTCCTCTCCTACTCCCATTCATTGAATTCCTCGGAAGCGAGACCCGGTGAAATTTAAATCATCAACTTCCTTAATTACTTCCTTTAATTAACTAATCAATGGTAAATTATATTTAATAATTCATTAGCGTTATTCGCTCCTTCTGCTCCATTATCCTAACCCTCTATCTTGGGGGCAATAGTTCTCAACTAATTAAAACAGTAGTTCGGGGGTAGGGAGGCGCTTTAGAGTTCACCCAGGGTGTAGTGGTTAGCATAACGACCTTCTATAACCAAGGTCGCAGGTTCGCAGTCCGGCAGGTAGCATTAGGACTTTTTAAACATACTATAAACAGCATTAGTAATGCCGTCCTTCGGAGGGTACGTAAAATGACATCCTCGAGTTTGTGCAGTGTCAGCTATTTGTTAAAGATCCCCATTTATAACTGGATAGAAACGATTAAAAGAAACATAAAAATAATGAAAAATATACGAAAGGACAATTTAATGACATAAATCAAGTAAATTAATTGAGAAGACAGATATGTATCTGAAAAGCATACTGTTTCTACCTTCTAGACTTTTTTTAATTTTATAACCTGATAACAATATTAATAAATTCCGGATAAATAAAGTTATAATCAGAGAACCAAAAAATCTGGATAATAATTCAGTACATTTATTTATGCTTTATTTATTTACTTAAGGGAACCGAGTTCCTAATTACTGCTTGCTTAGATATGAAGTTTATTGGATACCTATTCTGATTATTATTTCTGATATTTATAATATACTAATAGTCAATCGAAGAAAGTCGACACTGATGGCTAAAAAAAAGGGAAAAAAAAAATCCAACTCTAACACTAAAACCATAAAGGATTTGGGGTTCAATACTTAGTAGAGACTATAATGCACCTAAGGCAAAGATTATGCATGGAGGTTTTTTCTCTACTTAAGTGGCTCATTGGTAGAGCGCTAAGTTGCCGTGCGGGAGGTCCAGGGTTCAAATAAGAAAAAGTGGCTGGGGGCTGATACTAGGGAAGGATCCTTTGGGATCTGGGACTCTCCTGGGGCTCAGCTTCTTTCAAAACAGTGAAAAAATCTGGAGGTAGATTTAGACCTCCTACACAACCGTTCCAAGAAAAATTACAGTATCTACAACGTACTGAACCCAAAGACCTTTCGTGGGTTGTAGTGATACAGGTACTTTTTTATAGTAGCATAAACTATTTTAAAATCTTTATGACTAGCAATAATTTAATTCAATTTTTTTTTCCGTTGTGTCAGATCAATGTTGAGTTGTAGGTACAATTAGAATAATTATTGTTTTACAATTGTTTCTACATTCGTTAATAATAACTTCCTGATTTTGTCAGTTCTAAAGACGTAATAAATAAAACTGTTTTACACAGCAACGTCAAGTAGACACTCAACATAACAAAGAAAATTTTATTAGAAATCCTTCCTTCCATGGAGGCATTAAAATTTCATATTTCATTATTTTGTACTTCAAAAACGGTTAGGTATAATAAAAGTTTCCCCATGGCTGCTACAGACACCAAAACCTCTCAGCAACGGATGCGGCGGAAATTAGTCTTCAAGGAAGATGAAAAGTGGAAGTGACGATGAGGAAAGGCTTGAGGGAAATAATATCCCTGAATAGGAAAGATGCTCGAGTACTTTACGACCCCTTCAAGGGCAAAATGATCTCAGGGCTCGATTCACGGTAGAAGGCTATGCTCAGTGTACCTTCAGAGTTGGGCGAAATGTAATAATATTCTGAATGCTTTATATGTATATAATTTATATACATACATTTATTTAGCAATGTATATTGCGGTTACACAACTTTATATGAATTGTATCTTGAATAATATGGAGGTAAAAAAAAAAACTTAAATAGGAGGTTTTTAGAAAACCAACTTTTCGACTCATACCGTAGGTCTTCTTCAGGGCTAATTATACAAAATACAGACAAATTATACATGGTAAATTTAAAAATACATAGGCCTTGATGTAAGATACTTTGATTTATCTGAGTGATAAAACATAACTGCACCCCCAACTATTTCTTCCTTATATTACGATAAAACATAAAGATGGGTGGATGAATAGATAAATACACAAAGCAAAGCGAATAATTCTAGAGTATAACCAAATAAGTAGTAACGATAAATAAATCTAACAGAGAATAAGAAATAATGGAAATTTTATAAAAATTGTTGATAAAATATTGTAAAGGGTACACATAAAAATTACGGGCAGTATTGTAGTATACCAATATTGTGATGGGTCCTTGCGGTACAATATTACACATATGGTAAATAATTTCAATTTTATTCAACAACCTTCAATAAAATTTGACTCCGGTATCAATTCGTCAGTTTTGTTTGTAACGCCACTTTTATGCTGATATGGCTAATCGGACGAACTGTGAGCCCTAAATTTTGCCTATCTAGGTTTAACTAGGATAGGGATGTTTAATACCTGTTTTACGTCCCTTCCGAAGGACGGCATAACCAAAGATTTTTTATTCCATTTAAAAAATCATAAGGCCACCTGCCGGCCTACTAACCCGAGATCTTGGTCATAGTTGGTCGTCATGCTAACCACAACATCACAGGTCGCCCATTCGTTTTATTCATAACTTCTCATTCGTTTCCTGTTTATTACTGAATGTATATATATATATATATATATATATATATATATATATATATATATATATATATATATATTAAATTATAATTTATAACCGACTTACACGTTCTGTACGATAAATTTTTTGTTATATCGATAAATATGTTTTTGTTATATCTCCATGTACACTACGAAATATTAGTTGACACGTTATTTCTCGAAGAAATGATAACCAAAATAAATAAATTTTCCATAATAACACTATTTCATTCAAATATTAACGATTATTTCTGTTTTCAAGAATATTAAAATGGAAATGAATGAAAATTTAAAACCTCTGACTTAACTCGAAGCGAAAACATGCGGGACTGATACCAAGTACAGTTATAGAAAATATATATATAAAAAATGGTTAGAGCGCGGTCACGGAGAGACAGAGGATCTTTTCTCTTTAAAACAAAAATATTTAAAAATCAAAACAGTTGACCAAAAATTATAAATAGTAATATGACGTAAGTTAACAAGATCCTAAAATTAAAGTAATGTTCAAAGAGCATTCGTTCTCGTGTATACATCGCAAAAAATTGCGAGAACACAAGGGACATGGGAACGGATAAGAGAAAATATTCGTCTCCTGTCGAATTTTACCACGGAGAGGTAAAGGTCCCGGGTTCGAGTCCCGGTCCTGCCCATATCTTTTCTTTTCAAATAAAATATTTAAAAAAATTATATCATATAACAATAAAATAAATTTTAATAATATTGACGACTTAAATTCAGCTAGTTCCAAAATAAAGTAATGTTCAATTAACATTCTCCCCGTGTATACATCGCAAATTGCGAGAAGACGGAGATGTAGGATCAAGTGAAAAGAGGGGATATGGCTGGCCGTGAAGCGAAGCCAAGATAGCCGAGATGGTTGAGGCGTCACCACGGAGAGGTGAAGGTCGCGGGTTCGAGTCCCGGTCCTGGCCATATCTTTTCTTTTCAAATAAAATTAAAAAAAAAAATTATATCAAACAAAAATAAAATAAATTATAATTTAAATATTTTTATTTTAAAGAGAAAAGATATGCCCCCGGCCGAGATTCGAACCCGGATCCTCTGTCTCTCCGTGACAGTGTTCTCCGTGACCATTTTAGCCACCGGAGTCGCCTGCCGGCAGGGGACACATATTAACTTGAGGCGTCACCACGGAGAGGTGAAGGTCCCGGGTTCGAGTCCCAGTCCTGACCATATCTTTTCTTTTCAAATAAAATATTAAAAAAAAAATTTTAAAATTTAATTTTCCTGACTTTATGAGATATTTGTTGAAATCCTTTGAATTCAGTTGTGTTTGCTATTCTCTCTTTCTTTGCTCTGAAGGCCGATGTTTGTTTAGCTTTGCTTCCATCCGAGGCCCTACTTTTTTTCTTTTATTTAAATTTTATTCCCCCGCTTAGTTCATTCGTATTATTTACTTTACTTCTCAACCAGAAAATAATATATTCATCTAATAACAATAAAAGGCTGAGCTAATCCGAAGGCTCTATGCCGGTATCTCCAATCGCTGCTTACAAATTTCCTTTCACGGATAACCACTCAAAACCAAACCAGTAACATCCTCAGCGTGATCCTCCTACCTTAGATAACTAGTATTTTTGGAAAATATTAAAAATAAAAGTAAAATACAGTTAAAACTTGTAACTCAACTCAAAGCGACAATCTGCGGAGCAGATACTATCTTAATCTTATGATACTGCATTCTATGTATTTAAATAACAGTACTAAAATCGAAATATGTAATAAAATAATGCGTAGCTTGTTTATTTTTTTTAAATCGTTCATTGGAACTACTTTTTCCATTTAAATTCATTAACAGTGCTATATTTTCTGTAACGGCTTAAAGAAATCATGAACATGGGCTTTGTAATTTGCAAATTTAAAAATAATATTTATAATGAAACTTATCGAGCACAACAAAAGAATTAACAAAAAGAAATTCTTCGATCCGTTGCCAGGCGTTGTTTTGAGACATTGGGTGTATATATATATATATATATATATATATATATATATATATATATATATATATATATATATATATTGTATGAATTTGTATGTTCAATAGATAATTAAAATATAATTTATATTTTTATTGATGATAATAGTTGACCTATGATAATTTAATGTTGAAGAAATTGGTCCGGGTAGAGGTCACTGAATGAAATTCTCAAGTAATTTCAGAAGATCTTTATTGATAGCCAACGTTTCGACCTACGCTGTAGGTCTTCTTCAGGGCTATATGCAAAATACAGACAATTTAAGAAAACGGTACGAATATATTAAAAACCATATATATATTCAAAAACCAATCCTAAACCCGAAATTTTGGAATAAGATGTTAACAGGCTCACTAGATGGGTATAATATAAATACTAAACTTTTTTTTATTCAATTAATTTATTGATATTTACAACTATAATAATATTACAACAAGTAAATCTGCTAATGATACTAAACATAATTTCGATATCTATAATAATATCGGGTTCCTGTACTAAAACGTTAAAACAATTATATCATATAACAATAAAATAAGTTAAGTACCTATTGTTGTACAAATAAATGAATAGTTGTATAAACGTAAAAGGGGGCCTGTCCAACGATAGTTAAATAGTTAATTAATAAATAAATTTGAAGAAGAAATATCATTGAATGAAAATTAATGACACTGAGACCATGACTGATTTCTTTAGCCGCTCATTATTCACTCTTACTTCTGCTATTCGATGTTTTATTCATTTCCTAATAATTATTCAAACGTTGAGTCAGAAACCTTTCAGTTTCGGTCCATTAAATGAATTAAAAGTTTTATATCCCACTTCGGTGAACCACAAACATGAATTTAAAATATAAATATGTAACGACAAGGGAGCATCCCTACAAATTTATTATCACTCACTGTTATTAATAATGGTCATACCTTATTAAAGTTAATGTATTGTTTTAATATTATTAGGCAATGAAGGTAATGTATAATGCAATTCATGCTAAATGGGCCTAAAGGTTGTTAACAGTTACGGGACTGTTTGGGATCACCCGTGGTGTAGTGATTCCCAAGATTGCGAGTTCGTAGCTCGGCATAATTGCTTAAATCGTGCTTCGGATGAGACGTAAAATGGCATGTGCGATGTTAGGTACTTGTTAAAGATGCTTATCCTAATGAAACCTGAATAGGCAAAATTTAGGACTCCCACTGTTGCATCATCCGATTAGCCGTTGTAGGATAAAGTTACGTTAAGTGAATAAACAAACATGAATGAATCTTAATTTATTCAGTAAATAATGAAAAATTCAATAGTCATTTATCAATGTTGTTTCAAAACTCTTTATGGATGTATATGAGTAACTGTATACGTCAGAAAAAAAAATCATTTTTCCTTCTACGCAGGAAATGTATTTTCTATTGATTGTGGCCATGGATCTATTTTTTTTTTTTACTTGCTTTTATAATTCTTATGTTTTATCCCTTGTGTTTTGACTGGATTCGTCGTTAACTTTGAATACATTCCCGGTAGTCTTCACCATAAAAACTCAAAAAAAGTTATTCACAGACGGTTGAAACCCCATTTTCGTCTCTTCATGATCACCGTAAGTAATATCTGCCCTGGTGAATAAGTGTTAAGTCAAATTTCATCCAAAGTTAACTTAATTGAGTGAAGCAGAATCGTGCACTCTTGTAGTTTTTGGCTTGAAATGGAGTTGTAATATAAGCAATAACTCTGTTTTCAAGCCAATGCCTGCCTGACGCAGCCCCTTATTCACTACGGAAATAAAACGTATCCGTTTGCTCAACTACAAAAAACTGATTTTGAATGGAATTCGGTGTACTCACCGGGGCTGAAGATACATAACTACTTGAAGGTAGGTATGTCTTATAAAAATAATCTTTATAAAAAGCAATTTTCGAAAAATTAGTTATATATTAATTTAGTATCCTGTAGATTCATAAAAATACATTACATTTTAAATATAGTATTTGTGTAATGTACAATAGTATTTCTATTATTCACATTAGTTATTGTACATACAGTTCCATAATTTTCTGTGACATGTAACATCTTTAAGTCCGTTATCATACATTTTATATCTTTATTTTACTAGTTTTTCTTTATTCTTCATGTTCCAACCTTTTTTGTATATGTAAATATTCTCATTTTGTTTCTTTTGTTTACCTCCTCCTTTTTGATTTTCCTTTATATTATTTTTACATTACTATCCTTTCTGTACATTTATTTTCTGTATTTTATTTTATATGCGTTATTTATAATTTATCATTTCTGCTCATTTTCTTTAATTTTATTAAATCTGTCCTACTTTATTATATCTGTCATTATTCACATTTTCTTTTCATTATCAATAATTTTGTTATATCTGTCTTTATCTTAATTTTATTATATCTGTCACTATTTTAATTTCTTTTCATTATAATTATTTTTTTTAAATTTGTCTATATCTTAATTTTATTGTATTCTGTCATTTTTTAATATTCGTTATCTTCCATCTTCATATCTGCCACTATCTTAATTTTCTACATTACTTGTCACCATATTATTGTTACTGTACATTTTTATATTTTTTGTTCTGTTTTTTTCTCTCTCATAGCCCTTAAGATGACCTACACTGTAGGTCGAAACGTCGGCACATAATTATAAGTTTATTACATATTCAGTGTTCTTTTTGACTGCACTCCCTAACTATCTCCTTTACATTAGATCATCCAGTCAACTATTTTCATCTCATACATCCACTTTTTTACTTTCATTTAAAGGTTAAATTTTCTAAATTACATTGCTTGATACATTCTTGATAACGGTCTATGGTGTCGTGGTTATTATTAAAACTACGCTGGTATGATTCGCAGCACGGCAGGTGGACTTGGATTTTTTTAAAAGGAGTAAAAAATCCTTGATTATTCCGTCCTTGGGAAGGAGCGTAAAAGCGGGGCTACCGCGCGGTGTTGAAGATCCCTATCCTATTTATAACTGGTTTGGCAAAATTTAGGACTACCACACTAGTTCTCATATCAACTCTAAACCCTAGGCAATTGTTTTTGACAGGGGACATTCCCGGTACAGATAAGATCGTGATGTAGAAATGACGTAACGCGATGGAGAGAGAGAAATGCTTTATTTTCAGCAGTGCTGTCCAATTATATGGGATTGCCTTAATACACAGCATACTGATCAATCCATATCGGACATAATGTACATTACAATTTGTTTCTTTTAAATGCATACTTAAAAACTACAGTACAATTCTTAATTTTTTCTACTCTCCCTTCTTTTTTTTTTCATAAACAAGAAAATAAAGAAAATACAAACAGATAAACTAAGCACAAATACATTACTATGCAATTTATGAAGATAAATAAATTAAAAAAATAAATACCCTCACAGCGAGCTAGAAATCTGCGCAATAAGTAACTTATTAATAATTTAAACAAAAAGAGCAACAAATCCTCACTGCGCTAGTTCTATTTAAATATTTGGCTTTAAAACGAAGGTGGCCATACAAAAATAAATACCCCTGGCAAAGAATGGGCCAATCCCAGCTGTGAATGAAACACCAATATTATAAATTTGTTTTTATAATTTGATTGTAATATATTTAAGAATAAATAACTAGCCGGTAAATTGTATGAAGAGTTGATAGATGGCAGGCAGATAGAAATATTTAGGTCACCGTGCCGGTTTATTTCTAGAACTACTGAAGGTCTCTGAGTGTAAGACATTCATCACTACTGTCTAGGCACTTGGCATGCTAGTTTATACTTGGACGGTTTTGAGGTTTAGTCTTTCGATCGAACACAGTAATTGGACAAACCGTGAACACGGGATGACAAAAAGGGAATCGGATTTGGTGACGAAGTATTAAGAGCTAATTGGATATAGGACTTGATTGTGTACACACTGATTGCGGTTCAGCTTCATCACTGCGCACTCGGTTGGGCGTTAATATGCCTACTGTATCTTGTTCTATCGATTAATGCACAATTACTGTTGTAAAGCATAGTTAAAAGTATTCGTTTTAATATAATACCTACTACTGGTAAAATGCCATTATTATAACTTTTAAAAAATCTATATCACTACAACCCGTAAACGGTTCTGGGGTTCAGTACATGGTAGAGACTGTACTGTTTCATGGAAAACTGTTCTGCAAGTAGGCGACTTGTTCTAGATCACGCTCAACCACCAGATTCCCCCCCCTTATTTTGATAACATTTTATAGCGGCTGAATGAGCCCCAGGAGGGTCCTATATCCCATATGATCCATCTCCGGCTACAAACAGACTCAATAAAAGTCTTGCCTCCAGCCGGTTCGAAGGTTGAAAAAAGGAGATCCGGCATGGCAACTCAGTGCTCTCAGTACCACTGAGCCACTCCGCTCTCATAACTATTAAGTGGTCGATACAAATACAATGTGCCGATAGTGAAAAAACACTATTATTTGAGGATAGTAAAAAACTGTTTCAAGGATCATCACTATGCTACATTGAGAGTACTAAGTATTGAATAAATAATTAAAATAGGCTTCATTATCAAATAGCGGAGTGGCTCAATGATAGAGCGCTGAGCTGGTGTGCTGAAGGTTCCTGGTCCAGATAGTTTATGGAACCTGCGGAATATGAAGACCCTCCTAGGGCTTACCCGGAATCTATAAAATGGGTACCCTTTATTAGAATAGAATAGAATAGAAAAACAACTTTATTCTGGGACCAAGTCCCTTAAGAATAACAATATTGTACAAAAATAAATAGAAATATTTCTGGCCAAACGGCTACATGATAATACAATTAAATATTAACTAAAACATATGCTCTCATAGCGAAAGAAAAAAAAAAATATATATACCTACATAAGACAAAAAAAAAATTAGGAGGAAACCTAGTGGTTGAGAGTGATCAATGACAAATCATCTCCCTGCACAAGCGTTTTCCTAGCAACAGAACAGTCTCTAACTTTTACTGAACCCCAGACCCTTCATAGGCTACAGTGGTGCATGTTTTTAGATTTTAAATAACCTTCAAAATATCGAATTTTCTTAACTATTTTTTATTTATTTGGTATTTTAATAAAAAAATTAAAAAAAAAAAAACCTCTATCACACTACAAACCATGAAGGGTCTTGGGCCGAGTACATGTTAGAGACTGAACTGTTTCAACGAAAACGGTTGTGTTGAAAAGTTCATAGGCTAACATATTAGAACACACTTCATGGGATATTGTGGCACGTTTTTTTTTATTGTTAAAGTTATAATTTTTAAATATACATTATATAACTGGTAAATTGCTCTTATCATAACAATTAAGTAATAAATTTAGAAGTCCCATGTAAAAAGTTATCTTGAGTCTGAGACCTGCTGAACAGAAACCAGAGGTTTACGCTCCTTCTACCGAAAATTCTGTTGAAGTCGTTCCCATATTTACTGCTGTTTTATGTCGCTGGATCCGCCGAATTCAACGATAACATTTTATTGATCTGTCCGTCGTTCGGCTTGTTGGAAATTCGACGCCCAAAATCACAAGTTATCCTAGAAACTCGATATATATTCATTATTTCATTTCGAACTGTAGACCAACTAAGGATATAGTTAAATCATACGTAATCATCTTAAGACAACATTTCAGTTATTTATGAATATATTAAGCGGTTGCTTAATTGCTTCGTTCGATTCATCTTTGGGATCCCTAGAGATGCTCCGGTGACCAGATATTACGAAGAATTGAAGTGGCTCTACCCTTCCTACCACCGTAAGTCCTAGCACCTTTCCTTTACCAAGTTATCCAATCCTGCCGACCATCTTACATTTTCGATCTCCTTCAATTCAAAACCACAGTCCTCTCCCGCAACACCCGTTCTCGGCTCTCTGATCTATATACAGCATCCCACCGAACTGCAGCTTTTGACAGAGCTTTCCTGATCCGATCCTCCTCCCTTTGGAACTCTATACCTTCTTCCATTCGTCGTTCCAATAATCTTCCAACCTTCAAATCCCGTATATTCCAGCACCTATTATCCCTACAATTCCCCAAAAATAGTAGGGGATCAGTATTGACTTAATGCTCTCTTTATTCGATGAATGAATGATGTTTTTAGATGTACATTTGTGTGTGTTATTTTGTATTCATATATTTGAGTGTGTGGAATTTAAACCACGTACATATGTATTATTAATGTCATATAGATAGATATTAAAAAGGACAAAAAGGGATGAAAGGTAAATCTCGGATAATATTGTTTAATCTTTCTTTTTTGTTTTTTTTCTTGGCATAAATTTGATATATGTGACCATAAATTTGTTTCTCTTATATAATTATTGTAAACTTATTTTAATTTTTTTTTTCTTTTCTTCTAATATGTTTTTGAAATACTGTTATTGTAGGTAATTCACATTTTTTATTTGTTCATTTTTTTATTCGTTCTCACTAATTAAATTAATTGTAATAATTAATTAAAAGTAATTATTTAATACTCTAAGATTTAATAGCTTACAATGCCTGTATTGTTATTCTATAGGGACTCGTCCCAGAATAAATAAAGACATTATTATTATTATTATATTGGTTTGTATATATATATATATATATATATATATATATATATATATATATATATATATAAAACCTACAGCCAGGCTATTAGAAATATTTCAAAGAAAAATTTCAGGATAATAAAGAACAAAAATATTGGTACAGCAACTCCTCAAAATGCACCTTTAGAAGCTACGTCAGTCTAATTCATAATACTCACTTATGTTTATTTAAATAAAATATATTTTTTTCTCTATTAGTTTAATGAAATTTATATTAAAATTATGTACACATGATTGGAATGCAACCAGAAGGGGCGCTGAGAGGAAGAGCTAAAAAAAAATTATTTTTTCGGGTTAATTGGTTCACCCCCATTCTTAAGAAGTTTCTAAAGCTCCCCTGTCCTAAAAGGGATTCTTTTAATTTAATCAGGGCCGAAAATTATCAGAAAATACTTTTATCGATTCAAATAGAGGAAGAGATTCGAGCTTGTTTGGACGGAAGAAAATATTTCCTAGCTTTTCATTATCAGAAAGTCTTGCTTATTTGAAATTGTAATTGTTTTTTTTTATTATTATTTATTCATTGAAATTTACAACTGTATTTGTCATATTTCCAATATATCCCGCCGTACTTTTTCTACCCTGAAGAGACTAAACTACACCCGTCACCTATTTCCATTTGAAACTCGTAGACTAGTTACCTCTTTAGTAATTCCCCACTTCGACTACTGCTGTATATGGGGGTGTCTCTGTGGAGCTCGAGACCAAAATAAAACGTTTGATGAATTGCTTTGTACACTTTGTCTTCGGACGCCCCAGGGACACCCGTCTCCCGATTTTATGAAGAGTTGAGGTGGTTGTATCCTTCCTATCGCCGTAAGTATTTCCTTGCATCCTTCCTCTATCAAGTTATCCAATCCCGCCGTCCATTATACATATATCAGCTCCTCACATTTAAATCCTCCATCCATTCCCGTGATACCCGTTCGCACCCTTCCGATTTGAATATGGAGGCCCATCGACAGATCGTTCCTGATTCGGTCCTGTTCCCTGGGGAATTCTATCCCTTCTTCCATCCGTTATTCCAAGACCCATCCTACCTTCAAATCCCGTTTATTTGATTACTTCCTATCCCTCCAGTTCTCCGAAGAGCATACATAAAATTATCAATAGAAGTTTCTAGGTTTTAAATTAGTGGGTTTGAGTGGGCTTTTCATGAAAATACCAGTGTCGGTTCGGGCCAAATCAGCAATATATGGAATATTAAGGACAACAATTTTATCATTAACAAAATAAGGTGCACTAAGGATTTTATGAAGGATTGGATACCAGAGGAAATAATTACCTTAAAATTGATATATTGGAATAAGAAATGGCTTGATTTATTTTTTAAATGAATTCATTCCATTTAAATTTAAAAGTGGTATATTTTGTCTAACAGCTTGAAGAAGTTAGGAACAATGGCTTTTTTTATTTTGCCAAGTTCACGAGGGCATCTTCTTTTCAGAAGTCACGGAGGATTATCTGGCATATAGTTTGCCATGGAAAGATTGATATAGGATTCGGGCCAAATCAGTAACAAATGGGACATTTTATCATTTTAAATGTTTAATATCTTGTTTGGGTCATTGAAAGAAAAATGCCATTTTATTTTCAATTATATTTCAATGCAATTTAATAGAAAGTTATTCAGAACTAAATCACTGATTGAAAAATTGGAAATAGTAACTAAGGGGACACAATTATGACACCAGCTTTTCCCAATAATCAGCTGAGAGCAATCTGAGCATAGGATATTTATACCTCAGATATGTAGTCTATTCAGCAAGTTTGGCAAGCAAGTGGTTTGGAAAATAAACACTATTAGCGGACAAATATAAATGACTAACCGAAGTACAGTGAAAGTGATTTTTTTTTTATATGACCCGTTTCCGATAAACAACTATAAACTATTCAAATAAATATATTGAATAATAATAGTTGAATGCAAACCCAAATTCATTGTTGTGTTGGAGACAAACACACTAATATTTAATATTTACATTACCTTACACTAGCAGGTGCGTACAATATTGGTTCAATTGATCCTGGCAAAGTTATTACATGTGGAACGCATTTTGGTCGCTCTGCCTAGAAGCACAAGAAAGATTTTTTCACAGCCTAAGTTTTCAATGTCATACAAGACTGAAAAACCAAGAAAATGCTCCACGTTTTCGCCTATTTCAACATTTACTGTATAAACGCTCTAAGCTCCCAATCACTAACAAAAGACTCATTCACATGACAGTTATCACACCTATTTGTACATACTGAGTTGAGCTTTGGGGCTCTACTAAACCATCCAATCCTTACAATCAAAAATCCTTCGTAAAATCCTCAATGCTCCTTATTATGTCACAAACAAACTCATCCATCATGATCTTAATATCCCATATGTTGCTGATTTGGCCCAAACTAGATACCTATCCTTCTTTGACAAGCTCCATACACACTTGAATCCGCTAGTCTCTCAACTTGCTTCCCATAATATTCCTGATAACCCTCCGATGCGTCTGAAAAGAATATGGTCTCGAGACTTTCTACTATAGAACTTTACTGGAGTGATACCAATGGGTAGTTTCTCCACAAGTGTTTTTTTTTTCCATGTCATTTGTTCATATAGCAGATTTACTGTAATATTATAACAGTTGTAAATATCAATAAATTAATCTAAAAATAAATGTGTTGAAAGAATGAATGAGTTCCATTTATTTAGATTCAAACAATAAATGGCTGTGAATATTCAAGTTGAACTGGAATAACTGGAATAAATTCCTTTTATATAAGAAGGCTATTATAAAAAATAATTTTTGTAAACAAAAAACTTAAAGCTGAATCTTATTACAAATTGACACAATTTTATAGTTTAATCAATTAACAATCAATATTATTATAAATTTGGGATTAAAAATTTATTTGGTCAACAATATTTCAAATATGTTGATTTTGAATGTGAATATTCAGGAATAACATGAAAAATGAGCTGTCTCGCATTCAAAATCAACGTTTCATATATAAAAGGAAAAAGAAGTTATGCCAGAGTGTAATAAAAAAATAAGTAAATATTGGTTATGCATACTAAGTAAACTAAATATCCTAAGCCATAGTTCTTTTACATATTAATACTTTACGATGTCGCATAAAATTAAATTTATTACAGATAAGATCGTGACGTAGATCGATGTAATATTACGTCACTTGTCGGAACTTTAACTACCCCTACCATCAAGTGGACAGCCTGCGGGACAAGTACCTAAATAAACATCATGACGAAATACCAATGTTCCCTTCGAAGGAAAATAAACAAGCAAACTTAATTTATATTCATGAACAAAATATTTATTTTAAATATTAATATTAAAAGATTTATATGTAAAATGCGCCATATTGGTTTAAAAGCTATTACTGTTTATCAGTGAGTTATTGCTTGACCAACTTTCGTAATTTAAACAAGGATATAATATTTAAAAAAATTTACCTTAAAATACTTTTAAAATTGATAACAGTGAAGGTAGCTGATAACAACCAAGGTAACGCCAGCGGACGAAAATATTAGGCACTTAGAGTGGAGAAATGGCTAAGAAATGATTCCTAGTGTTCTTAGATCTGATCCTAAGCAACGGGTCCAAGGATTTCTTGTCTGGGTCCAATAAATAAATGCAGGAAAGGATTCTCCTCCAAGAGGTTATCTGGAATGTACGGCTGTGTTTATCACAATAAAAGCCGAGAGAAATAGCAGGGATGTAACCTTTGAAATATATACCTTTGGGGCTAGTTATATACACACCCCTAAGGGGTATATATGTATATATGCATATATATATATATATATATATATATATAGTATTTTAGTTCTCGAGTTTTAGTCTTTTTTGAACTGAAACTAAAACACAATATAATTTCCATAACAGTCAAAATAAGTAGCCAAAATTCAGAAAAAAGATTTAGGTGAAAGTTGTAGTTATTCGAGCCTGGTTTGAAGAAATAAAAAAAAACATTTTTTGTTTTTTCACTTTAAATGGTGAATATCGACCTTCAAAAAATGCAGTTTCCTCTTGACCCCCATTTATTTTTATTTTTCTGAAATGTACAATCCAAAACATGGAAAAATGTATGTAACATTTTTTTCTATCTTTCATTGTTTAAGTAGAAAAAACATTCAAAGTTGACTACTTTACCTCCTTTACAAGGAAACGTAATGTAGCATTATGTTATTTTATTTAAGAGTTTTTAGTCGAAATAACTTACTAATCAAGGTATTTTAAATCTTTCTGAAAATGTTTGTACATTTAATAACCTTCTGTGAAGACAGCATACTGAAGTAGTGAGCTTCAGATACTTCTTCTACTTGACCTATGAAAGATAGAAGAAAATGTTAGATACATTTTTCCATGTTTTGTATTGTAGATTTCAGAAAAATAAAAATAAATGGGGGTCAAGAGGAAACTACATTTTTTGAAGGTCGATATTGACCACTTATGGTAAAGTGAAAAACCAAAAAATGTTTTTTTATTTCTTCAAACTAGGCCTGAATAACTACAACTTTTACCTGAATCGTTTTTCTGCATTTTGTTTCGTTTAAAAGTTAAAAACGTTTGAAATGGGACACCCTGTATGATATCTCTTAACTTAAAGGTTATATATAGTATTAACACGTTTTATCTTAAACATCTCAAGGAGTTAGAACTACAAGACTTCACAATTTTCCTTGACAGCTGTTTCAAAGATCTGCTTTAATGTTAGTCAGCTCTAGTTTAGAAAATCGTCTACTAGGAAATTCTCTTTGGGAAGTTTAAACATTTTTGCAGCTTCGTGCTTAGGGATCCTATTGCTATAATTTTCATTTATTAAGGAGCGGGGTATAGAGGTTGAGGGTTGAGGGTTGAGGGTATATAGAGGTTGAGTTGATGTTATTTAGACAGTAAAGTAATAAAATTCTGAATTAATAACAAAGTAAATAAATAAACTATGTAAAATGCACTAATAAACTTCTTAAAGCCGTTAAACAAAGTATAGCACTCTTTATTTAATTTAAATGGAATGTATTAAAAAGTTTATTTTTTTATTAAAAAAATAAAACAAGCTACATGTTATTTCCGAACTTCAATTTTAGAATTCAATAGAGCAAATGCAATGACATACAAGACGATTAAGACATTTTTCTTATAAAGTATAAATTATTTTTTAACTCATAAAACAAATACAAAATAAATATAAAAACGTTTCCTTATTACTTTTAATGAAAAATTACAAAAGTACGATTGTATGAGCAGTTGTATATTTTTTTTTAAATATACCCGTTAGGTGGAGAGTGACCGGAAAAATCTAAAGTTAAAAAATAAATCAGAGCCTTACACTTTCTCACCCTCCTCTTAAAATGTACATCGTACAGTACAAGAGACAAGAGATCCTCTCAACCCTATCATAAATCCTACTTCGTACCCAAAGGGGCTAAGAAAAAAAAAAAGTTAACTTCTCGCTGCTGCCGTACGACAAGTGAAACCATTATACTAAGTAATACTTTTCAATAACATTACATACTAATCCTTTACTGGCACGAACAACAGTAAACTTACGTCCGTCCCATTTGTTAATCAGTGTCAATTTATGTTTCAGGGCTATGTTGATCTGTCTATGATGAAATTTGATATGGATAATCTCAAGCCTGGGGAAGGATATAGGCTACTTTTTATCAACACACCACACAGGCAGAGTTTATATAAAACTATATAACCTGATTGACTAACACACCCAGCGGTCAACGCACAGCAGAAACCACTGAACTTAGCATCATGAAATTCCCAGATAGGTTCTTTGTATACCTTAAATGAGCACTTATGAAAGCAATTTGAAGAATTCCACCCCCAAGGGTTTCCCCCTTAATATAACTTATATGGAATCCGTCAGTTTTGAAGTTGGACATCTGAAATTTCGGATGTAGGAGTAACTTACAGTTAAAAAAAAATAAATGATTTATTTAAAACGATCTGTCACGAAACTTTATGTGGCAGACACAATTCAACGCGAGCGAAATCGTGGGCAAAAGCTAGTCTAGTAATAAAATAAAAAGTATTTAAGACATGCTAAAATTTTATGGAATTTTACTATATTTATTGTTAATAAAATTAACAAATCCATATTACTCATTACCTATTAAAATATACAATCTCCTAACTGAAACAATTTCTTAATGTAATCAGCCGGAAGTAATTTAAACGGGCGTACTTTCCTTATTGACGAATTACAAATGTGATTGCTATCAACTAACGTAATGAATACTTCATGGTTTCAGGGTATACGAACACGAATGGCATGAATTAATTCGATACATAATTAAAATATGGGGAGCGGGGTAACTCTTAGGACAGAGCGCTGATTTTTATGCCTAAAGTTCCGGGTTCGAATCTAGCAGATAAGCTATTTAACCTGTTAACAGCCATGGACGAACCCTATGGCATCTTCAGGCCCTTCTGAGGCTAACCCAGCTGATATCAAGTCTCCTTGATGGGGTGAAGAAATTATGGTTGACCGTGATCACAGGCACAACCGTTGTCCTAGAAACGGTACAGTCTCTAGCATGTACTGACCCAAGATCCTTCATGGGTTTTAGAGGTACAGTTAGACAATTAAAATCAGAACTAGCTTAAACTCATCTCATTAGATTGTTTAAAGTGCTAAGACGAATTTAAAAAATGTTTTTATAAATATTTAATTATTAACAAATCGTAAATTATTTAATTAAAATTGTTAAATAGATTGGTTGATGATTGTTACAGCCCCCCCCCCTCTAAAATAATATTTTTTGAAGTTAGAAGCTCACGAAGGTCATGGGTGAGGGAATGTATTTCAAAATTGTTTTTGCAATCTCTGAAAAAGTATTCCATGTTCCCCCAAGCGGATATTCAAATATAGCTGATATATGGGTATATACTCTGGCCCCATATTGGTTAAATTTAGTATGTATAGTTTTTTAAGTTAGAAGTGAAGGTAAACTGCATTACTAAAGAATTAAATTTTAAATATTTTTGTTTTAAACAGAAAAGATTTGTCCAGGCAGGGATTCGATCGAACCCGGGTCATGTCACGGCTAGGATAAGTCTTTTCTCTTCAAAGCAAAAAAATTAAAAAATAATTATCATAAAAATAACTATTAATAAAATAATTAAATTTTAGTATTTAAATGCATTTTCGCGGTTTTTAAACTTTAAGCCACTTTTAATGTAATAGTACTGGAGAGTTGAAAATTCGTGTATGAAATGAATTGATATAAGAAAAGAGCTTTTGGATGTTTCTTTTTTTCTTCCACCCCCGCCACTTTTAAATATTTTATTTTAATTATTTATTTCAGCGAAAATACCTTACATTAGTGACGCAACTGTGTTGTTAGCTTTAAAAAAAACTATCATTATAGCTATAATTAAGCATGATTACCTACATTTAACTAAATTGACGGTACTTTTTATCCCCATTTACCAACTATAAACAACTGTTATACATATAGTAATTGTTTTTATTTCATATCGATGTATTAGTATAATATAGTGCATTCTGTCAATAAGAAGAAATGAAGAAATGTTATGTAAATATATATATATATATATATATACATATATATATATATATAAATATATATGGTCTACTAAGATTATTTAAGTTAAATAAATATGAGAAACGAAAATGAATGGAGTAAAAAAAAAAGTCATAATTCCAAATTTTATAAAGTATGAGTTTTTAAAATAGCAACCCGTATCAATTCATTATAAAATAACATTTCTAAAAAATAAACAAACTGAATCTTCAAATGTGTTTACTGTATTTTATGTTCTTGGAAGAAATCTAGTACACTCTAGACAACAGCAGGTCAAGGCGAAACTAAAAAAACTTCTTAGAGATTCAATATTTTTCAAAAAAAAAAATAAATGAGATAAGTAAACCCTGGCGATATTAGTTCTAAGGAAGAGTGGAAGAAAGAAAAAAAAAGTTACGAAGAGAGCTACCAAGGTTGGTCCTAAGTGAAGCACTCGTAAAAATGGGAGGTCACTTGGTCCTAAAACCTTCTTAACTTTACCATACAACACCACAATATTTTCAAGTTCTTCTAATATACATCTTATAATTGTTTATATTTAATTTCCTTGCTTAAAAAGTAATTAAATAGATTTTTTATTAAGCATATTGATTTAAAAAAATAATGAGAATTTTATAAATTATTTCTCATATTAAACTACAAGTAATATATAAGGAAGAAATAGTTGGGGTAGAGTCAATAAAAACACCTTAATAAGTGTAACTTATTTATTGTGTGCCGACGTTTCGGCCTACAATGTAGGCCATCTTCAGGGCTAAGAGAGAGAAATAAACAGAAAAACATATAAAAAACGTTGCAGTAACAAGAATATGGTGACAAGTAATGTAGTAATGTGGTACAAGTGTGGAAATTAAAATAGTGACTAGATATGATGAAATAGTGAATAGATATGATAATTAAAGATAATGAATATAAAAGTGGTTACAGAATATAATAAAATTAAAATAGTGACAGATATAATAATTAAAGAATAAGAATGTAAAATACAGAAAATAAATTTACAGAAAAGATAAAATGTAAACATAATATACAGGGAAAGAAAATGAGGAGGTAAACGGAAAGATACAAAATGAGAAGATTAAAATAAGGAAAAGGGGTGGAATATGAAGGATTTAGAAAAAACTAGTTTAATTATAGATATAAATTGTATGATACCAGACTTCTAGAGATTACATAAGTAAAATGTAATAATACAAGCAATTGTAGAAAGAAAAGATTGATAAATTTCAAAAATTGAAAATAATGTTTATAAATATGAACTCTAAAGTATGAAAAGAAAATATAAAATATAAGTAAGGGATGTTAATATTATAACTGTATACAGTTAGAAAGAAGTTGTATAAATATAAAATATGATGTGAATATAACATAAACATATAGAAAATAGGTATAGAAATTCAGTGAATATTATCTATCACTATTTTAATTTTATTATATTCTGTAACCACTTTTATATTCATTATCTTTAATTATCATATCTATTCACTATTTCATCATATCTAGTCACTATTTTAATTTCCACACTTTTACCACATTACTACATTACTTGTCACCATATTCTTGTTACTGCAACGTTTTTATATGTTTTTCTCTCTTAGCCCTGAAGATGGCCTACATTGTAGGCCGAAACGTCGGCACACAATAAATAAGTTACACTTATTAAGGTGTTTTTATTGACTGCACCCCCAACTATTTCTTACTTATATTAGAAATTACAGTCAACCAATTCTTCTCTAATATAAGTAATGTACCTAACATCAAATTTAAAGCAAAATTATTTTGAAATAACAAATCATGGAAAGAGTATATGTTTTAAATGAATTAATATACTTCTATCAATATCTATGCACTTAACTAAAAAATAATTATAAAAAACGCAAAAAATATTAAGATAATTACCTTTTGTTTTTAAATTGCAGTATATGTTTTCATTTAACGTAACTTTATGATACTACAACTAATCGGATGATGGTATGGTTGGAGACCTAATTTTTTCTCATCCAGATATAATATTTATCTGGTAGATAATATGCCAGTGATCTTTAACGAGTAACTGACCACCATTTCACGTCCCCTCCAAAGGCATATCAACCACTTTTACTCACTTTAAAAATTCTAATGCCACCAAGCGGGATGTAAACCCGTGATTTTGGTCATAGAAGTTTGCTACACCACAGGTGACACCCGATTATATTTTTTACGAAGATCTTAATGAAGCAAATTTTTTTTTAAAACTAGTTAAATGTCGCCATTTTATGTTTTTAGCGATATGAGATCAGAGCAATTAAAAAATAACATCAAATCTTCATACGATTTTTCAGTCCAAATAAATTTCGTGCATATGAAGGTACGTATACCTACAATAAATAAATATATATAGGGAGCGTTAGTGGTAGAGCAGTGAGTTGCTATGCCGGAAATCCTGGTTCAAGTCCCGCTGCAGGCAAGACTTTTATTTAGTCTGTTCGTTTATAGGACTTAAGGAATCATTTGGAAGTTTAAAAATTTAAAAAGTGAAATTCTTAGACTATTGATAAGTGAACAAGATAATTTAAAAAAATATGAAAACTCATCGAAACAATTGTTGTTGTACGTATTTACGTTAATTTTATTCATTAATGTAACATAATAATTTGAGTAATTGTTATCAAATTAATTTTGAGCACATATCTTAACATGTTACGATAATGAACTCAAATTTGGCCAATATTGTTATTATTTTTTTTGTGCAGAAAATAACATCAACTATTAATGATATTTAACATTGATAATTAACCGCCGGGTTTTCCCCGTATTAATGGTATCCATTTAACTAAGGCTGGATAAGCCCCTGTAGGATCTGAAGCGTTCATCCGTGGCTGATAACAGAATAAATATATAAATGAATTACCACAGATGAAACCGGAACCTTCAGCTTAGCAACTCAGCACTACACACACAGCTAACTCCCTCCCTTTAGTTAATTTTAGTTTAGAAAAGAGATAAAATAGAATTGTGCTATTAGGAAGTTCAATATATTCAGCTGTAATTAATAAAATTATAGCTTTGAATGTTTTAAATTTGAAATTTTAGACAATGATTTGAATACTAATCTACAACATTCAGATCCTCATTTAATATGAAATAAGGTATCACCAAGATTAAATCAATAAATATTTAATTTATATTCCAGAATTCTGTGTTGTTTTTGAGCCCTCTCATTGAAAAGTCTATGAATATATAAATACTCATTTACCGTTACAAGGGAGAGAAAGAGAATTCCAATCCAGAACAGAATTGCACCGGGCTAATAGAAGAAAAAAAAAAAAAATATATATATATATATATATATATATATATATATATATATATATATATAAAAGACAGATTTATAAAAAAGGGGACAATAATGATTCATCTTTAACTAATTGATGTTTTATATATTTTTCTTATTTGTTCCACTTAACGTAAAAAATTTTAAGCATTTAAACGACTCATAACAAATGTACCTTGGTAAGAGGATGAAAAAAGGTATTTAAAACCTAACCAAACCGTCAGTCGAAACATATATATGTCCTTATCAACAATTTTATAATGACATACACTGACATAAGAACATATAAATGACATATACCTCTACAGCCGACTTGCTCACAATTAAGAAGAAGAAGAAGCTAAAAAGTTGTTGGATGAGAGATCTTAACTAAATGAACTAGGAAGGTAAAAAGAAAGATGGCCCTCATCAATGCCAACTTAATGAGGAGATGTGCCTTTGAAGAAATGTATATACACATTAAAACAGTAATTATAAACTTTTGATTAATATATATTTTAGAGATCATTACATAAAAATATTCCAATATATGTACTAGACAAAAGATAAATTAAATTTGAAAATTATCTAACTGTTTTATATATATATATATATATATATATATATATATATATATATGTAATATATATATATATATATATATATATATATATATGTAATATATATATATATGTAATATATATATTTTATTATTATTAAAAAATTATAATTATTATTAAATAATAATCATTTGTTCACCAGTGTCAATAATTATTTTCCATCACAACTGAAATTGTAATTTATAAGTTTAATAAATGTAAATGATTTTAAACTGGAATATATATATATATATATATATATATATATATATATATATATATATATATAGAGAGAGAGAGAGAGAGAGAGAGAGAGAGAGAGAGAGAGACAGACAGAGATATTTATTTTAATTAGAGTTATTTCTATTTTAAACAAGCAATTAAATTTAACTTTCAATTCAAAAGTCAAATAGTTTATAATCATACTAAGTACTTCGTTTAAAGTTAAAAAAATTAGGTATTAATAAAATAATACGGGTTACAATGTTTCAATTATAAATAGAAATAGAAATAAATAAACTTATGTGGATATTTATTCCTTAATAACACACTATAAGTGAAAAATAAATAACCATGCATACAAATCAAAGTAAAACATACTTTAAATAATTCCATAACTTACGTTCTGCTCAAGAAGCTGTTTCTTCCATCCACTGTTTAAAACACATCTTATAATCTGCATAACATTTCCTTGTAGTACCACTGGCCGTATTGTAAATATGATTTAATGAACTGATTTCAATAATTAAGTAATAAAACACATAAATAAAGAACTCTAAAAAGCAACGAAACACACTAAGATAGATTCTATGAGAGAATGACTCTTGAAATGCAATGGAGTGTAGGTAATGGAGTTACTGCTTCCCGCCTTCATTATCTTTCTATTACGCGTTCAGAAAAACTTGGCCTATCACAATGGCACATTATAATATTCTAATTATATTTATACGTACGTATATATACATACTCATACATACATGTATGTATAAGTATATATATATATATATATATATATATATATATATATATATATATATATATATATATATATAATTATTTATTAATAAAATAAAAAAAGAATAACTTGTCTTTTTTATTAACTTATTTAGTATGGACGATAACAGCTAGACTTAAGATATTGTCGAATAATACACACATATTAAAAACATTGGTAGTAAAATCCCAAATGCTTAAAAAACTAAAAATAAACGTATAATAATCCTAATTATTTAATATTTGAAAAATAAAAAACTAAAGAAATATAATTGGATGTTGGCGCCAGAAACGGGCATTGTTGATTAAGTTACACTGTCTTCCATTTGCCAACTGTCCCTAGTACAGTCAAGTTCCTTTCACTTTTTGTTATAACAGATTTAGAAAGTTTTAATTGATTAAATAAGTAAGTTTCTTTATTAATAATTATATTGAAACAAGTGTTATTTGTATGATGAGTTAATATTCAAGTTTTTTTTTTTTAAATGAAATGAATTAAACCGAATTGTTTTCATATACCTGTAATGGGATAGCTCAGTTTGTAGAGCACTGAGCTGCTGTGAAGAGGGCCTGCTTAAAACTTATTTGGTAAGTTTTAATTGATTAAATAAATAAGTTTCTTTGTTAATAATTATATTTAAACATCTGTTAGCTAGTTAACGAGATAATATTCGATTTATTTATTTTTTTTAATGAAATGAATTAAATAGATTTTTTAAAATATATCTATAGTATTTATACGGGAGCGGAGTAGCTCAGTTTGTAGAGCATTGAGTTGCTATTCTGAAGGTCAAGGGTTCAAATCCAGCTATGGATAATTTAATAACGTAATATGTTAACATAACGGATGGACCGTTTGAGATATACAAACCCTCTAGGGGCTCACCCAGCCTCTATAAAGTCCTCTAAATTGGGGGAAATCCTTGTGGTTGAGCGTGACCCCACCACTCTGCACCAACGTTATCCTAGAAACAGAACAGTCTCTGCCAAGACCGTCCATGAGTTTTAGTGGCACAGGCCAAAGTAATTTAAAATTATACAATTAGAACTAACGAAGATGCCATATTAGATAGTTTGAGTTGTATATAATAGAAAAATAATCATAAATTGTAGATAATCAAACAAAGTATGAGTTTTTGACCGATCAAAATGGGATAGAGAGCGATAGTTCAGTGGGTGTAGCGCTGAGTTTCTAAATCGAACGTTCCGAGTTCGAATCCGGCTATGATTGATGAATTATTTAATTTGTTAACAGCCAAGGACGGACTCTGTGAGATCTGCAGACCGTCTTTGGGCTCACCCAGCTTCTATAAATTGGATACTCTAAATGGGGGAAAAGGACGTTGTGCTTGAACGTCATCTCGGCCAAATCACCAGCCTCCACTAACTTAGTCCCAGATACAGTTTCTACCACGTACTGGATTCAAGTCTCTTCATTAGTTATAGTAATACAGGTTATGTAAAGCATGGAGTATATATATACAGCGATGTGCATTATTACCTTGGAAAGTACGAGCAAAACATCAAAGAGTTGAAACTTGAAGTAGCAACTTACTTGTAACAACTACCTCAACTTTTGCCGCCCTAGTGGAAGACTCGTTACATGGCAAGCTTTTAGTTTTCTTCTCTCATTTAGGAATCACAAAGTCATGTCCATTCTTTTCCATTTTTTTTTGCCTTTTGAAGTTTATAATTTTAATTAATAAAAATGGAAGGATACAAAATTTATATTAATAAATATAGAGAGGAAGCGGGAATATATTTTCGTCCATTATATTTTCTACAACATCCGGATGATGATAATTTTAATTTAGCTACTTTTCAACCTTGAATATTAACGTCATAAAAATACAATATTTATTTTTGTACCACAATAATTATTGAATTCATTTATAATAATTGCCTGAAAGAAAATTATAACAAATAATTAAAAGAAAATTGTATCTACTATTAATTTATTTATTTATTAGGAGAGTGGAGAAGTTCAGTATGTAGAGCACTGAGTAGCTGTGAAGAAGGCAAAGGGTTCTAATCCAACTGACGTTAATTTGAGGGGAGGAAATGTGGTTGAGTGTCATCTCAGACAAATCACCTCCCGCACCACCGTTCTCTTAGAAACAGTACAGTCTCTAGCATGTACTGAACCTTTTCAAATACACATTTACATGTTGCTGTGGTACATTTTTTTTTAAAAAAAAGGTTATTGTTATCTATTTATTATTATTGTTGTTTCTGTTGTTGTTAACTTTATATTTAATTAGTTATTAATCTATTCCTCTTGCAGTGCTATCAAACCCAAACTACACTGCGCCTAGCAACAAGTGGAACTTACTCCAAGACATTGCTGGTTTCTTTCTGCCCCTAAACTTGACTGCAGTACGCCTTCATCCTTAACACTGAAACCGCACAACCACACTTCTTGTAAGTTTTTTAATGTTTTTAAAATTAATTTAAATAAATTCGTTAATGGATGCATGTTCTTAAACGTGAAAGAATGCTTTTGATATATTGGAGTGCTTAATTCACGATTAAAACGATCATTAAACCGAATTAATTTAAAAAAGAATTACAAAAGCTGTGGTTTTAGATTTTTTTTATTATTATTAAGGTTGTGAATGTTAAAAAAAAATTGAAATCGACTGTTGACTATTGACACATTTTGAATAATTAAAAAGTTGAAGATTCTACACTGTTTAACACTTATAATTATTTTCAGTATTAATTGGTAGGGATTTTAAATTTACCAAACTAATCTTTAAATATTTTAAAAATAAGTTATTGAAATTTCTATTGTAATTTTTCACAGTTAATAAAATATAAGGGACATTTGTATCTATATATAAATATTATTATTAGTTTAGCTATTTCAATTTTTATTTCTTATCAAGGTTCCATGTTATAATAGTGTCTGATCCTGATGTATGGTTTTTAATCATTCTTGTTATAAAGATGTATGTATTTATTGTAACAACTAAGTTTTTTTTAAATCCCCAATTAATTAGGAGACGATACCTTGAGCTAGAAAATAGGAGGTATAATTATTTAAAACATTTCAATATTATTAAAAAAAAAATTTTTTTAATATAATTTTCCACAGAAATTTGTAAACTGAAATGAAAATATTTCAGCAGTTTTATTATCAATATGATATCCTATTACACCTTCAAAATACATCCCTTCGTTATCATCTGTAGTTATTTAATTAAGAAAAAGAAAAAAACACAACTGATAAATTATTCCAAAATTACTTTCTCCAATTAACCTAGCGTAAATGTAATAAATTATTGAAACACATTTTTTTAGATCGTTATAAATTTAAAATCAAGCTATATTTATAATTAGAAATAAAAATGTAGCAGTTATACACTGTTTTCGAATTTTTTTGAAAACTTACTACCACCCTATATCATCGATACAAATGCGAATTATCGAATTATATTTCTACATTTTTCGTTTCCGATCTATAGTGATTGCTTGAAAGGATTGATAATTGATATAAAATTCTTATAGTCTTCTATAAGACAAAAAAACAATTTTTAATGATATAGTTAAAATAAGGTTGACGAAATGCACTGGAAATAGTTTTTTCCTGCAACCATTGAGTTATGCTATCCATTACTCAAATAAAACAGGTGTGAAAAGTCCCACTTTCCCCCACTAGTGAGGGAAAACCACTTTCCCTCACTACTTAGGAAGAATAACAGCCACCCAGATCGTATTTGACAATCAGCACTCTGTTGTATGTTTTAAATATAAACATATTATTCATTTTATATTCCTAAAATGTTAAAATAATAAGAACTTTTTTATAATTAATTCAAGATAGATTTTATTTATTTTTAAGCGATTTTATAGAAATATTTAATATAACCTAAAATGTATTAGAAACACACATGAGTTCTTCACACATGAGTAAAACGTCCTAGAGTTATAATTGCATGGTTAGCAATAGAAAATAGTAAGAGATAGCGCTAGTGTAGTTGTAACAAATCTAAAGTTTCACCTTTAATTTCTTCATTTTTAAATGGTTGCAGGAAAAATGTAACATTCACCACGTGGGAAAAGTGCTTATAACACCCTCGTTTAATTACCACACTCACCTTCGGCTCGTAAAATTCACTCGGGTGTAATGAAGTGGCACTTTCCTCACTTGTCAAATAAATAACTATTCCACTCTTCTGAAAAGAGGTGTTTTTTACTTTCGATACTTTGAATTTTTTGCGACGATAAATAAATATCACGGAATAAAAGTTCAAAATGGTATTATTCTTTATAATTTTTAGATTAATATTACTAAAATTAGTATTATTTTTTTTTATTTCTTTTTGCAAAAACGGCATCATTCCTTATTTCTCTTATGTGTCTATAATATCATAGCTTTATTGATTCTAGAATGAATATTACTATTATGTTGTAACAAACATAATAATAATAAGGCTTAGGGAACCCGAAAGCTCGATGCCGATACCTACCACCAATCTCTGCTTAAAAACTTCCATAAAGAGGTTACTCTAATTAGGGAAAAACCTAGAGTTTTCCTGGAAAAATTGCAGTCCGTGCCATATACTGAACCCAAGACCTTTCAAGGTTTCAAGTGGTACAGGTTTTATTATTTATAATTTTTTTTTTATACCGCACTAAATCATATATAAATATATATAGCATATACATGTATACCATGAAATTAGAGTTCAAAAACAATGTTATTTTTTGTAATTTTTCGATTAATCCCCATATATCAATTATTTTTTTCCATGTCATTTGACAAAATCGGCATCATGCCTTATTTCTCTATTGTATGTATGATATCCTAGCTATATTGATTTTAGAACGATTTTTTTATTATTGTTATAAACACAAACTAACTATATGAGCCCTTAACATTAAGTTACATATAAATGGCCTCATACAAGACTGAAAAGACAAGAAACTGCTCGACGTTTTCGCCTACTTCAACATTTACTGGACAAAAGTTCAAAGCTCCCAATTAATTACAAAAGACTCATTTACACAATAGTTATCAGACCTATTTGGACATACGGAGTTGAGCTTTGGGGCTCTATTAAACCATCCAATTCATCTCGTATCCAATCCTTACAATCCAAAATCCTTCGTAAAATCCTCAATGCTCCTTATTATGTCACAAACAAACTCATCCATCATGATCTTAATATCCCATATGCTACTGATTTGGCCCAAACTAGCAGATTTACTTGATGTAATATAAATACAGTTGTAAATATCAATAAATTATTCTATTCTAAAAAAAAACATATAAATGGAAAACAATTTTTTTCAATAGCTAATTTCAATGAAAATTAAATTGATCATCATAATTGATTCTTATTAAAGAAGTTGGACGAACTGAAAAAAAAAGAGAAAGTGAAAAATGGAGATGGACGATATAATTTTAAAATTAGGACTTGGTCCAACTTGATAAAAAGGAACTAAACTTAATTCACAAGCCCATTTCTAAAACATTAATTAAAACGTCTCAGAGAAATTCCTGTTAATTGTCACTTCATTGCCAATTTGTTTTCTTCATTATTTTTTTTTTTCGTCATCAAAATAATTCCATCAGTCTCTTCTTTACTTAACCACTTTCTTTGTTATGATAATTGTAATTTCATTATTTCTTCTTCTTTTTATTAATTTATTATTCTTATTTATTTCATCTTTCAATCCCTTTAAAATTAGTTGCTAAGAAAATATTTTTACACTTTATTTTTATTTTTAAATTGTTTACAACTTCTATATTGTTTATTTTCATATGTAAATGAATCTAGGGAAATATTTTAATAAAATAGATTGTTTTAGATTTTTTATCTCCCCCCCCCAAAAAAAAAGAAACAAAAAATTGAACTATGCTTTTGTTCAACAGTAGATACCTGGATGAAAAGAAAAGTAATTACAGAACTTTACTAAAAGGGCAAAAATTAGTTACTTATTACTAGATAAATATTATTGTTTACATATATTTTTTTTTAAAACACAGTTTAGTGTATCGTTTAATTTGTATTTTTATTATGCGCTTGTGTAATTTTTATTTTATTGCTGTTCATTTTTTTTCCGTTGGATATAAAAACCGGAACACTTCTGTTATTCTTAATAGATTTTGTCTCAGAATAGATTTTTTCTAAAATAATCTATATTGTGATTTAGATTTTATTATTTTTATTACTTCTTAATTTTTTTATATTAGAAAAAACAGTTATAACTATACATTTAGGGGATTTCAACCCAAATATATTGTTTTCAATTCTATATTACAATTTTAATTTTTTAATTTTTATTACGGTTAATTTTTTTTTCATTAGAGAGAACTACAGTTTCTCTACACCTCTATTATTCTTTAGAGAGTTTGTCCCTGATTTTTTTTCTGTATACTACACTATATCGCGATTTTTTATTTTATTATTTTTACTGTTCATTTTTTGTTATTAGAGAGGGCAACAATTTCTCTAAACCTCTGTTATTCTTAAGATATTCGTTCCTAGAGTATTTTTTTAAATTCTATATTGCAACGTATTCATCAATGATCAATGATCAATGATCAATGATCTCCCTAAATCTGTTCACCACTGTTCCCATCATCTATATGCTGACGATTTCCAAATATATCTGTCCTTTCCCCCTTCCGAGCTATTTTTCGCGTTCGCTAGTATTCAGGAAGACCTGGATAGGATCTGTGCCTGGGCAAAGCTGAACAAACTGGAATTGAACGCATTGAAAACTCAGGCCATTGTTTTAGGTTCCAATTCCCTCCTTACATCCATCCACACCCTCCCAACATTACTCCTAAACGATAATCCTATCACGTTTACCTCCTCGGTGAAAAACCTAGGCATCACCATCGACCAAAACCTTTCCTGGAAATCCCACATCGCCCAAATATCCCGACGGACAATTAGTTCCCTGAAGTTGTTCCATCGTTCTCGTCATCTCCTTACACAATCTTCCCGTAAGCTTCTCGTATCTTCTCTCATCTTCCCCCACTTTGACTATTGTAGCGTGGTATATGGAGGCCTCTCTAAAATGCTTGAAGACAGATTAAAGAGAATAATGAATTGCTCTCTAAGATTTGTGCTGGGTACTCCGAAGCGATCGCGCGTCTCCCACCTCTATGATGGGTTAAAGTGGCTCTTCCCTCCCTTCCGAAGACAATATTTCCTCTGTTCATTCTTATACCAATCCATTCACTCTCAACACCCTTCATATATCTACAGTCTCCTCCAATTCAAATCATCAGTGCAACACCATAAAACAAGATCCCGCCTTTCTGATCTCTATATACGTTCACACAGAACTAAAGCATTCGAACGTTCCTTTCTCGCCCGCTCCACCACAATGTGGAACTCAATCCCTCCTAATATCCGTCATACTCCCTCTCTATCATTATTCAAATCCTGGCTGTTTCAACATCTATTAGCTTCCCAGAAGGATAGTCTCTAGGTAGGTTAGTCATTTGCTTAGAATACAATGTATATAATAACAAACTGTGTTATCTAGTTCTTTTAATTCTGCTCTTTGAAAAGCTGTACATCATGTAAACAAATTATTGAATGCTAGCTCATGCATTCAACTCAAAAGCTTTGGATTTATCTATTCTCTGTAATTGCTTAATATCCTGTCAAGATCTGTACTATTTATTTACTTACTATTATTTTTGTTTATATATTTCTTTTTAAATTGTTTTCTGTCATGTTTTCACGCTTTATGATTTGTAACATTTAGCCTTCTGGCCAGATAAATATTATGTTTTTATTCCTGTTCATATTTGTTATTCTAAAGGGACTTTGTCCCAGAATAAAGTTACTTTTCTATCTATCTATCTATCTATCTATTCTATATTTTAATTGTATTACTTTTATTACATTTCATTTTTCGATTAATATAAAATCAAATATTCTGTACGATTCTTTGATTCTTAAATGGTTGTTAACCAATATAAATGTTTATTATTACCCTACATTTTGATATTTTTATTACAGATATTTTTTTTATTTAGAGAGAACAACAATATCTCTACTCCACTGTTATTGGTAAGAGATTTTGTCTCAGAATATTTATTTTTTCTGTACTACTATACTTTGCAATTTTGATTTACTATTATTATTACGGTTAGTTTTTTTTTCACTGGAGAGAAAAACAATTTCTCTAAACCTCTGTTATTCTGAAGGGATTTAATCCCAAAATATTTCCTTTCCTATACGAGAACTAGTGTATGTTGCAATTTGTATTTCATTACATTTATTAATTTTTTTTTAATATTAGAGGGAACAACAATTTCTCTACACCTCTGTTATGCTTAAGGGATTTTTCCAGAAAATATTTTTAAAAAATCTATTTTATATTTTATGTATTATTTAAATACTAATATATTTTATGAAAATCTACGCAATTTTGATTGTATTATTTTTCATTTGTTTTTTCATTAAACATAAAATCCAATGATCGATACACCTTTCGGAATCTTAAGGGGTTGGTGCCCAATATAAAATATACTATCCTATATTTTTATTTGATTTTTTTATTACTGCATTTTTTTAGGGAGAACAACGGTTCTCTACTCCTCTGTTATTCTTAATTTTTTTTTATTAAGGTATTTGGTAATTTTTTTTCGATTCTACATAGCCATTTTTTTTTTAAACAAGGTGCTGTACTCACCTACAGCAGTGACGACGCCCCAGAATCTGGTGAAGTTCTTGACGTACTCCCAGAAGACTGATCCTTCCTCGTAGGCGAGCTGCTCCTCGCAGACGCCGTAGACAGCCGTGCTGAACATATCCCTCATCCTGATTTTCCTGTGCACATCCTACCTCGGCCAGAGTCGGTCGGGCACTGAGTCGTCCTAGCCCCCACCAGCGGCTCGCCGAGTTCATTCATAGCCGAAGCCGGCGTAGTCGTGTATGTTAAGGACAGTCGTAAAACCACAGAGAGGAAGGACACTTATTAAATTCGTAATAAACATGGAATATAATAATGTAATGAACAGTCACAATAACATTATCTTAATAAAATTTCCAACATTTCAAAAATATATAAAATAGCGGAAAATAGGAAGCGGAGTGACTCAGTGTAGTGATGGGCTAAACAGTGAAATCTTAATAACACGTTATGGCATAACTGCTACCATGTAATAATGTGTTCCAGTAACACGTTATTTGAGTAACGTTTTATTTCATTGAACAAAATAATATATCTAATATATAAATTTACATGAGAATAGAAACAGACGTAGCCGATAATAGCTAATTGCTGAAAAATAAAAAGGGATTTCATTCACAATTACTGATTGAAAAATTAACAAAAATCCAAACTTTGCTAATTCGCACAAAAAAAATCAAGTAAATATGTTTTAAAACCATAAAACTGTCTTATACGTTATTCAGGTGGCGACCCCTACGTTGTCTTAGACGTTATCGGAACTATTAAAGTGTTCTTGGCTTCGTTGCCTGTTTTTGCGAATATAGAAGGATTTCATTCACAATTACTGATTGAAAAATTAACAAAAAATCAAACTTTGCTAATTCGCACAAAAAAAAAATGGAAAAAATATCAAGTAAATATGTTTTAAAACCATAAAACTGCCTTAGACGTTATTCAAGTATTTAGATCTTTTATATTATATATTTCTTTATATACAACTATATTTTTTACTTTAATTTCTCTCTGCTATTTATATCAATCGTATAACGTTAAAGCTTATATTTTAATTTTCACCATAATCACCCAGTAATTTATTCTTTTTGCACAGCATCTTTCCATCTCTTATTGATAATTTCTCGTCTACCACCCTCCGATGTCTAGGCTCCTGATTTCCTGTCACGTTAATTTCCAATCCTTACTGGCCCATATCGATGAATTCCAGCAATACTTCACCAACAACTTTTACCATATTATAGCAGTCTCTGAAACATGGCTCAAACCACATATTCCTACCTCATCCATCACCCTACCTGACTATATGCTTCTCCGACATGACCGAGTTAACCGGTCTGACTGGTGGAGGCGTAGGTCTTTACGTCCATCATACCTTGAAACCCCGAATCCTTGAATCCTCACTCCCGTCTGATGTCCCTCATATTGAATTCCTTTTCAGTGAAATATCCTGTAATGGACGCCCGCTCCTATACATAGTGCTATATCGCCCTCCTCTAGTGCCGTTTGACTCTACCTTTGAATCCATCCTTTACAATTACATTCCTTTCTATGACCATATCATTATTGCTGGAGATTTCAATGCAAACCTCCTTGCCAAATCCAAAGACACTCTATACCTGGAAAATCTCTTCCACTCACAAAACCTCTCCATTGTTCCATTTTCTCCTACCCATCATACTCACCGATCAGATACATGGTCGGATCTATTCGTCATCGATTCTCCTCATAATCTACTCTCATCTTCCCAATTGCCAGTCCCGTTTCTCTCCTCTCATGACCTAATCCAAATTTCTTATAATATCCATACTCCGAAGTTACTATCTAAAACCTTTACCTTTCGCAACCTAGATGCTATCAGTCGTGAAAGCATCCTGCCTTCCCTTGAATCCCTGGAGAGAAATTTATTCTTGTCCTATTGACTCCATGGTTGATACACTCTCCTCCTATCTTATTAGTATCCTGGACACCCATGCTCCTCTTAAAACTTCTACCCTCCGCCGATGCATGCTCCCTGGATGTGTCAAAACATAAAAGAACTGCAAAGGAAGCGCAACGCAGCCCGCAGACGCTATAGACGGACAAAACTGACCGACGATTATCAAGTGTTCAGGACTCTCCGCAACTTAACACAATCTTCAATAAGGCAAGCGAAATCCAAATACTTTCATAAAGCTCTTTCCTCTGCAACCGATCCTAAATTCAAATGGCAAATCCTTCGGAAACTCTCCCTCTATCCGGTCTCAGCTGATGAACTGAACGTACATTTCTTGTCTCCCTCCTCTAACAACTCACAATCTACCTCTCCCAATTTCTCAATAGTACCATCATTCAACTACAACAATTTTTATTTCTCTGACATATCACCCACTGTCCTTATCTTCTCCCTAATGAAATCCCACTCTAACTCCATAGGTTTTGACGGAGTTCCTGTAAAATTGTTAAAAGTATGCCTTCCCGAAATCCTGCCCGGTCTTCTCTACATTTACAATTTTCCCTACAAAATGCAGTTTTCCCTTCCTCCAGGAAAAAAGCAATAGTCCATCCTATTAACAAATCATCCAATCCCTCAAAACCGAATGACTTCCGTCCTATCTCTATTCTCTCTAACCTTTCCAAACCTCTTAAAAGAATAGTCCAATCCTAAATGTCAAATTTTCTGGAACAATCCAAACTCCTTGATCCACTTCAATCAGGGTTCCGTCTTGGCCTCTCCACACAATCTGCTCTCGTTAAAATCACCACGGACATACATACCGCCATGGACGAAAAAAACTATCTGTAATAATTCTTCTCGACTTCTCAAAAGCTTTCGACTCGCTTAACCATTCCATCTTTTTTTCTAAATTAAAAGCTCTTTCCTTTTCCAACAGTTCCATACTCTGGCTCCAAGCGTTCCTCTCGGATAGGACTCAAGCAGTCTCCATCCCAAATCAACCCCAATCCTCTTTCCTTCCACTAAACAAAGAAGTGGCTCAGGGTTCTAGTATTTCCCCAATCCTTATCAATTGTTACATTAACGACCTTCCTAAATCAATCCACCATTTATACTCCGACGATTCCCAGATTTATTTCTCCTTTCCTCCCTCTGAGATAATAGCTGCATTTGCTAAAATTCAGGATGACCTGGATAATTATCATGATAAATAATTAAGAATGAATGGTTCGAATCTTGAATAATATTAAATTATAAACACGCTAATTAAAATTATAAAATATATATTTATTTATAAGTTATAAATTAAAAACAAGTATTTAATAGCTTATTTAAGTAAGATAATTTTAAAAGTGACAGCATACTTCTCGCTGGGCAAAGGAGACCATCTGCTCTTCATCATGAATATAAAAAATAAATATCTAAGAGAAGAACATCAAGTGTATCGATTGGTTATTGGGAAGATTCCAGAGGACGACAAAGATGGGGAGGGACAGAGAAAATTGCAGATCCTGGGGTAGAACAACTCGAAGCAGAATGGAACTTGGAGGAAGTAAAAGAAGAAAGCAGAATTCAATAACCACCCTTGAGGTTCTGCCTTTGGTTACGTTACCCATTTTTTATAGTGGATGGTTCGCCGCTCTGAATCCAGTAGTAGGAATGGCTGCCTGCTAATGCAATCAGTGTAGCCCTATGAAACCACTAAGCCTTCGGTCCTTGCTCCCGCGTCATCAATCCGTCGTCTTAATTTCTTGTTCCCTCCTGTTCATCCTTAGAGCATTTTCTTCGACAGTCTGTTAGCTCAAGAGTTCTATAGTCTAGGAGTCATGGAGTTTGAGAAAACCATGAATTATCTGGAAAAAGAAGCCTGGCTAAGTAAGTGGTGGAAGGATTTCTAAGCAATAACAAGGACCCCAATTACCGAAATTTGGTGGAACGCTTGCTGAAAACTTTCCAGAATCTCGGCTGCTTCATGAGCGTAATGTTTCGTTTTCTTCATTCTCAAATTGACTATTTCCTTAAAAATTTAGGCGATTACAGTGAAGAACAAGTTGGTTCCACCAGGATATAAAAGTGATCGAGCAAAGATACCAAGGGAAGTGGAATACCACCATGATGGCCGATTACTGTTGGAACCTAAAAAGGTTCTGAAGATGAAAGAACATCCAGAAGGTCAAGAAGAAGACAATTCTACAGTGACTAATTTGTACTTCAATTGAACCAAAATTTGTTAAAAAATATAATATGTATTCATATATAAGTTATGATTAGACTGAACACTTGGTTTTGAAAAAGGGAAAATAGGGACATAGATACACTGGCGCTATCAGAAGTAAACTGACTTTATTTCGTTTTGCTCCAGTATTTATACATACATCTAGTTTATATTAGAATCAAACTATACTTAATCATAGACCAATGATCACTTGTTATCAAGACACTAATAATCCTCTTATATACACTTAACTTATATAATAAATATTGAACCTAAATATTATAGTTTCATTAAGAACTTATTGTAATTAAAGATTTGTTGAGACCTAAATGATGAGAAAACTAAATAATTCATTTTCCCAAATAAATAAAATATTTAAACTCGTTTTTTAAAGTACTCTACTCCCAATGATTAACTAAGAAAACTTGTATATCACGTTATCTTGGAACTTTTCTACTGTTTTTAATACAATTTTTGGAATAAAACATTTAATTAAACTTATGTAGTTTGCATTTTAGTTCTTATTATCCTTTAAATTTCCGTATTCGATCAATAGGTCTTATATTTATTACATATTGGTTCTTTATCTAAATAAAAATTTTTGGACTAAAACATTTAATTAAACTTATGTAATTAAAGATTTTAGTTTAAATTTTAGTTCTAATTTTCCTTTATATTTACCTACTCCATCAATCATTCAAAGACAATCATGTTTTTTATCTTATAAAACTAATCGCATAAACGTACATAAAAATTCGACTCCATCATTCTACAAAAATGTATTCAGAGAAACTGCAGAAGCAGATTATAAGGCAGCACTATTTAAAAACTAAAAGTAAAATATGGGGGAAAAAATAATAGGTTCGATAAACTGATTCCACCCTACGGAGTAAGGAAATAAGATTGGAAACTAAAAAGAAGATCTACCATTCCTTCGTGGAAAGCGTAGCCTCATAGGGATCAGAGGGTTGGACACTCACGAAAAAGGTGGAGAATAGGTTGCGTCCTATGGAAATGGATTTCTGGAGAAGACGTAGAATATCGAGAACCAAGCGGATCCTAAACGCAGCAATTATAGACAAGATCGCATGTCAAAAGAACATCCTTTACCAGATCACAACTAAAAGGTTAAAGTGGTATGGCCATTTAATGCGGATGGACGAAAACCGCTGGCCAATGGAAATTCATAACTATATACCACCTGAAAGAAAAAAGCTAGGAAGACCAAAGGATGGAGAACGTGGAGGAATGCATGGCAACCAGAGGACTCCGTGAGGGGGATTGGATGAACAGAGAGCAGTGGCTTTTGGATATTGGGGGTATGACTCCTTAAGTTGTAAAAAAAAACAACAGGAAAAAATGTAAGTAAAAGTGATCTAAAAGAATAAAATGAGAAATAAACATGATTTTGTTGATCTTCGACATAAAATTTGTTGATTGTAGACACTTGCGATCACAGATGATAGTGTCTTACTCTTATAAAGCCCTCATAAAAAAAATTCGTAGTTATGTTAATCGTCAAGTTATTAAGTGAAGAGCAGATTAAGAGATTAGAGAAACTGCTTAAAGATTTATACATAAAAAAAATTGTTTACTTATGTGAATTAGCTTTGTTATGGAGTTGTAACTTTTTCGGCAATGCTTAAACTCTATAAGACTCTTCAACCATTGGCGGTAAGGATTCTTTGATATTTCCCTAAATTCGCATATACTAATTTTCTTGTTTTACATTGACTATTTCATGAGAAACTCGGTCGACAAATGAGAAAAAATATCGTTCTTTCTTATATCTACATAAATACACTCAAGTATCATAACAACAGAATAATCTTTATTTCATTGTTATTCGCTTAACAAATTTTGAAAGAATAATATTAGGAATATTTATACTAGGCGAGGTGGCACATGGGTGGCAGATCTGGGGAAGCGGCCCATGGGTGGCAGATCTGGGGATAGTCGGTAAAGGTGAGCTGCAACTTTGTTGAAATGAAAGTTTGATACTATCAAAATCAAAACTAAATTTAAACTTGAGTATTAGCCAAATTGTGAGGCACAAATGTGATTCAAATATGTAGAAACAAACTTTCTACTCCTTCAAAGTTGGCCTTATTTACCACCAAACTGGTATCTTTATTATTACATAAACATGTATTAAAATGCATTATTAAATATATTCAATTTATATATTTAAAAGTAACTAGAAACCTTATTGTTATTATGTTATTATATATATATATATATATATATATATATATATATATATATATATATATATATATATATATTATATATAATTGGCTGACATTTACGTTTATTCCTATCTTTTTTTATTCTAAAGATATTACAAAACAAGGTTCTGTGATGAATAGGTAAAGCAAAAAGCCGGCTTTTCCTTTGTAAATATTCAACAATGTTTAGGAAGGGCACATTTCACCCCGTTACCGTCAGAAACTAGTTAAAACCTGACCTGAATGGATTAAAATTCATTTTGTGACAGATCCAAGGAATATATTTGTAACCTGTAAGACTAATCTGTTCTTTCTGTCCTAATTGAATTTCGCATGGCCAGTAATAAACAAACAAATCTCAATAATAGTTTTAGCTCTGGAACATATATAAAACCCTATTATAGTCCTTGCAGGACAATGGTCTACTCAAAAAGAACATATAAGGAAATACAAGTGGAGCTAAGATTGAACAAACTTGTCTAGTTTGCTCAAGACCAGCATAATTATGCCAGTTTTTCACAAAACACTCAGTAGTAAATAGCAATTTGCCAATAACAATAATAAAAGTCCATATTTATTTTCAAATCTTGGGAATAATCAGACACAATGATTTAGCTGAATATAAAGTTTATTTAATAGTATATGGAATTGTTTATAACAATGAAAATGCATTTTTAACAAAGTGCAAAATACATTTTAACTCTAATCTACTCAGGTGATAAATAAATATTAGATTATAAAAACAAATAAAAAAATATTGTGCTAAAGTATTACACTTTAAACATTAATATACTTTTTGAAAGTTTTCAAAAACTTTAAATCATTGTCCCATGACTAATTCAATAAAAACAATATTGAAGCCATCATTATATTTTCTATTAAAACAGAGAAATAATTCTTTAAAGTAGCTAGATAACAACAATATATTATCAAGTTAAGCTCACAGATGGATGGAATAATAACTTAGATCACTTTTTATCTTTGTTATCTACTAATAATTAATGAATTACAATAAAATTAAGTTCACTAGCCATAAGCGCTTATAACTATTATCTAATAATGCCTAATAACGCCACCGACTGCCTCTATTTGTGGTACTAGTTTTTGTACCAATGATTTCCAAAGCTGAAATAGAAAAAAATATTTATCAATGTTTAATTATAATAAAATGTCAAAACACATATCCTAACAATGATAAGGAGAGGATTCACTAATAATAATAAGTAATCTAAAAATAACTCAATGCAATGTACAATAATTAATTAAGTAAAATAATGGCCATTGCTCGATCAGTGTTTAATACAAATTTTAAATTCTATTAAAGCGCAAACGCCTGCATGATCAATAATAATTAAGTCATTGTTAATGACATAACCTATAATGTATACCTTGGATTAGCTGCCACAACATGACAGGTAATTAAATGACATTAATAATATTTGTGCTCTAAATTGGGTGATAATGACACAAATGTAGATTTTAATATTATTTACCAATAAGAATATAGGATACATATATCTAGTAGATTCTTTTTTTATAGAATTATCAATTAACGCAAAAAATTATAGGATAGTTTTTAAGTTTACAACCTGAAGATAAAAGAATGAATACATAATTAAAAATGAAAACATACTTGTAAAGCGTACAGTATCATCAATCTCATTTTCAGCCGGTTTGCTTGCTTTACGTTCTACATCAAAACTCTTTCCACTGATGTTCTAAACAAAAATTAATAAATATAACATTACTGTTAAAAAGAAAAACTGATACCTTATGATTTTTTTTTTAGTTATTCCAACAGTCAGAATGAAATTATAAGGATGTTCTTAAATTTATAGCTTGAAAAATAACTTATTCATTACAAAAACTTACTGAAAATTGGAAGGTGGAATACTTACTTTCTTTTTTGATGTATTCGGTCGAACCCTAGGAAGAGTCTTTGTGAACCTGACCATGGCTGAATTCACTCGTTTATCTGGTTTCTGGCAAATAAAAAAGATATATATGATTTTTAAACTTTAATCTATATAAATCAATAAGTGAATGAAATTCAAAAAAACTTTAAATTAATAAGAGAAATCTAAAAGAAATATGTTGAGTTTTGTTAATTTATTCAAGAGAGGCTGAAGGTATAAGAACAGCTTTTGAAAATTTAAAATGCTACAAGAACAAAAGCTGAATCGAAATGTTGGACTACACTAGTCATACCTCATGTAAATTTTATGAATTTGAAAAAAAAAAATTACTTATTTACATACCACGGTTAATCACTTTAAACAGTGATATAAAGGATGAAACACACTGAAAAAAAAAATAAATATAAGAAAAAAAAGAAAGAAATAAAATTAACAAAAATGATAAAACAAACTTGAACAAATACATAGAATGATAAAAAAAAAATATAACAAAACAAACTTAAATAAATAAATACAATAACGAAAAAAAATTATTAGTTGGCCATATAAATTAATATCATGGATGAGAAATTGGACCAGATGGAGGTAAAAAATAAAGTCTTAATCTGTGAACAAATATTTATTATAAAAACCCGTAACCACTACGACCCGTGAACGAGTCTGGGGTTCAGTACAGGGTACAGACTGTACTGTTTCATGGACAACGGTACTGCAAGGTGACTTGTCCTAGGTCACGCTCAACTGCCTTGTTTTCACCCCTTATTTTGGGTACCCTATTTTTATAATATTTTACAGAGGCTGGGTGAGCCTCAGGAGGGTCCTAGATCCTGTATGATCCATATCCTGCCGCAAGCAGACTAAATAAAAGTAACTGCCTGCAGTGGGATTTGAACCAGGATTTCCACAGAGCCACTCCGCTCCAAATATTTATTATAAACTTCAATAAATTTAAATTTAAGAATTTATGTTTGACCTAAAAAAATATAAATATAATGTAAACAAATCTAAATGACTTATAAAGGACATCAAAATATAGTTATTAAAAAATCATATTAGATTATAATTAAAATTCATGGCTTGATACTAACTGGATAGATAAAAGACCAACTAAATCAGTTTCTGCCATAATGATAACTAGCTTTTGCCCACAGCTTCGCTCGCCTGGAATTCAGTCTACCACATAAAGTTTCCTGACAGATCATTTTAAATAAATAATTTTTTTTTTTTTAATTATAAGTTACTCATACATCCGAAATTTTAGATGTCTATCTTCAAAACTTCCTGATTTCTTGGGGATGGGATTGTCTAAATTCCTTTCTTAGTGCTCATTTCTATACAAAGAATCTTTCTGGGAATTTTAAGATGATAAGTTCAGTGGTTTCTGCTGTGTGTTGACTGCTGGGTGTGTTAGTCAATCAGGTTACAGTTTAATATAAACTTCACCTGAGTGGTGTGTTGATAAAAAGTAGCCTATATCCTTCCCCAGGCTTGAGATGATTCATATCAAATTTCAGCACAGCCGTGAAACATTCATTGACACTGATTAAGAAACGGGACAGACAGAAGTTTATTGTTGTTCATGTCAGTAAAGGATTAGTATAAATGTTATTGAATTTATTGAAAAGGATTACTTAGTATAACGGTTTCATTTGTCGTGCGGCAGCAGTGAGAAGTGAACTATGTTACTTGATTTGTTTTGTTCAGCGAAAATATGTAGAGTCTATTTATTTATTTATTAAATTCTGCTTAGTCCAGGATCCCTGGTACATTTTTGCACTTGATTACTATCAAGCTGAATCTTCGTGAATAGCTTCGTTTTGATGAGACGCCCAACAATTTCCTTTGCGAAAATTCTCGATTGTGGTAGCTAACAGAGGTAGCAAGGATAAAATATGTCAATGTGATTATTCTCCAAAATTTAAGGATAACGTACCACGCAATTTGTAGGACAATATGACTGTTAAATTATTAAATTATTTAACTAAGTAAAAAAAAAAATCAGCTGGTTAGTAATAATTTTTGATGACCTCGTTATCGATACATGTTGATCGATAACGAGGTCATAAAAAATGATTACTAACCAGCTGATTTTTTTTTTTACTTAGTTAATATTTATATAACTAAATATAAGCTATATTATTTATCTAAGCAAATAAAAGCAGAATATCAATATCAGAAAAAAAAATGTGTATCTTTATTGAATCACTTTTTCTAATAAATATAAATAGGTCTTTATTCAAATAAGCAAGTGACCCATTTCTTAAATATAAAATTATCCCTAATGACGGACCAACACCCATTTTACAAATTATACAACTGCTCATTTTATTGTACTACAGTAGCTACTTAACGTTTACTAGAGGCACCTCTATAGTATTATAGAAACTGAAGTTGAGGTTAGTAATTATTTTGTAACCCATTAAGGAGTCTATTAAAATATGACTATATACTCAGTATAGTTTTGAATTACTCAGTATTTCACATTAAATAAAGTAGTAAAATGTATTTTATTTATTTCAGGTTTGTTTTATAGATCAAAAATTATAGTTAATAAGAAAAGTGTCTTAATCATATTTTACTTCTTCCTCTCAGTTGAATTAACAGATCTGAAATTGAATATACTGGAATAATATGTAGCTTGTTTTATCTTTTAAATTGACAAATTTCATTTTTAATTAAAATACAGTGCTATATGTTGTGTGATGGCTTAAAAGTCAGAAACAGTGGCTTTGTGATTTGCCAATTTTTTAAAATATTTATAATTTAACTGATTTAGCATGAGAAAAGACTGAATAATACCATGTAGTCCTCCCTCGAACTGTTGCCAAAAAATGTCAATAAAATATTACACCACTAATAACTTTTTTACATAATTGAGAAATTATGTGTTAATTTCAATTCAGAATTATTTCATTTAATATGTTAACTTCGCTAAAGTAGTTTTTTTGTAACAGGATAAGCTGAAGAAAAAGATTAATAATTTTTTTAATATATTTTTTATATTTTATTCTAAAACACACACAATAAAAAAACAATTATGTACCAAAGTAACACTGATTTTTTAAACAAACCTAGAAGGCATAAAAATTTCTCAACTTGAGAGTGTTCAAATTTTTTTTAATTGATAAAATTTAAATAAAGTTTATAAGCCCTATTGAATTAGTAATAAGCAAATATTTGACTTACTTTTGGTTTGATAGCAAGTGTTTCAATTGGAGGAAGAATAAGAGTTCTATCTGTGGCTTGTGTTTTAGTTTTCTTGTTGTTGGTTATCTGAATCCCTTTTGATCTAGAACAGATTTCAATATCGATATTATAAGAAACAACCTGAAGTAAGTAAAAAAATCAGCAAAAAAAAAGTCGTGAATAATTTAAATACAAAAGTATAGGCATAAATGGAAATCTCTTTCTTAGAGTTTTCAACTCGTTTTTTGGGGTGACCTAAGGGTTCACATATTAGATAATAATTATTTTATATTTTTAATTTACAGGTACTCATGTTTTAACATTGTCACAATGTAAGTCATAAGTAGCAGGCCAATTCGTATTTGATTTTTTTCTTGAAGAAACAGGGGATGGCTACAGAGAAGAATGAGTGGGCCTAGAACTATCACTTACCTCTGAAATGCTCAAGTTCAATAGCATTTTAAATAATAATATTAAAATTTTAAAAATGAAAATGTATAAAAAGTCAATAACATTAAATAATCAGAGCAACTTCATGGGAAAGAAAAGAAATAAAAAATTTTATTAAAGAAAAGAGGAAAAATATATTTCACCTAAATAAAAAATCAAATAATAATATTAGAATCATTAAGTGGTGAAATAGGATTCCTAAATAAATATTTTAAAAAATATATAGTGTGTTAAAAATATATGTAAACAATTATCTACCACTTATTAACTCAATAAAAAGGATATAAATATGGCAGTAAGCTACCTGGCTCTATCTCTTAACCTCTTCTCTAACCTCAACATCTTTAAGTGTTTGAATGAGGTCGGGTCATGTACGGTAGCTAATGTATTGACAAACATGATGGATGACCATCTTCATCATTCTTTATATACAATAGTGGTCATTAAAAAATTGTTTAAAACAATTTTAGGTTAACAAATTCCGATGAGGCGTTTTGGACCGGCACATTATGGTTGGAGGGAGTAATTTATTGAAAAATGTGTGTGAATTTTATTGTAATAAAAAAATCACTATGCGTTTAAAAAAGCTTTGATTTTTTTTATTTTCTTAACTTATAATGTATTCTTCATCATTTTATAACAAAATAAAGGCCATTCGATCACACAAAAAATCTATAGTTTTGTGTTTGTTTGTACTTCATAATACTCTGCATGAGAAAGAGCAACAACAAGTGAGCAATTATTATTTAAAGTAAATCAATTTTTTCATATTTACATATGAAAAAAGGGTTTGCATTTGAATTAATTTTAAAATATGGAAATGCCTTATGTTTTTAACACTTAGCAAAGAGTGATGTTTTTAAAACTATACACTTTTTAAATTCTATTATGAAATAATAATCACTAAAATTATTTAGAATAAAATAAACAATTTTTTAAAGAGCCAAATGGATTTATACTACCTTCAAAAATAACAGCTCAAGCTGTAAGTTATTTCGCGGTCTACTCACAGTTTGGAAAAACAGATTTTTATGTCCCCTTCACGATGCGATAAATCTCCTTTTTTATCGACAATTGAAGATGCTTTTATTTGCATTCATTGAACAATCATAAATTAATAGAAGCTGAACAATAAATAATGACGGATTTACAGATTATTAAATAATAATAACAACAAAATCTAGTCAGATATAAACCAAATATTACATATAACAAGCCCGATGTCTAATGAGAGTTGCCTGTATTTAAATAAAATACTTAACATATTTCTTAGCACACTACTCCACTAGCTTTTATTGAATCCCATCAATTATTTTTATCTTTATGTTCATATTTTGTATCAAGTTTTGTGGATATACAAAGTCATAAATAAAAGAAATAAACATTAAATAGAGAAATTTTTAAAACTTACCTATTGCAACAAGTATTATCTGGAACTTTAGCTGAAAATGTTGAAATCCTATTGATCCGAGACTTTCGTACACTTGTACGAGGAACTCTAATAGATTCTCTTCCAGACAAACGACCGTTAGAATAGTCAGCGTTGTGGATCGTTACAGCCCTGCTTGAAAAAGGACAACTGTATTCACTGCCACAATCTATATTTGCCTTCCTCGGAGAAGTATCCCTTAAATAACTACGGCTTGAATTGCTACGGGACAGAACTTTTTGACGGTTCGTAGTGTTTGGATTAGTAGTTTTGAATCTTCCTAACATTTTCACCTCCGTTTTACTTTCACAAGCCGATACTGGTTTAACAATGGGTTCGATCCTCTCCTGCATAATCGGCCAATTTTCATCAAACAGTTTATTGACCGTGTCTGTTTTTGCGGTTGTTGTAATAACATTATTACTATTGTTTGAACCTGGTGAAATATTTTTATCTGGAGATTCAAGTGAATCATGGAGTGCCAAAACTTCTTCGTAGTTAACATCATAAATATCCTCAACATCATCATTGTCACTTCTTTTATTTAATTTGGCTCGAATTCCACGAATCCTGAAAATTTATATTACTTTTTTTCATACAAATATAAAAACTAAAAAATATACCACTATTTTAGAGCAGAATTACCCTCAAACTACCAAGTTCAGGCTAAGCTAGAAAGACAAAAATTTACATAGTTTATACTTTCTCATCATAAAACAATAAAGAACTCTCTCCAATAAAATTCAGTGAGGATGTAGGCTACTTCTGCTCCAAACAGTCTAGATATTCATTAACTAATAATAATCACTCTTTTATTTAAAAATGTTTTTAGTGATGTAATATTTTATAACCACTCCCTAGTAACGGAGGAACAAGGAACTAATTTTTGAGTAATCTTTTTGGTTTAATCCTTCTCCATCAGTTAAGTTATAAATGTTTTAAAAAATTGGCAAATCACAAAGCCACTATTCCTGACTTCTTTTAAGCAGTTACACAAAATAGAGCACTGTTTTTTAATTTGAAAGAGCAATGATACAAATATTTACTCACAAAGGACTCAAAAATGTTTTAATTAAGACAGAGTTTATAAATTAAATAATTAAATTACCTGATATGAGGAGAATACTCAGCCCAAATTTTAAACTCATCTCGTAATGACTGTGGCAAATCATTAGGATTCGATTCTAAATATAATGCTTCTTCAAACCTTTGGAATTGTTCCTCTAGTTCTCTTGAGGTGCTCTGATCAGTTTCCTACAATGATCCAAATTTCAAGTTATATGTAAGTTAAAATAACATAAAAAAATCATATCAAATTAAAGTATCATGAAAGTTTCCCATTGATATAAAAGTTATAAACATTAAAAGTGAAAATGACATACAAACTAAACTTTACCACAAATATAAACTAGTATTAATTAAATATTTAACAATGAAGAACGTTCAATAGAAGCTCCTTTTATTAACTTTAGCAAATATTAAATTAAACTTTTTCGCAGTCATATGCCCACACTCAGGATATTTTCTCTTAAAAATTTCATAAACTTAATAAAAATTAAAATTCGTAATACGTAATAAAAATTAAAATTCAAACTTAGGTACAGTCCCGAAAAATTATTAACAGAAAGAATAACAGTAATATACTTGGTAGTTTTCATCTGTAAAAATTGTAACTAAACAATTAAACAGACTATTCCTTACTAAATTTAAAAAGTAAAGCAAATTCCTATGTGTTTATTTGACTATTAAAAAAAATTGAGATATAAATGAAATAAGAGAATTAATTTCATCAGATCATCCAGTTACTTATTTGTATTGTTAAAATTATTGTTATTTTAAATAAAATTTGACGAAAAATAAAATGATTTTTCCATGAACGTCAATAAGGGGACCCTAATCATTTCTCGGATACAGCCAAAACATTAACTTACAATTCACTACGTATTTTTTTACTAAGAACTGTAAATCTAACTACGTAATTTCATTTGCTTCTCTGAATCCCTTCCTATTCATTTGGTTGGTATTTATTTTTTAGTGAATTTCGATTATCCGAACCATCCCTGATGACATTTGTTCGGATAATCAAGTTCCACTGAAATAATAATTAATTTTATGACACAGTAATCATTATAAAAAAGATTTGTTATTTTAATTTATACTACACATTATTATTAATGACAAATAAAATATTAATTGTATGTTGGTAAATACCAAAAAAAGAAACAAATACAACAAAGAACATAAAAGATTTTACCAATAAAATGACATACAATATTAATTAGAATGCAATAGGAATAATTCCCAAAATTAAAGCCTTAAATCTCTAAAATACTGGGGGAAAAATATCAGTCCAAGTTTCACCAAGTCAAGCATCATCAGGACATACACCAAAAGATAGATTACATAAAAATCATAGAGGTGCACACTCACATCAACAGACCCATCAAATAGAGACAGCAACCTTACTTCTAGAAGTTTAATAAACAAAGAGCTATTGAGACTTTTACTTAAGGCTTTGCTTTTTGGGATTTATCCTATTGGAATTTAGATAAGATTTTATGTGAAAATCTCAATATTTGTTAAATGTTAATGTTTGTTGATGAAAAAATAAACATTTATTTTAATAATTTTTTTTGTTTTTCTACCACTGTACTCACATCTGTCCAAGAAAATGAACTGGAAGAACCAGAGCTCCTACCAGAGCTATCACTCAAAGATGACCAGGGAATGTCTTTTTCTTCACTGTAATAAAAGTAATGAAAGTGTTTATTTAATAATTAAAACTATAGAACTTTAGAAGGAAAAAAAACTATGGTAAGATCCTAAACATAGGTTTTTTAAAAAGTTATTATTTATTGGATTGGTTCAAGAATGAAATTGAATTGGTTAACTCGAGGTAAACAAACAAAAAATATGGTTGATTCCAAAATGCTGTCATATAAAGTTTTGGTCAGATATGATTAATGAATACAATACAGCTGAAAATAGCAACAAACCCTGAACAATAAACTTGAATATTGAAAATTTATGTAACAATTTTTTTAATTTATTATTAAGTAACAAAGGATTACACATCAATACAATTATTAAAGACTGTACACAAGTCGCTGTCAACTAAATCAACATATCTGTTAAAAGAGATGAAAGTGGGGTACATCAGGGTGTACTGACTGTATAACTAAGCTAATAATATCTAATGTCCTAGATTTAAGAACCGACTAGGTAGGTAAAGTACTTGTCTTGTAATAAGACGTGGACTGAATCATAGGATCAGGAGACACGTGGGGCTTATTCACTTGCTATAAAGTGGATTTTCTCGTTTTTAAAACCATTTTTTTAAACATAATCTTAGTCAAATCGCTTCCCAGCACAACTGCTGGCTCAGAATCAGTACAGTCTCTATCAAGTACTATGACCCAAGACCCTTCATGATGGTAGTGGTTGAGGTTTTTTTTTAATTGGTAGAGAGAGGGTTTGTTTATCAATCTACAGGTTTAGTTAGTTAGTAGTCAATATATCTACAGCACCAGTGATAAGTCATATTTTCTCCAGAACAAATTTCTTATACTTGGGAATGGAATTTTGTTATTTTTGTAGTGAATACAGGACTAAATCAAGCATTGGCTTGAAAAGGAGTTATTGCTTATATTTGAACTCCATTTCAAGCCAAAAACTACGAGAATGACACGATTCCTCTTCCCTTAATATAGTCGACTCTCTTCGGACGAAATTTGACTTAACCACTTATTCACTACAGATACAATTGTGAAACTTTAGGCTAATGACTTCCATTTAGATTGTGACCACATTATAGATCCTAGGGTCTGCTAACTAATTAATCCTTACAATATCTATAGATTAATAAAGACTAATAGTCTAATTTGACAGGACATAGGACAAAGAACAATAGATGTCATTTAGGTCATAGAGCATCTATAGTAGGACAAAAAGAGGTTCAGTAATAATTAAAATGTAAAATATTTGGAAATTAAAACTTCTCTAATTGCCTTTTAAATCATGATTTAAATGTTTTTTTTTAAATAATAATAAATTTCAGAAAAAATAGGTATGCAATCTACTTGTACATCATACTAATTACAAAGATATTTTAATAATTAACAGGATCGGGAGTAGTGTACATAACTAAGGAAGTTTTTAAGTGTTACATCATTAGATTACAGTTAAACTCTAATGTAGGTACATTAAAACTGAACACTTACAAATCTTTCACTGGCCGAATTTGTTGATGCCCCATCGACATCTGCCAAGTAGGAAATTGAATAGGCAATTTTAGGTCATCTCACTATTGTGAGAAACAATTTCGTATAATTAACGGTTGGAGATGTTCATGTCAGAAAGGCAAAACACTTTACACCATTTGACGGAGGAAGTAGTGTACTCGCTGTATCTCGACGAAAGAAACATTTAAAGGGAGAATATTCAGTAAGTAATGAGAAAACTTAGGAATAATAAATAAAAACAAATTGAAGGACAGTTTTAGAATAGGTTTATCAGTTTTATCAGAGAGATAGGGGGCCAATGCCTAATAGATAAGATGGCGGATCCTACGTGAACACATCTGTTAGGTCCCTTCTCCAATTCTTCCTGTGTAGTGTGGAGGTTTGCCCTGACAACTAGTTCGTTACAAGGTTTATTTTCTTTCTTCTGGATAGTTTACCTGCAAATGTGAGTATTTTACACCATTAATAGCATTATTTCACTAAGTTTCTCCCATTTTCGAGCCTTAATGAAAGTTCTAATCCGAATTAACCTTATATCGAACGGTAGGTTTGGTTAAGGCAATGACTCAATACTTCTTGCTATATTTTGTTTTGGAGTTTTCGAGACTAAATTTATTACGGGTTTTTGCTGTTTCTCCATTCTTATTTTACTACATCTATCTTTAATTACTCTTATACACATAACTGATCAATCCTTACTTTTTATTCAGATTCATTAAATCCTTAAATCTGTTATATATACTAAGTGTTACAATATCGTAAAATTGTAATTCAATGATAAAAATTGTTTTTGTTTGTTATGGATGTTGTTTACTTTATCAGCCATGGTTTATAGTTACTTTGTAACCATTGTATGAAGTACCTAGAACTCATGTTCATTCTCTCATCTTTGCAATAGTGCAGTATTTCCTTATTCGAGGGGTAATGTAAGTAATATTAATAGCATACTTTGAAGATTGACCATCATTTGAAATCGAACATGCCTATAACATTAACCAACTTCATATTCGTGCCCAATGAATAAATTTTATTTTTTCCCCTTTTCAGATATCAGGATGTTCATTTGGGATTGGTTTACAGGAGTTTTAGGATATTTAGGTATGTATTAATCCCATTTACTATTTTTTCTCATATTGTAGTCTTGCTTATTTATCAGAAGGAATGAGATTATATATGTATAACAATTCTATCATAACCATCATTTTCATTTTGGTTTTAGGTTTATGGAAAAAGTCCGGCAAACTATTATTTCTAGGATTAGATAATGCCGGTAAAACAACTCTTCTCCATAGGTTAAAAGATGACAGATTGGCACAGCATGTACCAACACTTCACCCTAGTAAGTTATATTTGATAGGTTTTATTATTATTGTTGATTTAATTTATTTTTTTAAAGACATTATTTACAAAGGTTTGTAAAAGCACAATAGCCTAGTCGAAGTCTAGAATAGTTGTTGATTTTTTTTGTTTAGATGTGGATATTTGCCAATAGTTTTAACAAACATAAATAGATGCTAGTTAAAGACTGGTTGATTACTCAAGGTTATGTGATTAGTATTGTTGGATTATGTGTTATCAGAACTCCATATATTTATCTGTAATTATTAGTGTTGAACGTATACTTTGTCTGAGTCCTACTCAACTAAACTTTTTATGTTATCTAATGATAACATGTTGTTTAAATTATTTTTGTCATTATTTAAAATATTTTAAATTTGTTAACAGCTTCTGAAGAACTATCCATAGGAAATATCAGATTTACAACTTTTGACCTTGGAGGACACACTCAAGGTATTTATACATTACTCAAGAATTGCTTACTCATTTAATTCCTTGTGTCTGGAATCTTCAATCATTCCTTTGCTTTATAATTTATGTAAATAAATTTTTCATGATTTGTAATCTGACATTTATAAAGAGTTATAAGAGAAAAAAAGTTATTTGATACAGTTTTTAGTTACCTAATTATATTTAGTGTTAAAAATTTTTATTGAGTAATCTTTTATTTATTTATAAAAGAAGTTGGAAATTACTTATATTGATATTTATTGCATGATATTTATCATTCTTTTGATTTGATTATCATGCTCAAAAGGAATGTCTCAATAAACATCACTTCAAGTTGATAAGGCAGTTTTATTTCCCCAAGGACTGATAGATCTTAGCTCATTATTAACCATTGTTTTTAAAGTTGTATTGTCACTGATCATTAGTTTATTTTTTTTTATTATATTTTAGCTTAGTTTTCCATTAACAAGATACTGTTGATTTAGTGTGATGCCATAAGTCCTAGTATGACAAAATATCGATGCATTTAAATGTAAAATGTACCGTTATATCAATAGAAGATCACTAGTAATAAGTCCGAACACTTATTAATAATTTTCGGTGCATAAGTTAAGTAATTTTACTAATTACCGAAAAAATATATGTGCTCAAAATTACAATGAAAATTATTATTTATTCAATAAAACAAACCCCTAGAAAATAAAATATTTATAAAATATGTTCATAATTTCAAAGTTATTACCTTATTATTTTTGTTTTGACTTTATTTTTTTCTGTTCTTTAAACTAAAAATTGATTTTTGAATAATTATTGGCTGAAAAGTTAAATATTTTTCCCGGGTAATACGTATCTGTGTTAATAAAGAATTAATTATTCATACAATTATCATTTTACTACCTTGAGGTTGGTCTATTGAAAACTTCTTATGCTTTTTCTTTATTTAGATAAGGATTGGATAGATCGGCTGAATTGAATTATTTGTTATTTTATGATTGCTAGTTTAATATTTAAATTTTTTTTCAACATAATCAATTCGTATGATTAGAAAATCTGTCATTAAGTTTCAGGAATATAAAATTTTACATATTCGGTAATCTCAGGTTCAGACAGTTGGAATAGAGTAATTTAATAAAGAAAATTAATTAATTGTATTCATAGTATATGTCATTTATTCACATTAAAGAATGATATTCAAATCCAAAGGTGCCTACTATGCACATTACAATAATCTTAACCATACCTGACTTACTGTAAGTGTTATTTCTTATAATTGATCTTACTCTTATTTAAAAAAACAATTAACAAAAATTAATATTAAAAAGTCATGATTAAAATATGTATAAATCGAAACTTTGAAGGATTTGATCATTAAAAAAACAGATAAATTGATAAAATATCAAATTGAAACTATGAAGAATTTTATGATTGACTGAAGAAGAAAGAAATAGGAAAATATTTTCCCTAATAAAAGATTTAACGCTAGTAATATAATTGAATCTTATAGCATTGGAAATCTAAATAATTTAGAAAAAATAACTAATGGCATATAAGTTTATGGAGAATGAAAAAAAAAGGAATAAACTAAAGTGATTTTTGTTTATTATAATTTATGCATATTATTTTATAAGAAACTAATTTTTAACCATGCTGCAAATAATTTTGTTTTGAAAAACTTTTTTTCCTGAATTTGTTAACATTGTGTATTGTAATACTGACTAGGATAGGAATGGCCAGTTATCTAAAGTCTTTTTTTTTTTTTAATTTATAAATTTTAATGGTCTCATTTTAAATATACATCACATATATTTTGATTGTTCATAGCGTCCCTGCCATTGCAAAGTATCGAATTTGAAAAAAACACAGTTTTCGTTATTGACTTATAGCAGTTGCTTTAGGATTGATAATTGATATAAAATTCATATAGAGGCATCTATCAGTCACAAAAACAATGTAAAACGAATGTCATTGGTTTGACTTTAGGCACTAATTTTTATTGAACCTTGAATCTGCTTTTTTTAAATTATCCTCAAAAGTACCGATTTTCACATTCGGTAGTTGGAAATGGCAGGGACGATATGTTATGCCTTGTTATGCAAGACAGAGATAAGAATTTTTATTTGATAATTCTAATGATAAATATTTTGTTTGTTTTTTAATGGTGTTTAAAATCTTTGCCATATATAAGTGTACTTGAAGTAGAATGAATTTATTTAAAAAAAAAAAAAACCAGATAACATAATAGACACAACTGAAAAAATAAAAACTTTTTATAAAATTATTTTATTGAATTGTACAACTGTAATATATACATCTAGTACAAGGGCTATATGAATGAATAAATACATGACAGGACATGTAGAGGCACTACCCACTGGCAGCACTCTAATAACATTTCTATAACAGAAGGTCCCGAGACCATCTTCTCTTCAGACGCCTAGGAGGATTGTCCGGGATGGAATTGGATGCAAGGATGGGAACTAGTGAGTTTGGATGGGCCTGGAGTTTTATTATGGAATGATAGGTATCTGGAATGGGCTAAATCGGTAACATATGGAACGTTAAGGTCATTGTGGATGGTTTTATTTGTGACAAAATAAGGAGCGTTTAGGATTTTGGATTGCAAGGATTGAATACAAGAGGATTCGATGGTTTGGTGGAGCCCCATAGTTCAATTCCATAAGTCCATATAGGTCTTATAACAGTCACATAAATAAGTCTTTAGTAATTGATCTGAAGCTTTGAGCGTTTGTCTAGTATGTGTTGAAGTAGTCGGAACTTATTTGGTATCTCCTTATTTATTTTTTATCTAACGATTAAAGGAATCTTTTTTACATTTCTTTCTATTATTCCAGCTCGTCGAGTATGGAAAGATTACTTTCCAGCAGTTGACGCTATTGTTTTTCTTGTTGACGCTTGTGACACATCTCGGTTACCAGAAAGTAAAGCAGAATTAGATGCTCTTTTGACTGACGAGAGCCTCATCAACTGTCCAGTTCTTATTCTCGGCAATAAAATCGATCTTCCAGGTGCAGCTTCTGAAGATGATCTCAGGAATTTTTTTAATTTATACGGACAGACAACTGGCAAGGTATGCTTCTTTTATTACTTAGTTTGTTAATTTTATATTATTAATTGTTTCTGAGCAGCTAGTTTTGAAAATTATCGAGATATAACCTATCTTCAAATTATAAACATTTGATATTTGTTCAACTATTTTTGTCTGAATTCTGACAATTTACAAAACGACCTTTTGCGGAATTGGGGCGGAGGAGCGTTACAGTGGGGGGAAGGGAATCTAATAGTGAGGAAAAGAGCATGACTTCTCTATGAGCTACTACTAGAAGGGACTTAGGAAGAGGGCATTTAGATAATTGTCGAGCTATATTTTATTACTTTTTCTGAATTATTTACCTATTTCAAACTTTAATTTATGAAAGTAGTAGGAAAGAAATTCATGCGAAAGTCACACTTTTATAAATCTGTACCACTACAACTCATGAAGAGTCTTGGTTCAGTATGTGGTAAAGACTGAACTGTTTCTTGGACAACGGTTGTGCAGGGATTATATATAGAGGCTGGGTGAGCCCCAGGAGGGCCCCAGATTCCAAAGGATCCATCCCTGGCAGTTAACAGATAAAATAAAGTTTTATTTCGGAGACCTTTAGCACTGCAACTCAGAGCTCTACCGTTGAGCCACTCTGCTCCATCTTTAAAGTATAAAACAATTCCATAAAATTTAAATTAAATAATTATTAGTTAATAGGGATATGGAGAAGAAAATGGTCTGGGTGGAAGTAAAAAAAATAATTTCTCAAATTGTTGATTTTTATTTAAACATAACTTTTTGACTTCCCCCACAGGACCATTTTATGCTCCATATTTATAGGGTCAACCAATAATTATTCAATGTTCATATTTTATAACAAATTTTGTTTATATCCAGACTCTTTAATAAAATGAGTAAATTATGGTGTAAATATGAAGATTTTTCCATTTGATTTTTATTCTATATGATTTGTTTTACTAAGAGTAGAGTCACTTGTAGGCTTGGGTTTTTTTTAATTAGATTTTTTTAGAATTTAAATGAAGTTGTGCAAACAGTAGGAAATAGTTTGGTTTTTTTTAGATCAAAGGTTGCTCCAAAATTATGATCCAAATGCATTATCAACGTTCACTGATCAAGCTATGCTTCTTGAATGTTTCACTTCATCTAGTGATTCAACTTTTAACTTGAACTAAACCTGAAGTAGGAAAAATTTCATTTTGGTCCTATTATCAGGGATTACTGAAAAGAAGGTCAAACCATTGGATTGAAGTTGGATTCAAAATTTAACATAATTTTGTTTCTCATTATTTGAGAATGCTGTAATTTGATCTATTAGAAAACCTTGCCTTTTACATAACAATTTTTATTATATTGTTGATCGCAGGGATTATGTTAGCACCACAGAACATTGAATAGACTATTCAATGTTCTGTGGTTAGCACTTACTTACCCTCAGTTGTTAGATTAGTATGATTGATGGTTAATTACTTTATGATGCCAAAAATTGAACCATCCCTCACCTCTGCTTTTGGATTTTGTTTTAAGATTTACTTTATAGTGCATTTAGTTGTTAACACTTTCTAAATAAATCTAAGCCCTTATAAAATGTATCAATAGAACAGCCCCAAAAATAAGTTACCAGAAAATAGATACAGAGGTGCTATCAGACCTTGCACCGGACAACTCTAAACCTCTATTTGACACTCTTTGGTCTTTGGACCCTCATTTGGAATGTTGGATTAGTAGGTATCATTAGGGAGGTTAATAGTTTCCTTTATCAACAAGGACAACTGCTTCATGAAACACTACTCTCGACTCTCAAGATCTGTTTAGGGGTTAGTTTATTTGACGAGTGAATGAGATTTGTTATACTCAAACTATAACTATAATAACTGCAAAAATCATTATTATAGCCTTATGTGTAATAGTTCTTGATTCTGTTCAACTATATTCTATTCAACTAAATAACCTCTAAAAATAAGTAGTTCAGTGTATAGATTGCTTGGTTATTGAGCTATAGGTCCTGCGTTGAAAACTGGCTGTGATTGGTAAATTATTTATTTGTTATAATTATGGATCGATCTTGTGGGACCTTCCAGGGGTACACCCATTCCCTATGAAGTAGGTTCCCTTAACTGGTAGGGAAAACTTGACAAAATCACTTCCCTGTGCAGACAACGGTTGGCCTAGAAGTACAGTACAGTTTCTACCGTGTACTGAATGAATGATAAGACCCTTGTTATACTGAGTACATGTTTTTTAATCATTAAATGCACTACATCAGTGGTTCTCAACCTGGAGGGCATGAGATCAAGTCAGGGAGAGGGGCAACTGGGCGCGAGACAGTTGAAAATTAAAAAGTTTTTCTCAATTAATTTTAGTTATTTTTCTCTTATCAGTACTCCTTTATCTTAAATTGAAAATTATAATGCTGTACCTAAATTAAAATTTTGGTTTTCAATGTAATTGTTCTCTTTTGTTTTCATATGCTCATACAATTTATTTTCCAATAAAGGAGAAGTAGGTTTTCATTTGAACAGGTCATTCATTGAACATGGTCCAGAAAATATATCACAAAACTATGGTAATCTTTTAAATAAATTGTGTTCAAAAGTTGAAGCTGCTCTGCAGTCTAGGCTCATGAAATGTCTGGTTTTGGTCAAATGCCAATTTTATATCTTCTGATTCTCACATGTTTATGTTTTATTACTATTAAAGCATCCTTAACTCTACTCCTAATGATTCCTCCTTGATTTACGTTTCATTTTAATTTGTCAATATTTATTTTTTTAGAGCAAAGTTCCTCGAAGTGAATTGTCTGGTCGCCCATTAGAGCTCTTCATGTGTTCAGTTCTGAAAAGGCAGGGTTACGGGGAAGGTTTCCGTTGGTTAGCCCAATATATAGACTGAACCTGGTAATTTTATGTTTATATATTTATTTATTTTTGGTTTTCTTCATGAAGAATTTTTATTTTATAAAAAAAAATATATATATTGACACTTTTGCAGGTATTTAAACTAAATTAAAAGATGAGGAGTGAATGAACAACTAATCTCCACACTATGAAAAAGGGGTTCAGGATTCACGAAAAATAATCTGTAGCGGTCATCATATCATCTTCAACCCCTCCTGTTTTATCGTAAGATGTTTAGAACCGGCAGAACTAAAACTAACAACATATGGTGGCTGTTCTACGCATCAGCTCATAAACTGTTCTTTTAGGACAATTCAAAGCTATTTCATTTTCTATGTTCTTCTTTTTTTATTTTTTATGGAACGTGGATATTCAGTTATCAGTAAATAATAAATGGACTCTTGTCATTAAATCTTTCGTCAGTTTTGTATTTCATGCATTTAAGTTTATATGAGTGTTGGGATATACAAGATTGTCTCCCTCCCCCTTTTTTAATGTATTTTTTGAGATTTTATTTATATATCATATTTGTATTCGTCTAATACAAAAATATACTTCTTTCCTCCAGTTGTCTTCATCGATATGATTGGATGATATTTGGCCCCATTTTTCATTTTAAAAGTTAAAATTTTAGATGAATTTTTGTTGTTATAAATAACGATGGCTATTAGTATTGTAAAGTTAAACGCATTGTAAGAGTGTTCATCTTCAGTTTCATCTCTCTTTGTTATTGCCTTTATGTTTTATGCTGGTCATCATTATATTATAATGATAGTTATTGTACTTCTGCTTTAATGTTTCAAGACATTTTCATAAGATTAAGCTACTAGTCGTTAAAACAAATTTAATGAAAAAAATATTGTTAAAAAACAGTAAATCCTGGTGTGTTTACACTATGTTCTTTCTTTTTTAAAAAATATTGCTATTTTATTTATTGTTTATTTTTATATCTTTTTTTAAGTGTTAAATAAATAAACACAGTTAAATTTTTTTGCTGTAGATTTTAAGTATTGGAAGAAATATTTTGTTAATCAATTTTTCCAATTTTTTTCTTTTTATCGAGACCTAAGAGTCATTTCATCGTTTTCACATGTTATAAAAAAATGTTGTTTTTAAAGTTTCATAAAACCTCAAAAAATGTCTCAATGAAATTACAATAAAATTAAGGAATGCTTGTTTGTATGTAAAATTTTCTAAATTTTCCCCCCTTTTAATTATTAACATATTTATTCGCTTCCAGAACGTTAATTATTCATTCTTCAAGAATGTTTTTTATATTGATTAATATTACCTTTACTATTTAATGATGATGTATTCTCTAGTACAAAATTGTTATACTTATTGCTGTTGAGCTGTGAAGGGGCAATTTATTTTTGTCAGTTTCAACTATCTGAATAAAGAAGGCCAAATATAGATTTATGTATTGAATTTTATGTTAATATTATTATGACTAATCAAATGGAAGTCTTGGGAAAACTAGGTAATTCACATTAGATAAATAATTCTATGACATTAATTCAAGTAAACTGTATGAAGAAGTTAATAATTTTAATTGGAAAGTTAAGCGTTGAATTATCATATTGATTATATATTATATTTTGAATGTATGTTAGGAATGAAATACAAGTTAGGAAAACGTGGTAGCACGCCACCTTCGTGTGAACTTTTTTGTTTCAATCATTCATTTCAATTGATCTCTTCATCTTTATATTTGGAACTGATATCAATGGATTTATATTTAATGAATATATTTTCATCAATGGATTTAAAAACGATACTTGCGAAATTATGCCTCCTAGGTAGCTTAATACAATTTGTTTCTTCCGACTGATCTCTATCTGGAACAGTGCTGATATTAGATCAGAAGTCCCTCTTGGTGTTCTTTATTAAAATTTCAACTCTTACCAATTGATGAGAATAAATTGAAGCTGAACAGGGTAAGATCCAATTAAGCAAACAAATATGCTTAACACTTTTTTTACAAATTGGAAAGTTGGCCACAAACTTAATTAAAATGGTGAAAATAGTGTTACCCCGCTGGACAGAACCTTATCCCAATCATTTAAATTTTCTTCCCCCCTGCTTTTAATGCCATAGTTGGAAGGGTTAATTGATCACCATTGATGGTTATAGAATCTGTTCAAAATATATTTTTTTAAAAATATATGATCTTTAATGTAAAATTTTAACCTAAAATAATTATTTTGTATGAGATGAAAATAGTTGACTGGATGATCTAATGTAAAGGAGATAGTTGGGGGGTGCTGTCAATAAGTACACAGAATAAGTGATGAACTTATGTTATGTGCCGACGTTTCGACCTACAGTGTAGATCATCTTCAGGGCGATTATGGAGCGCGTGGCCGTTGGATTTAATGGATTTAACCTACTAGCCGTTAAATCCAACGGCCACGCGCTCCATAATCGCCCTGAAGATGACCTACACTGTAGGTCGAAACGTCGGCACATAATATAAGTTCATCACTTATTCTGTGTACTTATTGACTGCACCCCCCAACTATCTCCTTTACATAAAATAATTATTGGAGATCTTCAAATTTATATAAATAATAAACCCTATCTATTAAAGATTTTTAAAAATCTATGAAAACTAATATATAATAGAAAATATCTGATTATTCTGCCTACAGATAGATAAATAAAGAAACAAATGAACTGTTGACTTCATAGAAGGGCAAGATTTCTTATTTTATTCCCAAATATTGCAGCTTTCGGTGTTATTTAATTTAGCATTTGTATTTAATTAAATTAGTATTTTTTGATTTATCTTGTTTTGTTTAATTTTGCCAAATGGGTTCCAATATACCTTGAATAAAGATAGATATCAATAATCTGTACATTTGATTTTCCTACCATATTGCTTAAAAATATAAATTGCTACTGAAGGTAATTTCTATAAAAGCATTTGATTTAGTTTCATTTATGATAACATCTTTTATTGTAATAACGTAATGATTATCCTCTTAGAAGTCAGATACACAACCCGAACTTGATGGAATTTTCAATGTAGTAAAAAAAAAAAAGTTTCTATGAGTTTAATAAACAGTTGTTAATTAAAAAATACATTTGAGCTAATTGATCATTATTTTCAGGAATAGATCTGCTACACTTCATATCCTTTATTTAGTTAGGAACTAACTTTTTTAATCAAATAAAGTATAATGAGTAACGAATTGTTTTCTGAAAATAAATGATTAATCAAACCAAGCTGTACTGTTGGCTGAAAAACCTGTACATTTATAGCCCATGAATTCAACTTGGGTTCACTACATAGTAGAGACTATACTGTACAAAATTTGTTTAAGAAAGTGATTTTTCTGAGATCATACTCAATGTCGGGCTTTCACCTAATCATCCGTGGCTGTTAACATACTAAATAACACTGGACAACAAAATTTAACTTTTTGTCTGTTAAATGAATTACAGTGGCTGTTTCTTTTAGAATTTGGTGCTCTGATTGCAAATTTGAAAAGCATTTTTGTCTCAGGGGTAAGGATTTTGTGTAATTTCAAAATAAAAAAATAATACAGTGTTAAAAGAAGCAGTTTTATTTAATCAGCTGTCATACTGTAATTTAAATCAAAATGTAGCCTTTGATGATTTCCTGCTGTATTTTGCGGCTAGTACATCTCTTTTCAAACACCAAGAATAGTCTGCCAACATATTTGGATTCCACTTTCCCTGGTATCGTTTATCCTAAGTGGATATTTCTTGATAGAATCGTTCATCACTCACAGCCCCAAAGTTTTCAGGAAAGAAATCCAAATGTGAGTCAAGAAAATGTATTTTTAGAGACATTAAAACCTTATAATTTTGTAGGAGATCAGAAACTAGCTCTCTGTAGTTTTCTACTTTTTATTTCCAAGAAATTCTTTCACAACATTTTTGAAAGAAATCCAAGCTGATTTTTCACCTCCATTCGAACATTCCTCTAAAGCATTAATAGAGGCACCTAACTAGGCCTGCTAACAGATGTAGACTGATGAGAGGAGTTCAGAGGGGACTCATGTCAGGACCCGTGTCCGTGGGCCAGTGTTTTGACTGAGCCTGTTTAAACTTGGCTAAACATGCTTTAAGAGTTCAGACGACTTCTTTGTTATCTCTATTGCATCCAATATCATTGTGTGAACCTTATTTAGAGCAAATAAATAGAATATATTAATCAAGATACGTTCATAGCTATAAAATATCACTTTTTTTTGTACAAAATTTAAAATTACAAAAAATCTGAGCCCCATTGACAACTTTGATGGCCATAGTCGGAATTACCATAGCAAAATACATATGAGACAGCCACATTTACCCAATTAACAAAAATACTGGTGACCAGTGTAATTTATGTCAGCTGGTTTTGAACCCCGGATCTTCAACACTCCCATGATTTTATTATTAACAAAAGGAAAATAAAAGAAGCTTAATTTTTCTTAAAAAATGGATTATGGCTAATCATGAAGTTAAGAGTGTATTATCAATTAATAAATAGTTTATTTGCCAAAATGAAGAGAATTTTAATTAAATCTTAAAAGTTTTTAAAAATCAATTTCTTGTAAAAAGTACCTACATTTATTTTTAAATTATAATTTATTTTATCTTTATATTATATAATTTTTTAAATATTGTATTTAAAAAGAAAAGATATGGCCAGGACCGGGACTCGAACCCAGGACCTTCACCTCTCCGTGGTGACGCCTTATCCATCTCAGCTGTCCTGGCTTCGCTTCACGGTCAGCCATATCCCCTCTTTTCAATTGATCTTACAATTGATCCTGGTTCGAGTCCCGGTCCTGGCCATATCTTTTCTTTTCAAATAAAATATTTATTTTTAAAATTTGCCTCAAACAGAACCAGCTGTTTTAAAGATTGAAATTTTATTATAGATTAGAATGACAATTTAAATTAAAATGGTTTTAGTTTTTTTAGTGTATTCTGTACCATTAAAGTAGTCAGCCTCAAATATTCAAGAAGTTTGGTAATGTTATAAATGTTATTACCATACATGGTTTTGGTGGAGAGGAAACTTAAAGGTTTGTTAGAATAATATCTAGTTTAACATGTCATTTATTTATTACAATAATTTTTAAAAGATAATGGAAAAATACAAGTTTCAGAATATAGTCATAGTCCAGGCTGATAAGAAAATATTGCATAGAATAGAATAGAAAAATAATTTTATTCTGGGACCAGGTCCCTTAAGGATAACAGAATTGTACAGATTTAATAAAAATATATCTGGAAAATTGATTACAAGCCCTAGCCTTGAGTGAAACCATTAAAATTAGCGTACAAGACCTTATTTGTAAACAATAGATTACAAAAAGCATATTAAAAAAAATGATAGAAAGGGATGGGGGGGGGGGACTTCTCAGTCACAATGCCTGTTTTTTCTCAAGATAAAAGGTTATTTTACTGTGATTGTAGGTTTTGGAATAGTTTCTTATGATACAAATGCTTTTTCTTAACTTCTTTTACACATACAAAATAAAATTGGCCTAGTTTCTAGCAATTAAGAAGTAAAAGTTTATTGGTCAGGTTAAGGAGGCCTATTAACAATCCATTACGACTTGAAATATTTTGGTATTGTTATTTTTTTATTGTATCTAATTCGGTATGATGTTTAAAATAAATATACTAGTTTTGAGTTATAAATATGTGGTAATTTTTTGTAAAAGTAACTCGTCTTGGACTTTTAGTGACTTGATTAAAAAGCACGATTATGGCGAAACCTCTCATTATTTCAAACTGCGAATTATTCTATAAAATCAAACTCGTGGGTGAAAAATCATTTATTACACAAATAAGTCTTTAAATTATTGAAAATAAAAACTTTTCACCTCAACACAATATTTCACTTTAGTATAAAAAATTCCCAACCGTTTACATTGAGATAATTTATGCTTAGTTTAAATTATTTCCTTAAAAATAAATAATTTGTTTGAAGTTTTTATATCCATACGGATTAATAAAATATTTTTCAAAATATATGGTAGCAATTAATTTTGTTTAGGTTGGCACATCTTTTCTCCTGGTCTAGAAATTAATTTGGCTCCAATTTTTTTCATTATATCTTAATGCTTTTATGTGAGTTTGTGTGTGATTAAATGTAAATTTATATTTTAATAACAAGAAAGAAGAAAGAGTCCACTTAGAGTATATCTATTGGTATGAATGCTTCCAGGATCTAGTCTTATTATGTAAGCCATTATTTTAATTTTGTCTTATGTTCATGTTTGATGAGTATTACTTAGTAATGTATTGTAATTGAATTGCCATTGAGAGTGACAATGAACAGTGAATTGTTGATTTCGTTTCTGGATAATATACAAAACAAATTGGTGATTATATGAATAATTAAATAGTTATTCTGTTTGACCATGGGTATAGTCAGTGTCTGACTGAAAGGACTTTGCCCCATTGCTTAAGTCAGTTGGCAAAAATATTTAAATGCCCTGCTCAATTTATATCGGACGTCATATTACTGAACAACTATTATTAGAATTACTATACTAAAAAGCAACTATTATTATAAGAAATACACTTAATAACGCTTATATCGCTTCAATTGATCAAAATAAATTTTAATAAACATAAAATACTATTTCAAGGGTCTGTCCCCTCTTCTCTAATCAAAATCCTGACTTATAAATTCATAAGCAATTATTATTTATCAATTTTATGTTTATAAACAGTTAAAGTTCCAAAAATCTATAAGCCATGCTGGTTCGATGAATAGTTACTTCATTAAACAGTAAATTATGATTAGATGTCTTTCATGTGTTAAATAAATTATAAAAGATCAAACAAAAAGAAATTTTAATGTATTCAAACACATTTTAATAATTTATGGTGGCCTGTTTTCTCAAATAGGTGGAAGTAAATTCTGTTTTACAACTCAGTAATTATGTTGATGTTGATTTTACTCTACATACATTGAACTATTAATTACTTTTCAACTCTTTAATTAAATCTAAATTAAAATAACCTGTTATATTTTAAATATCTTATTGATAAAAATAGATAATTATTATTTTACATTTTAATATAAATATTATTTTCTAGGAAAGATTGAGCATAAATCACTTAATACCATTTTTTAAATTTTTATTTAAGGTGGTAAGAAGCAAAATAATATAATTGATAAAACACCTTTGTTATAATGCATTTTAAATTTAATATATTTTGATGAAAACTTAAATATTTAAGTTTGTATCATACCGTATTGTATCCCTTAAATAGAATAGAAAACATACTTTATTCTGGGAACAAGTCCCTTCAGAATAACAAATATGATCAGGAAAATCAACATAATATATACCTGGCCAGGTTCCATAAAAATACAAATCATGAATTATTTAAAAAGTGCCCAAAAATAAGTAAAATAAAAATGAAATGACTAAAAAGGAAAAAGGATTTTAACCAATTTTAGAGAATAAATATAATTATTACAACAGTTACTAAATAAAATAAATGAATGGGCTAGCATGCAATAAATTCTGTACCTACAAAGTGCAATCTTCTTTATGAAAAAAAACAATTAAAAAGGAGTAAGCAACGAAATTGATAATTCAATACTGATTTATTTAAATAAATGATTGACCTGCTTAAAGAGCATCTTTTTGGGATGGCAGGAGATGTAGGAAAAGCAAGGATTTAAATTAAGTCAGTCGAGAAGCATGGCGGATTAAAGGAGGGATAGAGTTCCACACTGTGGAAGGAACGCTCGAATATTTTGGTTCTGTGGGAATGAGTAAATAGATCGGAAAGGCGGGATCTTGTTTTGTGGTGCTGGATTGATGATTTGAATTGGAGGAGACTCTGATTAACAAGGGCAAATCTTAGAGAGCAGTTCATTATTCGCTTTAAACGGCCCTAAAGCATTTTCAAAAGGCCCCCATATCCCGTATACCACAATACAGTGGTCAAAGTGGTGGAAGATGAGAGATGATACAAGAAGCTTACGGGAAGGTTGTGTACTGTCGGGATATTTGGGCGATCTTGGGCTTCCAGGAACGGTATTGGTCAATTGTAATGCCTACGTTTTTGACAGAGGAGTTGAAACTGATGGGGTGATCGTTAAGGATTAAAGTTGGGAGGGTGAGGATAGCTATAAGGAGGGAATTGGAACCTAGAACAATGGCCTGGGTTTTCATTGCATTCAATTCCAATTTTTTCAGCTTTGCCCAGGCACTGATCTTATCTACGTCTTTCTGAATATTGGAGAAGGCAAATAATAGCTCAGAAGAAGAGAAGGACAAATAGATTTGGAAGTCGTCAGCATATAAATGGTAAGAACAGTGGTGAACAGATTTAGGAAGATCGTTGATATCACTGTTGAATAGAAGAGGAGAGATGCTTGAGCCCTTGCCACACCTGAGGACAGAGTGAGGAAAGGGGCTGATTAGGTATGGAAACTGCTTGAGACCTGTCAGAGAGGAAAGATTGGAACCAGTGAATAGAGCTGTTGGAAAAGGACAAGGATTTTAGTTTGGTAAAAAGGATAGATTGGTTCCAAGGAATCAAAAGTTTTAGAAAAGTCAAGTAGGATTAGCACAGTTAATTTGTTGTTGTCCATTGCTGAGTAATAAGTGTTAACAGTTAAAAATGAAAAAATATCCAAAATTAAGTTGGCTAAATAATATTCCCTGAATACTAAGCAATATATTTTTTTCTTTAATTTGATTTTGATATGCATTCCATTCCATTTAAAATTTTGAGATACATTAACTGTTTATAACTGAATTTAACTTTATCTATAAATTTAAAATCAATTGTTCCCTCTGGGTTTTCAATTACTCATTTGTGATATGTATTCATTATCTCAATAGGATTTATTTATTTTTTAATATCTTTATTGGTATGAATAAAGTAAATATAATCATTGAAAGATAATGCTGTGTTAACCTTCACATTGTTAATGGCTAAATTGTTTCTATTTACATAAAGAAAAAATAAAATTTGGTGATAAGATTGTGCCAAAAAAATCATAGAACTGTATTGTTAAAGTTGAAGGTTTTATCATGATAAGCAAAGGAGTAAATGCTTTTCTAATTATTTTATATTTTAAAATATTTATTTGATGTTTTGTACTTTTTATAGCTCGTTAAACCACTCAAATGATCAAAAAGTTAAACTGTTTTTTCAATTAGCATTTATATTTCATTTTTATTTTATAATTCTCCTTTCAAAGCAATTAATTCAAATTTTTCTTTTTAATTATTGAAATTAAAAGACGAATAAAAAGATTTTATATACATGGTACCATATTAATTATATCGTTGTTATAATTTAAATTAATAGTATTTCATGCTTTGAGCTTATACAATATTTAAGTAAATGTTAGGTCTGTTCTCTCTGAAATGTATTTCCGGTTGTTTGTGCTTGTATTTGCGGTCAAAATAAACACTCCATCGAGGAAAGAATAAATGGAATAAAGTACAAAGCATTTATAAAGTTGGTTTCTACTGCATTGAGAAGATTGGACACTTCCTCTTTGTTTTTAGAGATTCTATTAGGACTTTATCAAGTATCATTCTCATTTTTATTGGGATGAGAAAAAGTTCCCAGTTCAGTTTGAGGTGATTGTTCTGAAATCCTCTTCTGCACCCATCACTCCACAAAAATAAGATTTCTAAATAAGAAAATATTTTTGATTCAACAAATTAGGTAATTTATTAATTTGTTGAGAAATTATAACCTATCAAAAGATTAAATGTTTATTTTGATATAACAGACTCCTTAACTTTTAATCGTGTTTTACTTCTATATACTGTGTTTATTTCATTCTTTGGCATTTTATAAAATCATTTTTTAGATTCATTCCTAGAATCGCTGATTCATTAAAATTATCATTTTGTTATTATTATAATTTTTTTTTTGAGTGAGTGATTATCTGCAATTCATGAACCCTTCTCTGTATTTCACCAAAAATGTTTCGAAAATTGATAATGAAAATTATATTTATTTTGTGTACTGAGGATTATGACAGTTGAATTTAACGTTTCTATAGGTTTCTTTAAGTATATGGACTATTAAAAAAAAAAGTAGCTCTGTATTTAGAGTTATTGATTACTGATCTGTGGGTCCTGACCGGCTGTAGCAGGTAAATTATTGATTCTGTTAACACCTGTAAATCGATTCTGTGGAATCTGGTGTTCATATTTCTTTAAAGTGGGTACCCTTAGGGGGAAAGCCTAGCTTAGAAACGGTTGAGTCCTTACCATTTAGTCAACTTAATAACATTCATGGGTTGAATTAAACTTATTTTCTGTATTCTATTCCATTTAAAAAATTGGAATTTGATATGAATTAACTATTCATAACTATACTTGACTTTATCTATGGATTTAAAATCAATTATTCCCTCTGGCTTTTTGATGATGTGTGAATGGTACAGGTTTTTATAGTTGTATACATTTGAATAGTATTTACTCAAAAAATTCAAATTCACTCAAATTCACTTTTAATCAACAGTCAAACTATTTTAAAAATATTATTTATATCTAGAAAAGTAAATAATTGTAGATAATATTAACAATATTTCCTTACAATTTATTGGAAAACGGTTTGTATCCTGATGTACATGTACTATACCATACGCACACAATTTTATTATTATAATGTCTGATTGTGATAGGATGATGATAGTTTAAAAACTGAAGAGACCAGTCAGAGTTGATGAAGATGAGCCAAAATATAAACGTTCTGTTGGAAAAGTGAGAATTAGTTGGTAATTGATAAAACGTTGATGGGGAATCACAGAACAGAGTGTGTTAGTTAACAGAGAAGTTTATGTAAATAAAGATGATATAAAAGATATCTAGTGCTTGTTATTTCTTTTATAAAGTTGTGGAAGTTTCCTTCTGGTTCCTTAGGGATAATAAACCCCTTATTTTGTGCGTGCAGTTTTTTAATACGTCCATTTCCCAAACATTTTTACAAATGGTGTCAACCGTTTCGACCAAACTTTATCCCATAAAAGTAAAAGTGAAGACTTTAAAGCTCTACATACAACGTGGCAAGTAAAAAAGAAATAAACGTCTATTAAAAAGGATATTTATTGACATTAAATTACCATACCCTCTATACTTTTAACACTGACATCTCTGCTCTGGAATTGACTAGACGAAGACGATGATCGTTTTCTCATGGGTTCCCCTATGTTTTCCAGATCTATCAGTTCTTCTTGGTGAGTGTTCCTGAAGGAGGCTTGGTCCCTCCTGCTCATGGACCCTCGGGACTCTATCTTCCACACAGTTTTGTTGGTCTCCGCTCTTTCCATCGCGTACCTTTTCGGACAGAAGGCTCTGAATAGTTCGCTTTTCAATCTCGGATGGCTCAGCGAGTAAACGAAAGGGTCCACGCACGAAGACGTTTTACAAAAGATTGCCGGAACCATCGACGCTAGAGGAGTGATTAAGTGTTTCTGGCCGAAAATGCCAAGAAGTGCTACGATAGCGTACGGAGTCCATGCCGCGAACCACAAACTGATGACTACGATGACCACGACGGCCAGCCTCATCTCCTTCTTCCTCTTCTCCTTCTCCTGGCCCTTCCTCGTGGCTAAGCTGACGACGAGGACCGCCCGGCAGATGCCCGCGTAGCTGAAGACGATGATGGTGAAGGGCATGACCCAGGCGGCCACGAAGAAGCCGAAGATGAAGAGCCTGTTGTTCTCGCTCTCGTCGAGGTAGTCGAAGCTGCAGCTGGTGAGGAAGCCCTCGGGTACGTAGGACTTGACGCCGACCCCGGCGATGGGGATGATGGAGAAGGCTGCGGAGTATAGCCAGATGAGGACGATCCATACGAAGGCCCTGGACCGAGTGGTGTGGTAGCCCCTGTTGAGAGGGTAGGCAATCACGTAGTACCTGTCCAAGGCTATCGCTGCCAGGGTCATGATTGAGCAAGTACCTGTCATCCCCCCGATGAAGCCGTAAGTTTGGCAGCCTAAAACATAAAAAGTGTTATTAATTTCATTTGTTTTTATAAAGTATTACATTTTTTATTTCATGAAATATTAAAATTTCATGTGAGGTTTTAATGAGGTTTTTTAGGAAATTTTAATACACTTATATTAATACAAATTACCTTCACCTTTTCTACATTTCAATGACGTGAAAATTCCACTCCATTATTCACCGATTTTCTTTTGAATACCGCTACTAGGCAGACTTTTATTGGATCTAGGGCCCTCTTGTGGGTCACCCAGCCTATTTAAAGAGGGTACCCAAAATAGAGGGAGAAATCTGGCGGTTGAGCGTAACCTAGGACAAATCACCTCCCTGTTGTCCAAGAAACAGTTCAGCCTGTACATCGTAGTGAACCCCTAACATTCTTCATACACAACAATATAGTATGATAAAAACATCTTTATTTTGGGACCTATTGCCCCACACGAATAAAATAGTCGTATGTAAAAATATTATATTAAATACGGGTCAACATTGGTGTAGTGCAACCTACTATGCCTATGATCGCACGTTCACAAACCGTCAGGTGGTCTTTTTAAAGGGAGTAAAAAATGCTTGGTTATGCCGTCCTTTTAGAAGGGAGGTAAAAGGTCTCTAGCCTATGTGGATGATGGTAGAATTTTCCATTTCTTGATGGAAGTATATACATACATCTGTTACATATAACTTTTAATGCGTCGGGTTGATAGAGTACATTACAAGTTTGTGAGTCGTGTTACCGTACTTTTACAGCTTTATGGCCGGAGGGAATGAATGGAAGAGGCCTTATGTTACCAATTATTTTTTAATAGCATCATTATAAATTATGATTTACAGATATCATTTCTTGTAAGCTATTTGTGTTTTTGACATTTCTCTTAAAGGCACCTTTCTAAATAACTATAACACACTAAATATTTTATGTTTGGGTGGGAAATAGTTGACTGGATAATTCTAATGATGGATTGAGTTAGTCAGGGTGTGCAGTCAATGATAACACAGAATAAGCATAACTTATTTTATTTTGCAGACGTTTCGGCTTAAGATGATGGCCTGCATCTTAGGCCGAAACGTCGGCACAATGAAATAAGTGATGCTCATTTTTTGTTATCATTGACTGCATTCCCCGACTAATTCAATCCATCATTAAATATTTAATGTTATTTAAGTTCACCTGTTGTGTAGTGGTTAGCATATCCTTCTTTGCTCAAGATCGTGGGTTCGCAGTCCGGCCGTTGACCTTAGGATTTCTTAAAGGAAGAAAAATGCCTTCCTTTGGAGGGGACGTAAAGTAGAGGTTCCGAGCCTGGGCATTATCAGGCACTCGTTAAAGATCCCAATTCTGATTATACCAGGATAAGCAAAATTTATGACTTCCACTATAGCATCATCCGAGTAACCACAATAATATAAGAGTGATATTAAATAAATAAACAAACGATATTATTGAAGTTTAAGGTTCCAAAAAGCACTGAAGAAGACTAGAAATTAGACATTTCAAATCTAAAAATTTAAATAATAACATTATTATATAAATAAATAAATAACCTAAGCTTCCCAGGGCAGGTCCTTGTTTGTTGCTGTTGTATATAAATAGTGGGATCTTTGAAAGTAATATGAAGTCACTTATTGCCAAGTTGAGGACAAGGAGGTTCGATGGAGTTCTCAACGATCTGCACCTGAAACAGAAGTATTACAAAATTAATTGTTTTTAATTATATAATTAAAATTAAATGTTTATAATAATTAAGGTTATTATAATATGAACGATAGTTAAAATTAGCCCCCGCAGGGGCTAGCTAAGTGCATGGCTAGTGGGGATTAACGCTCCCCCGAGTTCCATACACAGCACCAACACATTCAGAACAGTACACAATACACTTATCCCAACATTAGGTCATTTATAATACACAGCCTAGGATCACCTTTCCCAGGTAGGCGCCGAATGGGGGAGTAAGTCAGAGTGCTCTGAGGAATCAGTCCTCCAACTGACTCAGGAGATGTCATAAAAAGAATAGAGCTGGATTGTTTTTACGGAATATGACACGGCAAGGAAAATGGTTTTTAAGTATTGCCACCTGGAACTATCCTGGATGAACACAAGGTGGTTCATGATTTTTTTAGGAAGTAAAAAAACCTTAGTTACGCCGTCCTTCGGAAGGGACGTTAAACGGGGATCCCGAGCCTGTACGATGTCAGGTACTCGTTAAGAATCCCTATCCTAATAAACCTGGATAGGCAAAATTTAAAGCATCGTCCGATTAGCCATAGCAGCATAAAGTGACCTTAAATGAACAAACAACCATAACGCATCACCCAGATATGGGTGACGTTTGTATCCTTGACGACGGTAAATATAAACTGCTGGGATCCAATCAAAAAGGACCTTCTTTTCGCCACAAGGAACAATTCTATTAAGAAATTGCTCCCAATTGAAGGCTAGAGATTGATGAAGAGGAAATTGAGATGCGCCCTATACAATTGGTCTCGCTTGGGATGCAGGCAACCAACTTCCCTTACTTTAGGAATTTGTTCTTTGTTAAACTGAACAAACATTTTGGGTATGTGGGACTGGTGAACATTTTGTTATTATTAAAAGGGAATGAGGTATCTAAGTAAGTAGGGTGCACAGTTAATAACCTAAAGTGCCGCGTACGAAACTAGTTGTTGTATATTAAGTAATTCTTCAGTTATAAGCAGTGAATGCACCCTGCCGTATCAGAAGACCCATGACTCGAAATTATCATCTAATTAATTACACGATTTGATAATTAAGTCGTTCTGGAAATAGTTAATCAAGCCCGTTCAATTATTTATCTATTACTTATAAATAAATTGTCTTCTGTAATATATTTTTATTATTACATAGTTTATTCGGGAGAGGGGTAGCTCATTGTGCATAGTACGTAATTATTTAATCCGTTAACAACCACGGATGGACCCTACAACCCAATAATCTTGGATTCAGTACATGATTGAGACTGTACCGTTCAGATCCAGCCGGATTTGAACCCAGAACCCTCGGCTCGGCAACTCAGCTCTCTACCACTATGCCACTCCGCTCCCTTATTACTTTTATTTTATGTTTATAGTCATTTAAAATTTTTAAGTACTTACTTTGAAGAAATTTCTCATTTATAATGAAACAGCTGAGGGTAAAATATTATAGAAAGGCTTGACCTCATCGAACCTTTTCAAAGTTCAAGTAGATTCATTGCTTGGGCTACTTGAAAGGCTGTACTTGAATCAACAGTCTTTCTCTTCGACAAAGTGCTTAAATTTTGTTATTCATTCAATTATTTTTATTATGGGAGGATTAATAATAGTCATAATAACAGTAATAAATCTTGTTTGTACCATATAATTTATTAATGAGACTAATATAGCACAAGATAATAATTACGGGTCAAAGAAAATTTTTGGTTTGAAATATATACTTGTGAAAACCAAAGGTGATATCATTATTTAATGTCAGCTTTTGTTAACTTACTCTTCGCTTAGTTTTTTCTCCCTTAGGGAACACCTCTTTTGAGACTTTATATTCCCTCTTCATGGCTGATTATTTTTAAATATAATTATTTAATATTTTTTAATTTAAGAGAAAGTAAACACCGCCTAAAAATAATTTGATAATAATGATACGGTTTATCGAATCCCAAGGCTCGATGCCGATACCATTCCCTGCTTGCATAATTCGATGTCAGTTCTGCAAGTTTTAATTTTTAATTAGTTTCTTTTTTAATGTTCTCGAAAATAAAAATAATCATGAGTTTTAGTTTAAAAATAGATTGTAAAAAAGATGGGGTTGTGTATATTTCGGTAATCATTTCATCAAGAAATGAACGTTTCAAGAAGTATTTTGAGCTATAGATGACATAACTTCAATAGTATATGTAAATTGGTTTTATATATATATATAATTAATTAAAAAAGAACCATAAATAAAAAATAAATTATGAATATAAATTTGACGTAAGTCAACGAGATCCCGATTAAAGTAATGTTCAATGAACATACTTCCCCGTGTATACCTCGAAAAATTGCGAGATCATAGGGATATAGGGTCAGTGAAGAGAAAGGATTTGTCTAGCTGGAATGCGTGCCTTGGTAGCTCAGTGGTTAGAGCACCGCGCTAGAAACGCGGGCGACCCGGGTTCGAATCACGTCCAAGACATAATCTTTTCTCTTCAAAATTTAAAAAAAAAATAAATTAATTAAAAAAGAACCATAAATAAAAAATATATATATAGTCAGTAATAGTTGCTATATGCGGTCAATAACTGTTACTATGTACCGTCAGAAATAAATTAGGTTTGCTTTCCAGAATATTAAAACGGAAAGGAATGAAAAGTTGTGACTTGTCTCGAAGCGACAAACTGCGGAACCGGTACCCAAACTTCTGCCCACGGACCACCACCCAAACCAAGATGACGGTTTTGAGGGTTGTTGAATACGTATCCGAAAGGCAAATTATTGTAAACAAAATGGACGATACAGTATGGCGGACATGGATGTAAAAAAGGTATCAGATCTTGACAAAAATTGGTATAATCAGGTTTTGAGGGTCGCTGATTACGAATCCGAAATCGAAATTATTGTAAACGAAATGGCCGAGTATCCTGTTTAATAGATGAGATAAAATATAATAATCATAAATCATGAATGTATTATATCTCATTATATATTAATTCTTAATTAAATAATCATAAATCATAATTATATTTTTTATAATATTTCATCTATTTAACAGGATACTATTCCAATTCGTTTACAATAATTTCGATTTCGGCTGACATTTTTTTAACTTCCATGTTCGCCATATTGGATCGGCCATTTTGTTTACAATAATTTGATTTTCGAATTCATAATCAGCGACCCTCAAAATCCCTAAATGCCAATTGTTATTCCGATCAGTGGTCTTTTGAGATTTTGGCCACGAATTCGGGCTTTTCGTCTACTGTACTACCGCATCCGATGCAAAATAAATCATAACAGACAAATAGTATATTTGGAGTAGCTAATTTTTATAAATTTCGCAGGATTATACAATAAAATAAACGCGAAATGTCGCAAAATGTGGCAAAATAGATAACTTTTCGAATTGTTATAATCACAAATTAAGTTTTCAAAATTCTTCAAGTTTATTAAGGCTATACTACATAAGTTTATACTACATTTATTTCTTCAAGTTTATTAGGGCTATACTACATAATTTATACTACATAAGTTTATACTATATAAGTTTATACCATATAAGTTTATACTACATTTCAATAATTTGCACATTAAGTTTAAAATAAACCAATCTAAAAATATTTTCTTAGAAGCAAGGCCATACCAAGGGGGGGATTAGGGGGTCATCCTACCTCCCCCCGAAATCCCTTAATTTAGTTAGTAATACAAATTAATACTAGGTTAAAAAAGTGCAAATCTGTTAGCGGCCGGAGATGGATCCCTTCAGGGGCTCAACCAGCTTCTAAAATAAGGGGGAATATCTGGCGGTTGATCTAGTACAAATCACCTCCCTGCAAAACCATTGTTAAAGAAACAGCACAGTCTCTACCACGTACTGAACCCCAGACCCTTCTTCGGTTGGAGTGGTACAGAGTTTTTTTTTTATCGATAGTACGAACTTTCGCTTATCTCAAACACGCCAGACAATTTATTGCTTGCATTTTGCTGTTGTGAATCGAATTGAATAATTAAATGAAACATGAAATTGGATAATTGAAGACCCAATCACAAAAGACGAGTCTGTTCCATTTATCACACGATTGGCGTTGCCTGGATTCCACTTCAGGGAAGTTGAAGATACAGGGAACAATAGAAACACCAGTTGCTAGTGAATCGGAGTTGTTAATTGATAACTTGATACGAACATGTTAACATGTATACATTCCCGTGGGACAGGTTTTGTACAAGATATCCCAAGCAGGGAGTTAATTAAACCCATGGGTAAACCCACTCTCCCAATAAACTCGCGGGTGATCTCACTCTCCTCATAAACATGGAACAGTTCAACATTGTTCCAACTCTAATTATAAACTTCGAATGCATTTGGATTCAAATCGGGGATTCTCCAAGTCTCAGCACGTAACTTCATATTGTGATTATCAGTTGTTTCTCTCTATTATATAAACAAAAATTTTCGAAGTGTAATAAACTTATAAGTTTATTGTTGATGATGCAGTGATTACTGGAAGAACATTCGAATAGGAACGTTCGAGGAATTTCGCGTGCGAAAACAAGACGAGACCGAATTCCCAACTGGATCATTAGACCAAGCCTCGGAGTGGATCCTGCAGAAAAGTGCATTGGAGAAACAGTCAAAGATGGTTTGGACATGTTTTAAGAATGGAAAACAATATGCTGGCCAAGATGACATACCAGGCTAAGGTTGAAGGAAGAAGGTCTAGAGGAAGGACCCCGGCATACCTGGTGGATGGTGCTGAGGTAAACTTCGCAAAGAAAGCCTGAAATGGAACAGGAGAGAGGATCTTACGGTATCGTCTGGGCTGTACAGAAGGAAACTCCACGCTGCGTGAGCGCTGGAGGATAGAATATGATGTTGATTAGTTAAATTATAAATATATATTTTTTAATTTGCACAAAAATAACTAAATAACTGTTCCTGACTCATTTAAACTATTACATAAATTATAGCAAAGGTTTTTAATTCAAATGGAATATATCGACTTAAAAAATAAAACACAAGCATCAAATTCCAATATTTCGATTTTAGGATCGTTATTTCAATACAAGCCACTTCCCAGTAGGAATTGGTCTCCAGGGAAGTTAGACCATCACTCCCTAAGGAGAAGGCCTACAAGAAATTAACAAGCAAAAATTGTATATAGTATCTGTAGTAAAACTGTTTTAATTTTTATTATAATTCCTGTTAATTTTTTTGTAATAAAGGCTTTATTCATTCATTCATTTCAATACAAGAGATGGTAATCAAATAAAATTAACAGATTATTCTTATAAAATATATTTTTTTTTCATCGATTCGAATAAAAAACTGTACACATGAAAAAATTTTGGATTCATACCATCTAGAATTTTGGATTCAGAGATTGTACTAGTTCTGGGACAACGGTTGTGCAGGGAGTCGATTTGTCTTCACGCAGATAACGCTCAATTACCATATTTTCCTCCCAATTAAGGGTACCCACTTTATGGAGGCTGGGTGAGTCCCATGAGGACCTTCAGATCTCACAGGGTCCATCACCGTTAACAGATTAAATAAGTTTTTAGCCACAGGCTGATTCGAACCCGGGCCCTTCGGGTTGGCAACTCAGCGCTCTACTATATTTAGCTACCCCGGTTCCTTTATGATAAAACAAAACAATAAATATCATTTAAATTTTATTTAATGTAAAAGATCCAATCTTTCAAAACAATAATAAGTAGGAACTCTTATTTTAATAGGATCTTTTGGGAGTTACAAATTAATTACTAAACTGACTTCAATTTTTAGAATAATACCGGGATTTGCTCTCCTAATGTACCCTATAAGTAACTAATGTAGCAAAATTAGATCAACAGTTGCATAATTTGTAAATATTTTTTTATATATTTTATATAAATATAAAAATATTTTTTTAAAGTAACCATACTCTTCTTTAAAGTATTGTTATCACGAACAATTTGAAATTAAAGTTTTAAACGAAAATGCACGGTTTAAGGTCCCTGAGTTTAATTTATTTTGAAAATGTTTCATTAATCAACTTACAACGAAAAGACGATATAACTGCTAAGGTTGGTTAAAGCGAACCTGTATCGCATTCCCTGTAAACGATACTCAATTCCCTCCAACAATTACTCATAAATTAATTGTGGAAAATTATTCCATAATATTAAATCTAAATAATGAATTACACCGAAACAGATGACTCATTTGGTTGCCTCCACTGTAGGAACAGACCTAATACGATACACTCAAGTACAAATCAATTTTCCACTCGTATAGCAGTGCCGTTTTTCCTCATTAGGATCATTCAACTCAGAAATACAATAACTCGAACAGTTCTCATAACTTTGTCTGAGTAACATTGAAATCTCCGGATCTGTTACGGAAAACGCTTGCAGATTATTTTTTAGACATATGTTATTTATGATATTAAATAAAATATTATCAACAAATCATGTATATATTTATAAATAACCTCAAAACAAAACAATTGCAATTAAATTTTTGTGATGAATTCAACATATTTTTACTCGTTCCACATTCTTTTTTTTCTTCTTCGTTTGACTGAATTCCAAAGTGGTTCCACCTCTGGGTATGAGCACATTTGTTTAAGTCAACGAATTTTTTTGAATGGTAGACAACGTAATGTTTATATCCCATGCCTTAAATTTGCTTTATTCCCTTACAGGCCTTCCAGCAATCAGAATATATTGTTGTCCCCGGTCGTATTGCAGCTTTAATGCAAGAAGTCAGCATTTCAGCTGTTCTGCAAGCTTTCCCAACAACGGCGGATCCTGAATTTTTTTCTCGGGGGAGGGGGGGGCACAACGGGCAAACGGGCAAAAAAATCAACAATAACTTAGAAATACACTAGTAGTATTTATATTAAAGGTTTATTAAAATATCTAAACAATAGTTTCACTCATGTTATTTTAACAACTATCATCATGATTTGCCTATAAGTATGTACTGTAATGGATTCTCCACATTAGACAGACCACCGTCTGGGGGGGGGCACGTGCCCCCGTGCCCCCCCTGGATCCGCCTATGTTTCCCAGCATACGCCTCCGAACATCCATTGCTGCGGGTATATCCTCCCCACATTATATTTCCATTAGGAGAAGCATGACTAATCGATTTCAACACTAAGACCTTCTCCTCCAATCATTATAGGCTTTGCTAATATATCATTTGCACATACTTCTCTGAGTTTGTGCTTCCATTCAACTATTGCCTCTCTGCCTATTACTATTTCCTTGAGACAAAATATCAATCTTGCATAATCCTGAGACCAGGCATAAATTAGGAGAATTATCTTGTTCAAGGGCAGATGGCATCTCTTAAGCCATGTTCCTCGCAGAAGGCCAACATGCTTCCTGCATCACTTCTTATAACAGTACTACTTGGAAGTACTTCTTTCATTTAATCATGGACTCATCGGATGCTCTTTTTCACATAATTTGGTGGTAGCTGTAATGTTCTTACTCTGTAAGAAGTTGAAGGCATCTTCTTCACTCCGGTAATAATTACCGAATAAGTAAACTAGATGCGTTTTCCGAAACAGAGCCAAATCTACTAACTGATTCCTCTGTAAGGGAAGGAGAGAGGAATCTTTTTTTAAAAATCTTTTCTTTTCCTAGTCGAGAGATTATAATTTCATCAACTATATTACTATCCTTCTTCCCTCTCAACTGCCTTTATTAACTAATTCTTCATTGTCCCTTCCTTTGTTCTTTAAAGATCTGAAGGGCCCAGCGAAGGATTAAAAACTCTCCATTATTCTTCTCACGGAAGTCACTGAGATTTTATTAATAATTTTTAATTAAATTGAAGTTGTCCTAGACCAAATTTGATAATAGTCTGATTTTCTAGGTCTTGTTTTAAACATGGGTAATAAAATTTGAATAGAAAAAAGTGGAATATAGGAGTTATCTTTGGTGCATTGGTTAGCATCAACTACTTAGAACCTACTATGCCCAAGGTTGCTGTCCGGCAGATGGCCTTTGGATTTATAAAAATGCAATGAAAAATGGCTATGCTGTGGTAATTAGTTATGCAGTCTTATGGAAGGGGCGTAATGTGGGGTTCCGAGTTTTAGCGATATCAGGTACTCGTAAATCCATATGCTAATCATACCTGTGTAGGGAAGATTTATGACTCCAACTCTAGCATCCTCAGATTAGCCATAGCGGCTTAAAGTGATGTTAAATGAATGAACAATAACAATAATAATTGTAAATAAAAAATGCTCAAAAGAAATCTGAAATGTTATATGATATGAGAGGAAAAATTAAAAAAAAAAATTAACTCTCTAAAGAAAACAAAAGTATCTTCGGATATGCTATAAATCGAAAGTTATCTTATTATTCTTTATATTATATTATAATATGATAATAATATTATTATGTCATATTTTTTATTATATTTTTATGGGTTTTTGCTTTTTAACTTTCATGACCGTTTTACGTTCCTTTTTATGTGTTTTTAAATGTTTATCATTTGTTCTATTTCTACTGAACAGGTGATATATCAACTGGATTTTTCGTTCTATGTAGTTTTAGGCTTTTTGTTCGGAATTTTTCCTCTAGAGTCAATATTTTAAACTTTTTCGTTTAAAATAATAAATATATTTATGCATTTTGTATTATGAATGAATGAATGGAAAGTTATTCATATAAGCTTTCTTTAGGTTTAGCTTAACTTATGCACTTATATAAACGTTTAATTTATAAACCATTATAAAGCTTAGTCTACAGAACCTCCACAGGCTCACCCAGCCTCTATAAAGTGGGTACCAGTAACTGGGCAAAACACGTGGCTGTTGAGCGTTACTCAAACAAATAACAACTCTGCAGAACCATTGTCCTAGAATCAGTGCGGTCTCTACCATTTACTAAGACCTTTCGTGGGTTGTTTTGGTAGATTTATTTTTTGTCTAACTGCCTTTTTGTTTTGTTTTTGATGTACGGAATTTTGTTTTTGATTTTTTAGGGAAAAACTTTCCTATTTCCTAATTTATAATGTTATTAATTGAAAACTCTCTTTTTTCAAATTCAAGTTATATTTCAAGTTAGTATTATCAGTTTAACTCAAAACCCGGAACCGAGTCTTGGCTTCCTCGTTAATATTTAAGGTATTGAATATAAATGGAGCTTTGGGTGGAGTTACTAGTTTTAACTGTTCATTCGTTTCATTTTTAATATTTAAAAAAATACAAGTTATTGTGAGCTTTATTAGGGAAAATATAATGTAATTATGGGTAATGAGTAGATTTAGGTAATCATTTCCTTAAGAAATAAAATTTTCAACTAACATTTCGAAGTATATTTGCTTCTTGAAACGTTCATTTCTAGATGCAACGATTACCGAAGTCTACTCCATTACCCATAATTACCTCATGATAAATTGTATATTTGGATAATATTAAAACGAATGAAAAGACAAAACTTGTGACTCAACTCGAAGCGACAACCTGCGGAATAATTACTAATATGGTAATAAGAATACTTCTTTTTACCATTGTCGTTTTAAAGTAGATTCTTAAATCAAAAATTTTTATACTTTTTAAGTTTTCAAATTAATGAAGCGAGGTACCGATGGGTACTGTTCTTCGTCATACCTTCCATGTAATTTTGTATTATTTTTCAGTCAGCCAATCTGCTGATTGTCAATTATTTTTATTTGACAGGTGTGGATGAAAATATAAAGAGAAAAAAAATAATGAAGAGAAAACTGAATACTTTCCACATTTAAAAAACAAAAAAAAAAAAACGCAGTTGCGATTGAAAAGATAATGTAATAATGGAATGTCAAACATCTCATTGTAGGGGAGTAAGATATTAGAGATCGATGCCAACGGAAAATAACACAAAAACAAAAACTCCATTTTCGAATCTGAGAAATAACAGCTATAATTTAGGACACTTGTTTCTTCTTTTCGTTATTTTCTTGAAAGTAATAGGGACTGCCCATCACTGCATCTTGAAATAAACAGTTCTTCTCATTTCTTTTAATACTACTATCGGGAACGATATTAAATTGAACGAATTTCTTACTGAAAATTTAAAGTTGTATGAAGATACAGTTTCGATAATTATATATCTCGTAAAATTCGGTTCATTCTTATATCAATCCATCAGCTCATAACGTTCATACTTCTACAGTCTGCCACAACTGAAATCCTCAGTCCCAGGAAAAAAGATCTCGCTTTTCCGATCTCTATACTTGGCCCAACAGAAACAAAACAGATCGTTCCTTTCTCGCCCGCTCGACCACGGTGTTGAACTCAATTCCTCCGCCATCCGCCATGCTTCTTCACTGTCCTCATTTAAATCCTTCCTGTTCCAACATCTCCTGGCTTACCAAAAAGATAATGAAACCGTATTGAATAATTGTTTCTGTTTCTTTTTCTTGTAAAGAAGATATAGAATAGAATAGAAAAGTAACTTTATTCTGGGACTAAGCACCTTTAGAATAAGACATGAACAAAAAAAGAAACATAATATATCGAGAGCTAAGAGGATTCAGGATTTTTTTCTGGGGGGCACAACGGGCAGACGGGCAAAAAAATCAACAATAACTTAGAAATAAACTTGTAGTATTTATAGAAAGGTTTCAAAGGTTTATTAAAATATCTAAACAATAGTTTCACTCTTGTTATTTCTGTTATTATATTCCTGCATTTTCACAACTATCATCACATGCATGATTTGCCTATAAGTATGTACTGTAATGGATTCTCCACAGTACACAAAAAACCGCATGTGCCATCGTGCCCCCTGGACCCGCCCATGCTAAGAGCAACTACCACGTAATTAGTGTTTCATTTGTTCAGAGATAATCGCAAAAGAACACACTTTGTTGAAGTGACTTTCGGGGTAAAAATACGATACGGAATTTCAAAAAACTGTTGAGATATTTTTTTTTATCAGAAACGTGATTGTTGCCCTCAAAAATATGCACTTCGATGGATTACGTGGTGCAGTAACCAGAAATCGCCTTTTTTTTCAGTTACGCGGTTGTTGCTGTTAGCTCTCGATATATATATATATATATATATATATATATATATATATATATATATAGAGAGAGAGAGAGAGAGAGAGAGAGAGAGAGAGAGATTATGTACAGAAATTATTTATTCCATCCTAGCTCATGAATTTAACCGTTATCATTAATTTATTTATTCTCTTTAATGGCTTAATATCATATTCATATAATGTCATAATTTGTACTTTTTATCTATTTTTTTATTTACTTTTTTGGCACATTATACATACTTTATTATGTGTATTATGAAGCCTTATGGCCAGATATAAATTACGGTTCTTTATTTCTTTCTAATTAGTTATAATTAACTAACTAATTAACTGCTCGGCTCAACAGTCCTCGCAGAGCCTATGCCTCCCTGAAGGAGCCTCCTCCACACCTCTCTGTCCGTCGCCTTCTCTCTCCATCTTCATACTACCACGTTTTTTAGACCCGGCTCTACGTCATCGATCCACCGTAGACTATGGTCTTCCTCGTTTCTTCTTTCCTCCTGGTTTTGTATTGACAATTTTCTTGGAGAGTCTACTTAACTCCATCCTCCCCTTATAGATATATACCCTAGCCATATCAGACTTCACTGTTTTATTATATTGGCAATGGCGGGTTCCTGATTGATGCTGTGGAGTTCTATTATTCTCCTTATCCACCATTGTCTATTTTCCTGTATTGGGCCAAATATCTATCGTCTCATCTGCTGATCTCGCTCTCTGCTTGATGTGTGACTGTCTTGTATAAAGTTATTTTTATTTTCTTGGATATTAACTTCGACCTAAAGGTTATATACAAGACTTTTATGAGTTATAATTATTAGCTCACATTCAACAGAAGTTACAAATGACATATTGCTAATTTGGTTTATTTATAACTTTATTGTTTTTTGTTTTTTTCGTGATTTTTACTGTACACCCTATTTTTACTGTACACATTCATTATTTTAAGTGACCTGATCTCAGAATAAAATCATTTTTATGTTTTTATTCTGAAATTCATAAGCAAGCGGTGAATGTTTTCAAATTATTTGTTATATTTTCAGTAAGTATTTATTATTTCTGAACTTCTAGGAGAAACGATTTATAGAATCTACTATCTGCTCCATTTTCCCGCATTCAGCAAAACTGCGGTGAGCACCATCTGCATAGCAAGTGTGAAAAACCGCATCTGTCCACCGTTTTCGTTGTGGATAAATTTAAATCGGTCATTTATTTAGGAAATATGAGTGTGCTAAAAGTAGTTGTTAACTTTATTTAAATTTAAAATTCACATTTTCATTCTAGAATATGGCCTCGTGACTTTCTAAGTTGAATTTGTTATTTGATTACTACCACTGGTTAATTTCTCCACTTTGCTTCATCCATGGCATTATGTTTACTTGTATTGTTATATTACAGTTGTAAATTTCAATAAATAAATTTTAGAAAACAAAATATTTCTTTTTAGTAGATTGCGAAAGGATACTTACAGAAAAGGGCTTCTGGGCAAAAACTTGTTTTGATATAATTTAATTCACAGGCTTGTTTAAATTATTATTAATGAAATAATGTATACAATAAGCAATATTTATCGATATTTCTTCTTGATTCGTTGTAGTTGTAGTATGAATATTACTGTCCAGTCCCAATAATTTTTTCATATAAGAAACGAAATATATAGGTTCAGTACAGCAGAAACTACTGTTTCTATAGTAACGGTCGTGAAAGGAGGTGACTTGGTCGAGATGACATTGAAGCGTTTTATCCCCAATTGAAGGTGCCTACTTCATAGTCACGGTTACGTGTGGTCTAGTGATTGGTGTAACAAACTACTAAGCCCACGATCGCGGGTTCGTAGCCCGGCAGGTGGCCCTAGGATTTTTTTTAAGGGAGTAAAAAATCCTTCGTTACGCCGTCTTTCGGAAGGGACGTTAAACGGGGTTCCCGAGCCTGTATGATGTCAGGTACTCGTTAAAAATCCCTGTCCTAATTAAACCTGGATAGGGAAAATTTAGAGATCCCACTGTAGCATCGTCCGATTAGCCATAGCAGCATAAAGTGACGTTAAATGAACAAACACACACTTCGTAGTGGTCTGATAAGGGCCCAGGAGGATTAGCAGATCCCACAGTGATCATCAATAGTTGTTTGCAGATTAAATAATTTATACGCCACAGCCGGATTTGAACCCTGAACCTTCATCACAGCAATGATAATAATCGACACTTTTTTGATATTGTATTATCCTAGTAGCAGCTGACTCATGTATATATATATATATATATATATATATATATATATATATATATATATATATATATATATATATATATATATATATACTTTAGCTGTAATAAACATCTAAATTATGGTGTTTCTATAAGATAGCCTATCTAAGCCATTATCTTTCTTCTATTCGGAGCACAATCTATTATTTTGAGCTGTTTTCTATTTTATAATCCTTTTTTTTTGTTGTCCGTTTTGAAGTAATATAAAAACTAATAATATTCGTACATTGTAAACAAGTATTTGGCTACGTCAATAAAACACGTAATAAAAAATTGTAACTTAAATAACTAACTTTGTAATAATACGATTTTGTTTAAAACTTCCGAATGATAGAAGAGTATTTAATATTTTAATATTTAGATTCAGAGGAATGCAATGTAAAGATGATTAAGAAAGCAGTCAAGTAGCTTAAGGGTTCATTAACAAAATATTTTATAAGAAGTCAATATGGAGTAGATATCGAGAGCAACTTCAACAACTGGGGAGGGAATACTTTGAAAAATATGAATAAAGTTTATCCAAGTATTTTTCCTTATTTTACGACTCAATTTTTCAACACGTCAACAACAGAATGTTTTCGAAGTTCATTCTTCGCAACTGAAAAACTTCAGAAGAGACCTTTCGATTTACCTACTGACTTTATATCTCGAAGCTTTCGAGAAAGTGAATATATTCCAATTATAAGTATATATGAAAAATTATTGAAAATTTTGAGCTCTTCCTGTTCCTTTAATAAAATCTATTTAATATGAGTTGATTTTTCCTTTAAACGCGGAGTGGCTCAGTGGTAGAGCACTGAGTTGCCATGCCGAAAATCCTGGTCCAAATCCCGCTGCTGGCTAGGCTTTTACTTAGTATGTTAGCGGAGATTCATCATATGGGATCTAGGACTCTCCTGGGGCTCACCCAGTCTGTATAAAATAGGGGGAATCTGGCGGTCGAACGTGATCTAGGACAAACTGTTTCCTGTACAACCGTTGTTCATGTCATCTGAACCGTTTCTGAGATGTACGTTGAACATCAATGTTAATATAACTATTGCTATTAGGGAATCTATAAATCTATAAGCCAACAATTGTTTAGAAAACTCTCCAAACCACTGAGCCCTTAGTCACCGTTGTTCATAATTGTCTTTCTGGTACTGCTTTGAATCCCTATTGAAATTTTATTCAATTACTATCTTGAGGCAATTTTTAACAACCATTTGGGCTTGAAATCAATTATCATTGAATCTTAATACTTAATTTTCATAACTCTTTGCGCATAGGGGCCTTTGCCTAATAGAGCCAAAGGACTTACAATAAGTTTTTAAGTAACTTACGGAATTTGTAATAGTATGGAAGCGGAAATAAAATTACAAGTCGAATCTCTGTTTCAACCTCTCCCCGGAGCATATGGTCCTTCAACAGAAGAAGAAAGTGGTAAAAGGTTTGAAGAAAATGATGACCAAGTCCTTGTAATGATGCACTGCTGAGGGCTCTTCACTTGGCCTCTCTGGTCTTAGCGTTGAGAAGCCACTTCTCTCTGACCCAATTCTCTCTCCCCTCAGAGATAAATCCTATTTTAAAACATAATAATGAACTTCTAAGATGGTCGAGGGTTTGCGTTTTGTTTAGGAGAGTAATGAGGTTTTTGAGTCGTCTGCTGTTAACAGTTTAATAGGAACATCTGGGACGTGAGTTCAACATCTTAAGGACACTTCCTGAATTCTTCAAGTTCTCCATCACAAGGACTACTGAGTAACTGTTTATACTAAAAAAATATATATAATTATGCTAGAATAAAGGAGCAGTCTTGTTCAGGTGGATATTAAATTTTCAATATCGATTATTTTAAAAATAAATATTATTATTATTTAGCCCTATAACTTTTAAACTAGTATAACTTTTGCTTATTTAGTTTACCTTAGCTGATTTTGCTAACTGACGTACGTAGGATTTTCAGTGGTGGTTAACCAGCTTATTAGTTAATGTTCAAATGTTTTATAAATGAAAAACAACAAAGATGGCGAACAGAAAACATACCAAAATACTACAGAAACCTTCCCTTGCACATTGAACGATTTTATTATTTAATTTTTTAAAATTACATTAAATCCTCCAATAGGGAGGAGGAGGTACCATTTTATAACTTCTTTAGCTGCACACATATCTTTACCAAGTTGTATCCTTCTCTCAGTTTTCTAGTAAACGTACATATATATTTTCCTTTCATTGTTAAGTCCGCAGGGGCTAGTCTATGTGCCAGGCTAGAGGGGATTAACGAACTCCCGGACTCCGTAGTTCAATACATGGCTACACACATTAAACAACAATACAATTGACAATTATTCTGACATAAGGTCACGTACAGTACACACCTCAGGGCCACCTTCCCTGCGAAGACCCAAGTTTGGAGGGTACAACCAAACAACCAGTCGTCCCGAGGATACGGGGCCTTTCTTGCTGGGTTAATCACCCGCAAGGAAGTACATTTGATTCAGAGAAACTCAGCGAATAACCTCCAAATGGCTAAACGCTCTCCTACGCTGAGAGGCACTAGGGGGTGTTGCGAAAGAAGAAGAAGTCTATGTTAAGTGGTATTTCAATTTAGTTCAATTAAGTACAAGGGCTGACTTCAATAATCTAAATATACCTTATTAAGTTTGATAATGCTTCTTAATTAGAGAAGAAATTAGTTGACTGGAACTTCTAATGTAAGGATAGAGATAGTTGGGGTGCAGTCAATTGAAACACCATAATAAGTGCATAGTATTAATAATATATAAAATACAAAGAGAAAAAAAAAATGGTAAACAGAATGAAAAATGAATTACAAAATAATAATATATAGACATAACAAGGTGAGATATAAGAGAGAATATCTTAAATAATAAATAATTTCTTTCATTATTTATTATTTGGCATCGCATTTTGTTACAAATTTCTTTCAGTTTTCTTATGTTAACTCTCTAGGAGTCTATTATTATACATGTTATATTTTATCTGTATTAAACTAGATTTTACATACTTGTATATCTCTCTCTTATATCGCACCTTGTTATGTCTATATTTTTTCATTTATCAATGTTTACCAATTTTTTTTTTATTTCTTTGTTTTTCTGTTCATTTGTATTATCACCTTTCTGTACATTTATTCTTAGATAATCTTTATTCATATTATTCCTTCACTATTTTGTTCAACTTTTCTGTTACTCTACATTATTATATTATTATTTTCTTGGTACTGTAATTTAATTTTATAGTTATTTTGTTTTGTCTGTTTTCTCTCACAGCTCTGAAGATGACCTACAATGTAGGTCGAAACGTCGGCACACGATAAATAAGTATGCACTTATTATGGTGTTTTAATTGACTGCACCCCCAACTATCTCTATCCTTACATAAAACCTTAATTATTATTTTATGGTATTTTTTAGTTTGCAATAGTGTTTTTTTACACTGTAATATTTATACTGCCACATACAATGAATAACAAATGACAATCTGCTCTGTGGTAATGAACACATGTTTACACCTATGTACATATTATAAAACAAAGTCTTCGACCGTGTTTGTTCGCGGTAAACTCAATAACTACTGCACGGATTTTCATGCGGCTTTAACCAATAGATAGAGTGATTCACCAGGAAGGTTTAGGTATATAATTTGTCGAGGTTTTGTGTATATGGGTTGGAATGTAAAGATAATTGTCGGAAGTGTAGGAAAAAGTATAGCCTCCTGGGAGGTTTCATCGATGATACTGCCTTTGTCATGTGGTTCATTATGAGTTAAGAGGTAATATGTTGTATGAAGAGACGGCATGGGATTTTTTTAAAATATTTTTACTTAAGTATACATTTTTGTTATGGAAACTTTTAAGTTGAAAACGTTTACAAAGTGGCCAGTCAATTTGTTGGTTTTATCTCGTTTTATTAGTGACCAGGGTAAATACTCAGTATAGGGTAGAGACAAAATGCACAGGGGAGAATACTTTATGGACAGGCAAGAGAGATATTAACATATTAAAAACAGGGTTACTCTTAAGAATCACCTTTGTTTATTTATTTTTATTTTAATTAAAATAATCCTGTACAAAGTCTACTGCTCGAATCATCTTCCATAAATTTGAGTATGCACGTTTTCAAATTCTCACAGTTTTTTCTTGAGCTGCGCTTTGTGTCCATCAGTCTTAATTTCTTGCCTATTTTACTCAAAGATTTTATTTTTATTTCTTTCGGTAAAGCATTGCATTATTTGACTATTTTCCCGCTCAACACTCTCCTGAAGACTCTTTTTTCTTGTACAGTGTTGAGATTAGAAAAATTTTCATTTACTTGTTGAGTACTAACAATTAACTGAATTTATTTTGATGTTGGGAGTGCTAATTGGTCGTTTTTTGATCCGTTTATTTGTTTCTTGTTGCGTTGGACTGCAGACTTACGTTGAGCTATTTCAGTCTCCTGTTTCCTTTTGCTTTTCTTGCTCGAATTGACTTTAGCTGTGCTACCTGCGCTCGCCTGTTTATATTTTGAGGGGGCGGTGGGTCTTCATTACCCGAACATGGTGGTGTTTCAAGAGCATTGCTTATATTATCTTGCAGTGCTAAACGACGTCTACGAATTTTTGCTTTTTCTCTCCATACTTTTCTAACCTTCTGTTGCTCTCTGAGAATCATTTGCTGAACTGTCTTAATAACTCCTTTTTCTTTCTTCTTTTCATATTTTTCCATTTCCTTGATTTTTTGTTGAGCGTACTTATCTTTGTCATTTTTAATTCTTTGGTATCGTTCGTATTAATCGTTCTGCTATCCTTTTTTTTCGAGCATTTCTTCGTGCGTCATTTTTTTTCTAGGTGCCATTTTTTCTGTAAAATACTCATATTAAATTGTAAAGCTAAGATATACATAATGCCAAGTAAAGATTCAGAGAAAAATGTAGAAGTATTCATGAAAACGCATACAAATGTATCTCCCCTGGACATTAAGTATCTCCCCTGCCATCAAAAGAGCCAGGGGAAATACGCCAGAGGAGATACATTTTCGATTGATATCTAAAATAGCCGTAAAAGTGTTTCTCGTACGCAATTCACAATCGAACGTAACAATGTATGCCCTATTCATAGTGAATATTTAAGTCTATATTAGTATTTTAACAAATAATTGCTGAATAAAACTTACCAGGGGAAAGACAGGATTCACTCAACACTTCTACACCCAGCGAGCAGCGTGACTGAAATGACCGTTAAAATGGCTGCACAGTCGGCTTAAGCGCCGCTTGCTACTAGCTTTAGGTTACATCCTATGTCCTCAAGGTAACAATTTCCAGAAACTAGCAAAACAAAAGTGATTTCGAAACGAAAACAAAAAGCCAGGGGACGAGACACGAAACACGGAGGACAAATTTCGGCGTTGATATTATTTATGAAAAATTGGAATATAAGTAATTTTACTTATAAGAAACTGTGACTAAGTTATTGTTCTGTATAAAATTAACGAGGATGAAGTAATTATTGACTTTTAATGCATTCATAATAACTGGTTTACAAATAAAGTCGGTTTGGGGACAGACCAGGGGAGAGACTTTTTTCTTATATTAGAACTTATTGTGACTAAACTAAGTACATTTCTGTAATAAATTTAAGTGAGCATGAAGAATACATTTAGTTTTAAGTAATAAATAGGTTAATTAAAAGTATTTTTTTGTCCTGGCCATGGAAAGTACCTCTTAACTTATAATGACCCATATAACGAAACAATGCATGGTGGAATATTCCTCTTTTAAAGATCTAAAAAAAAATCAGAGATAGCATATATCTGTCTTTTAAGGACAGCTTACTATACCTATTTTATCTTCTAAAAAAATTGATAATGTACAATGTTGTATTTGGAAACCTATTTAGACGAGTTCAGTATTAATCCTTATCAACTTACCTTATGCATTTCATGCGCATTATTAGAATATTTTATACCATATAATTTAAATGAGTATGTTATTATCGAAAAAACTTAACGCGCAAGAAAATAAATTCGTATATACAGAAATATTTTGTTTTGTTTTTATGTTTATAATACCTACATAATAAAATACATTAGGCAGACCCGATAGCCTAAGATAAATTAAGGATTTTGTGTCATATTTTTACCCAGTTTTTGTTTCAATTATTTGAAAGTATGGATTTCACTAAGTATTCACAATGAGACAAGAAACTTAATATAAATCCATAATTTGTAAAATATAAATTGAGTCCATAATTTCTACGATATATATATATATATATATATATATATATATATATATATATATATATATATATATATATATATATATATATATATATATATATACAGTTAACCCTGTGGCATAAACCGCAAAATTACTGGAACGTGTTGTGGAATAATGTTATGAATTTACGCCTGCTCCAGAGAATAGCATCCTTCTTGGAAAAGTAATAAAAACCGTCTGAAGTTTCATGAATCGCGTTAATTTAGCTCAATTCGTTTCAAATTATCTCAGTGCAAATTTATATTTTTTTATTCGCAGAATTGTTCACCATTATGGCATATATTCTTTCTTTATTAAAAGATATCCTCGCGAGAGTTGAATTTATGATTGTTATAAAATTTGTTATACTTTTTGCACTTATGTTAAGTTCGGCTACTATGCCTGAGTCCAATTGGTACATAGGGCATTTCGCTCGCTAATATTTAACATTTATTTAAATACTTCAAACATGGCACTAAAATCCTAATCCGATCCTCATCCCTTAGGGACTCGATACCTTCTTCCATCCGTCGTTCCAATTATCTTCAAATCCCGTATATTTAAATTACCACATGTCCCTACAATTCGCAAAAAATCGGAAATAGTATGTTCAGTTTTGATTTAAATTTTCTCTTTTGAATATATATATATATATATATATATATATATATATATAACTTAAGCGTCGTGACACGGATAGTAATAAAAAAAAGATTAAAAGGAACGAAATAACACACACTGTTAGGCTTCTGAAACAATACTGCTTTATTCTGTCTCATAATCCTGCTTTTATATGTTTTACATTGTTTATATTTACAATTATGGTATTAACAATAATACTGTCCTGGTTACACTTGTAACTCCCCCCTGCCAGTTTCCGAACAATCCTCGGAAACTCTTACAAACAACAAACAAAACAAAACAAACACAAAAAAAAAATGACAAAAGAAAATAGAATCTTATAAGTTAACACAACAACAGAAAATGACATACGAGAACTGTACACCTCACCGGTTTACCTATAATAAAAGAGAATACAATAAGGAAAGAAAATCTTTTACACATGTAGCACGCAATCAGTGCAATACAAAATGGTCGGAAAAAAAAACATCTTAATTCTACTATTAACAGAATTACAAACTGAGATACAGCTCATACATGTCTCCGTATCTGTATGAACGGGAGGATACTCCAGTAACTACCCAACCGACGGTTCCCGTGTTGGGATCTTCAATTGTTCGATATGGACTGTCCGTCTCCGATGTGGAGCATTCAGGCTCTCGATGGTAACCACATTGTGTTCCCGGATCACTGTCACCCTGAATGGTCCCTCGTACCGCGACGGTTCTTTTCCTCTATTGGACCCTAGTTTCCGGTACACAATCGTCCCAATCGCCACTCTCCCTGTCACGTCCCGCACGGCCAAATTCTCTCGCGCCACCCTCTTTGCTTTCTCGGCTCGAATCTTACGATAAGTCTTGTTCCATAAGTTTCTCATTTCCAGGCGGTTATTTACCATCTGTAGCTCGTCTTCCGTGGCTCCCCTAAAATCTCTCCGACGTTCCCTTAAGCCGAAAAGTATCTCAAACGGCGAGAACCCCGTGACCGCATGGATAGAATGGTTGTACGCAACAATGGCTTTGCTCATGGCAACGTCTGGTTCCAACCCTTTCTCCCCTTGATATACCCGCAGATGCTCACTGAGGGTGCCGTGAAGCCGCTCAATACATCCCCTGCTTTTAGGATGTCCCGGCGTGTTGAGGTGCCATTTAACGTCTAAAACGCGCATCTCCTCCCGAATTGCTGCGTTGTCGAACTCGCGACCACTATCTGATGCGATCTGTTCTGGAACCCCGTAAAACTGAAACCAGCGGCCTAATGCCGCTAACACCGCATCCGCCGATCGTTCCTGTACTGAATAGGCCATGGCTACCTTACTAAACAGATCCACCATCGTCACCCACTTATATCCTCTCCAGGTGAATGTGTCGATTTGGATATCCATGAGCGGCGCCTCCGCTGTGGCTGTCTCGTCTTGTGTGACCTTCGGCGGATGGCGATCGTATTTCGTGCGGAGACATACTTGACAAGTTCCAATGATGTCACTCACCGTCTTCTTCATGTTGGTCCAAAAATACCTCCGCCGCAATGCCATCAGAGTCTCTGAAATCCCCCGGTGATTAGTTTTCCCTTGGTGATGAGCTATGGTCACTTCTTTCTGCCGCTCCTCGTCTCTGATGGTCTCCACCATACGTTTACAGCGAATGAAGCTGCGGTCTAGCCCAATGCGTTCTGATCTCCATACCCTCTGAATTTTGTCCCAGATAGAAGCGTTTCCCACGTAGATGTGGTGCACCTTCCCCTGCTTCGATACATCTTTTAGGACTCTGCAGATTTGGTCATCCCCAATCCCAGGCTGGGACCATACTGTAATGACGCTGTTCGTCCCACATTTCGCAAAATCGATCTTCAGTAGGCCGGATGTCCGGGTTTTCCAAATTACTTGACGCCGCTTGTCATTAATGATGTCATCTATTTCCTCCATACTATCCGGTCTGTCGTCTGTGGAACTATCCTCGGACGGTAGCTCTTGACCTCCCGTTGCCTCACCTCCTTCTCTCTCCGGTGTCCATTCACTCAGGAACTGTCGTACGTCTCGTGATGATTCCCCAGCTTCTTCCACCGCGTTCGTTGTAATAGCCCGAGACAGCCAGTCCGCCACAATGTTCTCCTTTCCTGGTTTGTAGACCACGTCCATGTTGTATTGAGCCAGGAACTCCTTCCACCTGGCTACTCTCGCCGATGTCTCTTTCAGTCTTCCGATCCATTGGAGTGGCCTATGATCGGTGTGTACTCGGAACTTCCTTCCGAAGATGTACGGCCGGAAATGCTCCACTGCCCATACAATAGCAAGTAACTCTCTCTCTAAAGCGCTATATCTCGTCTCTGCGTCTGTCAGTCGTCTACTTGCATAAGCTATCGGTCGTTCGCCCTCCGCCTCTCCTTGCGACAACACTGCCCCCAATGCATATTCACTCGCATCCGTCGTTAACGCGAAGGGTCTCTGAAAATCCGGAAACGCTAGCACAGGTTTTTCTTGCAGCCTCTCCATGCACTTCCGAATGTTGTTCTCCATGATCGGCGTGACTGCTATCCTCGATCCTTTTCTGAGCAGCTTGTTCAGAGGGACGAGATATGCTGCCATGTCCGGTATGAATCGTCTGTAATAGTTGAGGGTTCCCAACAGGCGACGAATACCCTTAACATCATGTGGCACCACCATCTTGCGAATCGCCTCTACTTTGGTTGCGTCCGGCTTGATCCCATCCCTGGAAATAGTATGGCCTAAGAAAGTGATTTGTTCTTGCCCCATTATCGACTTCTCTTGGGACAGCTTGAGGCCAAACTCTCTGATCTTCGCGAAAACCCTGCGCAAATGTTCCACGTGTTCTGTCTCTGTCTTACTGAAGATAAGGAGGTCGTCCATGTAGACCTGACAGAAGAACTCTCCTAGGCCTCTGAGGAACTCGTCCATCAAGCGCTGGAAGGTGATTGGGGCATTCTTTAGGCCGAACGGCATGCGCGTGAATTCGTAATGTCCCCTCTCGAAGCTAAAGGCGGTTTTATGTTGATCGCGCGGGTGCATCTTAATCTGATGGTATCCCGCTTTGAGGTCGAGTGTACTGAAAATGGTCGCCCCGCTCAGCCTATCGAGAATATCCTCGAACCGCGGTATCGGATATCTCTCGTCAACAGTGTTATCGTTAAGCTTCCGATAGTCTACCACCACTCTGTACCGGTCTTTCCCATCCCCCGGTAAACTCTTCTTCTTAACCGCCCATAGAGGACTATTATACGGCGACGTACTGTCGACGATGATCCCCTGTTCCTTGAGAGAATTGAGTTCTTCACGTATATGGGACCGAAGTGCCTGAGGATATCTCCTTTCCTTGACATATGTGATCCTGTCCTGTTTCAGGGGAACCTCGTGCACCGTCCGGCCCGTGACCCCCAAAACATCTCCCTCGTGAAAAAAAATGTCCCGAAACTCTCTCCGTATGTCCCCCCTCCAGTCATCGATTTTGGTTACAGCCCCGATTTGCGTTTCCCTTCCTCGTTCAATCCCTCTACCGCTGTACGAGCGCGTCCCGATCCTAATGTCCCATTTCCCATGATGAATCCTCACTCTCGATCCTACCTGATCCAACAGGTCGCACCCTATAATCATCTGGTATTGCCGAGTCATTTCTCCCACTACATGGACGTTCAAATCTCCCTGTTTCCCCGCCCACCGATTAATCTCAATGTTTATTTCTCCCTCCACTTTACATGGCCCGCCCAGAGTAATTAATTGGCATCTACACTCGCGTACCTGGAGTACCCTCTCGTTACCGTACAACTTTTCCAACGCCCCTTTTGTCACAATTGTGTTGGAACTCCCCGTATCCACCAAACACTGCACTCCCCCTCTTATCTTAATAATTGGCAACCAGCAAGACTCACCTCTAATATTATTGCAGGTCTCAGCGCGGTCGCCTCTCCGCAGACACCCTCCTCAGATTGCTGCGTGCTTCCTGCTCCTCGCCCCTACTCGTCGCTGTTCCTTCCGCTGCTCTCGTCCACTGCTACCTGGTTCTTCCTCCTCCGTTTCCGATACACCCGATGACTCTGTTGTCTCATCCGCTGATCCAACTCTACGGCTCCTGCCGGTGTCCCTCCGCAACCTCTGCATGTTCACCTCCATCGGTTCACCCCGGTCTACTTCTCTTCGCTTTATATAGGGGCATTGTCGTGCCATGTGCCCCTCGCTGTTGCACTCAAAGCACCTTGTGCGAGGGCATTGGGCCACCAAATGACCCGTCTTGCCGCACTCGTGGCACCTTCTATCTTCTCTTCTTCCACTCCTTCTATCTGTCCCCGGTCGCCTGTCTCTTGCGAACGACCTCTCCTTCCTATACTTCTCGGGTTCTCTCCTTTTCCCAGCTTCTAATCTTGGCCGATTTCGATGTATCTCGGGTCTACGATACGTAACCCTACTCCATCCTGCTTCTACCTCTTCGCTGTGTCTGGCTTCCTCTTCTCTTGCACTTGAGTCAACCATCTCCTGGGCGCATTCCAGAAACGATTTGTCTCGCGGTAACCCTTCTTTTCTGCCAGTATCTCTAGCAAGCTGGACCTTCAGGATTCTGGACAGAAAATCCATTCTGGCCTCTACCTGCTCCGTTTCCATCACTTCACGTAGTTTCTCTGTTATTTTATTGTATCGCGCTAACAGAACTGCTGCATATTGCCCCTGTGTTTGTCCAGGTTTCCGATACTCCCTGAACATCTGGAGCATATCTTCCTCGGGAGCCCATCGTCCTCCACCGAATGCTTTCTTTAACCTTTCCTTAACTACATGCCATGGCGTTTCCTCATCGGCCTGGATTAGGTTGAGTATGCTCCTCCTGACTCGACATACCAGAGCTGCCCTTAGTCTAGTGGCATCCAATTCCTCTATGTCCTTTGCCTCGGTCTGAATGTGGATATAATACATGATGCGGTCTCCTCCTTTCAGGAAATGATTAAGCTCCCCGACTTCACCATCAAACCTCTCGAGCTCGCTTATCTCTCTCCTCAGATCCCGCGCGTTGTTCTTCCTAAGCTTCATGCGCTCTAACTCATTCGCTTCTCTTGCAGCTATGTCTGCACGCGCTAATGACAGCGTAGTTGACGGCAACAACGGGAAATTAGGATTTATATCTAAAACTGATTCCTGTGCTTCTAGCGGAGGTTGTGTTGCGGGTTGTGGTTGAGGTTGTGGTTGTGGCTGAGGTTGTGCGTCCATCGTGAGCACGGCTGGTCTCAGGATATTGTTTCCTTCAGGCATTATTACCTCACTCGTGATCACAATAAAGGTGCTGAACAGAGATCAAGAGAAGAAAAGAAAAAAAAAAAAAATCTTTAACCTGGTTTTCTTTTCACAAGTTCCCGGGTTTCGGCACCACTTAAGCGTCGTGACACGGATAGTAATAAAAAAAAGATTAAAAGGAACGAAATAACACACACTGTTAGGCTTCTGAAACAATACTGCTTTATTCTGTCTCATAATCCTGCTTTTATATGTTTTACATTGTTTATATTTACAATTATGGTATTAACAATAATACTGTCCTGGTTACACTTGTAACTTATATATATATATATATATATATATATATATATAAAGAAAAGAAACTCGTGAAAGAATACTGGTGATAGAAAACTCCAGTAGAAAAAAGGAAAATCGCAACGTGATCCGAAGTGGTAAATACGAAAAAAAAAATACTACATGCTTACCATGTGCTTTTAGCCAGATTCAAATTGGCAAGTGATTAGGATCGGAATAGAAATTTATGTGATAGCACAGATATTGTATTGTATTTTATAGGAGATTTAGTAATGCATTACGGAGCATTTTTGCTTCCAAACATTATTTCATAGCATATTCTCCATTAGGGAGCGGAGTGGTTCAGTGGTAGATAATAGAGTTGTCATGCCGAAAATCCTGGTTCAAACCCCGCTGCTAGTAAGACTATTTTATTTAGTATGTTAGCTGCCGGAGATGGATCGTATATGGTCTAGGACTCTCCTGGGGCTCACTCAGCCTCTATAAAGTGGGTACCCAAAATAAGGAGGAAAATCTGGCGGTTATGCATGATCTAGGACAAATCACCTTTCTGCACAACCGTCGTTTGCAACAGCACAGTCTCTACCATGTACTGAACCCCAGACCCATTCACACCGTAGTGGTACAGGTTTTTTTTAATATTCCTAATTTATTATATAATAGAAAATAAAAGAAATATTGCACGGTGGTTATTGATGACTTTTTTGATGCCATCCAAACTAATTCCGAAGATAACTATGCTAAATTCCGAAACCAGTGTATTTTACTGTTCATCATTTCGGTAAATTGTATTACAAGAATCCTAAGTAACAAACCCTGCATTTAGAGTGTATTAAATCAATTAGTGGAAGCGATGACTAAGAATGGTCCGGACCGCGATATCAAAGACTACTCTCTTTAAAAGGACCCTACCCTACTTCGCTTCAAGTGGCTTCTATTTGTTAGGAAAATTATTTCCTCGCCTCTAATGAGGAAATTTCTGAAAGGAAAGTTGGTAATCTCCTCGAGTCCATTTCTATTATATAGGGACTAATTGATTTCGAATCCTTTATTTAATTGAGTCGCCGCCAAATGTTGTACAGAGCACTCGACGTATCAATATATTCCTTTCTATATACATACAAATTTACGGATGTGAAACTTGGCGGCAGACCCTGAAGGATGAACAACGTCTTAGGGTATTCGAAAATAATGTTTTGCGTAAAATATTCGGTCCAAAATGAATTAGACCATTGGAGAATTCAGGAGTATGTATACACAAGAAGAAATTGCGAAGCTGACACCCGGTTAATACTATTCAAATGATAGCGTCACGAAGATTAAGATGGGTTTGTAAAGTTGCTAGGCTTAGTAACGAACGAATTATTAAAAAGTTAATAAACCCTGTGCCGACTGAGGATTAGACAAAGACGTAGGTGGGGATATTACGTTAAGAGTGGCCTGGTAGTTGTCCGTGGGCAGAAGTTTGTGAGCAGAGATTGATGGTATCGGCATCGAGCCTTTTGGTTCGTTAAGCCTTAATATTATTAAATAAATATATACATAGCTCCTTTCAAGACCAACGAGTTAACTAAAAAATTGACATTTTTGAGTAATCAGGAGCGACATATATGATTTTTTTTAGTAGTATTTTGAGTCAAACTTTGAGTTGTATCATTTTCGAACTTAAAAGTTATATGGGAATAATGATGTAACTTAAAGTCTAAAAAGTTTCAAGCTTTTAAAAAATTTCTAATATTTAATAAAATATTTTTAAAAATATTTTATTTGAAAAGAAAAGATATGGCCAGGACCGGGACTCGAACCCGAGTATTTCACATTTTCAAGTTAATAAAATAATTTCAATGTCATCATTACAATAGAAGTGCTTTGTTTTAACAACACCAAAATTTTTTTTGATTGATTTGGTTGAAGCTTTTTTATTCAGGAGCGACATATATGATTTTTTTTAGTAGTATTTTGAGTCAAACTTTGAGTTGTATCATTTTTGAACTTGAAGTTATATGGGAATAATGATGTAACTTAAAGTCTAAAAAGTTTCAAGCTTTTAAAAAATTTCTAATTGTTAATAAAATATTTTATTTGAAAAGAAAAGATATGGCCAGGACCGGGACTCGAACCCGAGTATTTCACATTTTCAAGTTAATAAAATAAATTCAATGTCATCATTACAATAAAAATGCTTTGTTTTAACAATACCAAAATTTGTATTTGTTTTATTCACCTAGAACTTTCAAATACCTCTATTGAAAAACTAGTTTTTTTCAGTTATGACATTGTTCTCTTGAAAGTGCGATATGTCTGAATAAATTAAAAATTATGGGTTGTTTCGATCATTTTTCAATTAAAGTTCGGTTTCAAATCAAAATCTTTATCGAAGAATTGAACCAATTTCAGATATATATATATATATATATATATATATATATATATATATATATATATATATATAAAATGAAATGAGCTTTTATGGTCATTTACTGGGATCTTCTGAACAGTCTTTTAAAAACAGGAAAACAAAATGTAGTTGCTCCTAACTAGTTCAATACAATTTAAATGAGCTAAATATTTCAGAGGATATAATTTAAAATACTGTAACGTAAGAAAGTTGTTGA